>JAQNBH010000017.1:29993822-30033822 GCA_028752905.1 Cladorhizidae sp. MBARI D1340-BT2
TCTTTCCCTTCTTGAGAAGTAATGAGGTTGCTAGGAGACAGCTAGTGTGGTGGTGTTCTTGCAGATGGTGTGTTGCTTTACACACAGATAGCTTGCAGGCTTCCTCTGGAACCAGGGTTTTGGAGATGCCCCCCCCCCCCCCCCCTGGAGTTTTTCTGCTTCTTTTAAATCCCCTGACATTGTGTAAATCCTGGTTTAGATTTATTGTGAAATTTAATGATTTCTGCTCAGTAATCAAGAAGACAAATAATCAAGAAGACAAAATTCAAAAAGTGCTGATTCAAGCATCATGCACGTTGCATGATTGGCAGATTCTGTTTACAGTTACTGTAATTACAATGGGGGAGTGGGTGGGGGGTACATGGAGACTAGTCCGTGGGTCCTTGGAAAGACAAAGTGAGTTGTTTTACCAGACTTTTGGACCCCCTGCAGTAGGAATGCCCATGCGGGGTATATCTTCATTCTTCATCATACCAATTAATTTGGAGAGAGGGGAGTGGTCGTTGTTTTTTCTTCCAAACTTCCTTTCATATAACTTCCTTTCATATAATGTGATATAGGTATGTCATCTTCTTCTTCTTCTTCTTCTTCTTGTTTTCCCTTCATTCTGTGTCTTTTGTGGACAATGTAGTGGGTCTTGATCTGGAGGCTTTTAGGGCTTTTAGTGTATAGGGGGTTGGTATGTGGTTAGGGGGTTTTGCCAAAATTGCAAAGGTTACCTGTGCTTGTGAAACACATTGGTGTAGCTATCCTACGGTATCTCCAGCTGTGGAGTGTAATCTCAGTCATGTCTTCCAAGTAAGTTGCTAGTAGACCCTTCCCTCTGTCTAGTTGGGGGGATCTCATCACTTCCTCTTATACTGCATGCCCATCAAAAGCCTTTTACTGGACTTCATGTGTGTTTATGCCTCGAGCATCTAGTGATGGTTGCTATCCCCACATTGGGAGACAAACTGCTTTGGTTGCTGTCCCCACATTGGGAGACAACTGCTTTGGTTGCTCTCCCCACCACATTGGGAGACAACTGCTTTAGTTGCTCTCCCCACATTGGGAGACAAACTGCTTTGGTTGCTGTCCCCACATTTGGAGACAACTGCTTTGGTTGCTCTCCCCCACCACATTGGGAGACAACTGCTTTGGTTGCTCTCCCCACCACATTGGGAGACAACTGCTTTGGTTGCTGTCCCCACATTGGGAGACAACTGCTTTGGTTGCTCTCCCCACCACATTGGGAGACAACTGCTTTGGTTGCTGTCCCCACATTGGGAGACAACTGCTTTGGTTGCTCTCCTCCGCCACATTGGGAGACAACTGCTTTGGTTGCTCTCCCCCACCACATTGGGAGACAACTGCTTTGGTTGCTGTCCCCACATTGGGAGACAACTGCTTTGGTTGCTCTCCCCACCACATTGGGAGACAACTGCTTTGGTTGCTCTCCCCCACCACATTGGGAGACAACTGCTATGGTTGCTGTCCCCACATTGGGAGACAACTGCTTTGGTTGCTCTCCCCCACCACATTGGGAGACAACTGCTTTGGTTGCTCTCCCCCACCACATTGGGAGACAACTGCTTTGGTTGCTGTCCCCACATTGGGAGACAACTGCTTTGGTTGCTGTCCCCACATTGGGAGACAACTGCTTTGGTTGCTCTCCCCCACCACATTGGGAGACAACTGCTTTGGTTGCCCTCCCCCACCACATTGGGAGACAACTGCTTTGGTTGCTCTCCCCCACCACATTGGGAGAGAACTGCTTTGGTTGCTGTCACCACATTGGGAGACAACTGCTTTGGTTGCTGTCCCCACATTGGGAGACAACTGCTTTGGTTGCTCTCCCCCACCACATTGGGAGACAACTGCTTTGGTTGCTGTCCCCACATTGGGAGACAACTGCTTTGGTTGCTCTCCCCCACCACATTGGGAGACAACTGCTTTGGTTGCTCTCCCCCACCACATTGGGAGACAACTGCTTTGGTTGCTATCACCACATTGGGAGACAACTGCTTTGGTTGCTCTCCCCCACCACATTGGGAGACAACTGCTTTGGTTGCTGTCCCCACATTGGGAGACAACTGCTTTGGTTGCTGTCCCCACATTGGGAGACAACTGCTTTGGTTGCTCTCCCCCACCACATTGGGAGACAACTGCTATGGTTGCTCTCCCCACATTGGGAGACAACTGCTTTGGTTGCTCTCCCCCACCACATTGGGAGACAACTGCTTTGGTTGCTGTCCCCACATTGGGAGACAGCTGCTTTGGTTGCTCTCCTCCGCCACATTGGGAGACAGCTGCTTTTGTTGCTCTCCCCCACCACATTGGGAGACAGCTGCTTTGCTGCAGCATCACAGAGCAAGCTGAAATAGTTTTCGCTCATTTTGACGCAGATGGAACAAGCGTCAGAGTGCTGCAGCTAGCTCATAGCTGAGTCATGAGCAAGACATCATAGCACCAAAGTGACTTCCATGGGCTTGAAATGAGATCCACAGACAACCTCGACTGAATGGAGTGTGGCAGGAATAGGGGTTGCTGGAGTAGCCAGGCTGTCCGTATGCTTCATTGCAACACCTAACTCACACACTAGTCCAGCAAGGGAGTTTTATTTCAGCTCAAGCAGTGGAAACTGTGTTAGGACTAGACAGGCATTTTTGGAGCCGAGATCTTTGTGAGAGTTGGCTGGGCTACATGGTCTCTGACCCTTCATTATCCTGTTATAAGCCATTCAACTAGTCTCAAGTTACTTCTACCTGGATGGAAGAAATTTCAGCATCTTTAGAGCAAGAATGTATCAGTGCTGTCAGCTTCTCTTGGTTGTCTAGTCCAGGATGGTTTTGGACCAGAAAACAGTGAACCAACCTCCTTCCCTCCCCCCTCCTTCCCCCTCCTTCTTCTCCCATGATTGGGAAAAAGCCAATTCACCAAGTATTGTTATGTAGAGGAGTATTCTATTACTAAAGCTAGTCATGAGGTGTGTATATATCTATGACAACTATAAACAACTGAACAAGCTTACAAGCTTGGCTTGGCTTGGTCTGGCCATGACAAGGCCTCAGATGAAAACTTACATGATGGCCTATTATTCAAGAGTAGATGTCAAGTAGGCCCTCTGCCAGTGCTTGTGTCTATAGACTGCGAGCACCCAAAGAGCAAGTAGGTCTGTGAGCAAAGTAGGCCACACCTACCACTTTGTACAGGCAGGCTTGCTTTATCTCCAGAGACACACCTCTCTTTTACTTACTGAGCCACCTGCCATTGCTTAAGTCTTGCTCATTCCTGTGAATTGCACCTCCCTTCTTTACCTCTGCCAAGGAGGGTATGTGTCCACCCCAGTTGGTCTGTCTGTCAGTCAGTAAGATTACTCAAATACCTACAGATGGATCTTCATGAAATTGTGTGGCCAGGTCAGGCATGGGTCAAGGACAAAGCCATTAAATATTGGTGGTGATCCGTGTTGCCAGGAGCCATTGTCACTAGAAACAGCATGGCACTTGGTGTCAGCCATTTTGTTTAGGAATATACTTGCACATGTGTCTTATGCAGTCTTATGCATTGGCAACAACAGCTCATTAATTATGCACCATGGCAATGACAGCTCACTAATTATGCACCATGGCAACGGCAGTTCACTAATTATGCACCATGGCAATGATAGCTCACTAATTATGCACATGGCAATTACAGACTAATTATGCACCATGGCAATGACAGCTCACTTATGCACCATGGCGATGTTAACAACTGTCTACATCAGAGCTTACATAACACACGCAGTTTGCTAGGAGCCACTTTCTCTGCTGGCAAGTGATTCAATGTAGTTTTGTTCATAAGGAAAACTTGTTGGGAGTGGCCGACTGCAGTCTCTGACTACTCCTATCATTATTTTTAAAATTTGTCTGTAGTAGTGTAAAGACAGTTTTCTGCAATGACTTGTGTAGTGATGATGGCTTTTCTGACATGCATACGTGTTTGCAAGACAAAAACTGTTTTTTAAATTGTTTTGTTATTTAAAATAATAATAATAATAATAATTTTGAATAAAAACTACGTGCACGCACATGAACACACAAACATTCCTATTGAACTGACAATAATAATAATAATGTTCAGAGGATCCATTTTTTAAAGATTTACTCACCAAACATAAAACAAAGACTACCAAAAATAATACAAGTATGCAGCGTAACTGTACTGTTACAATCTCATGAAGGAGGCTGGAGCATCTGAGACATCGGGAGAGTAGATCCCAAATCATCATGTCAGCTGAGAGTTCATTAAGATGATACTAATAGGTCGAGCATCCTCTGAATGTTTGTGGTCTTCGTTGCTAGGTGCTTGGTTTTTACTTTCTCTTTTTTTTGGGGGGGGGGGGGTGGGGGGGGGAGAGGAGGGAAGTCAACCTAGGGGGACATTTTGTTGTTGTTTCTGTTTGTTTGTGTGTGTGTGTTCTTAGTTTCCTCTCGAGCAGACTTCTTCAAGAAGTTGTACACATACATGTGCAGCCACACACACACACACAGACACAGCACTCACACACACACGTGGACACATTGTATGGGCGTGTGTGTGTGTGTGCATGTGTGTGACCCTAGGAGAACTCCAGAACTAACCAACTGTTTTGGTTTGACCCACTTTTTATAATGGCAGACAGCAACAACAACAGTAACCCAAACCAAAGCTCATGTTTCAGCTGAAACTCACACCAGCAGCTTCTTAGCCACCTAAATAGTACTTACAGTCAATATTAGCTCCAGAAACTCACACCAGCAGCTTCTTAGCCACCTAAATAGTACTTACAGTCAATATTAGCTCCAGAAACTCACACCAGCAGCTGCTTAGCCACCTAAATAGTACTTACAGTCAATATTAGCTCCAGAAACTCACACCAGCAGCTGCTTAGCCACCTAAATAGTACTTACAGTCAATATTAGCTCCAGAAACTCACACCAGCAGCTGCTTAGCCACCTAAATAGTACTTACAGTCAATATTAGCTCCAGAAACTCACACCAGCAGCTGCTTAGCCACCTAAATAGTACTTACAGTCAATATTAGCTCCAGAAACTCACACCAGCAGCTGCTTAGCCACCTAAATAGTACTTACAGTCATCCAGAAACTCACACCAGCAGCTTCTTAGCCACCTAAATAGTACTTACAGTCAATGTTAGCTCCAGAAACTCACACCAGCAGCTGCTTAGCCACCTAAATAGTACTTACAGTCAATATTAGCTCCAGAAACTTACACCAGCAGCTTCTTAGCCACCTAAATAGTACTTACAGTCAATATTAGCTCCAGAAACTCACACCAGCAGCTTCTTAGCCACCTAAATAGTACTTACAGTCAATGTTAGCTCCAGAAACTCACACCAGCAGCTGCTTAGCCACCTAAATAGTACTTACAGTCAATATTTAGCTCCAGAAACTTACACCAGCAGCTTCTTAGCCACCTAAATAGTACTTACAGTCAATATTAGCTCCAGAAACTCACACCAGCAGCTTCTTAGCCACCTAAATAGTACTTACAGTCAATATTAGCTCCAGAAACTCACACCAGCAGCTTCTTAGCCACCTAAATAGTACTTACAACTAATATTAGCTCCAGAAACTCACACCAGCAGCTGCTTAGCCACCTAAATAGTACTTACAACTAATATTAGCTCCAGAAACTCACACCAGCAGCTTCTTAGCTACCTAAATAGTCAATATTAGCTCCAGAAACTCACACCAGCAGCTGCTTAGCCACCTAAATAGTACTTACAACTAATATTAGCTCCAGAAACTCACACCAGCAGCTTCTTAGCTACCTAAATAGTCAATATTAGCTCCAGAAACTCACACCAGCAGCTGCTTAGCCACCTAAATAGTACTTACAGTCAATATTATCCAGAAACTCACACCAGCAGCTGCTTAGCCACCTAAATAGTACTTAGTCAATATTAGCTCCAGAAACTTACACCAGCAGCTGCTTAGCCACCTAAATAGTACTTACAACTAATATTAGCTCCAGAAACTCACACCAGCAGCTGCTTAGCTACCTAAATAGTACTTAGTCTCCAGAAACTCACACCAGCAGCTTCTTAGCCACCTAAATAGTACTTACAGTCAATATTAGCTCCAGAAACTCACACCAGCAGCTGCTTAGCCACCTAAATAGTACTTACAGTCAATATTAGCTCCAGAAAACCTCGTAGCACATCTCAAATCCTTCACAGAAGTAGAAAACTGGCAGACCAAAAATCTGTACCAAGTTAGTAAACCCTTGAAGAGAGTGTGTGTGTGTGTGTGTGTGCATCACTTGCATGCGATGGGTCTCTTCTTAAGTGTTTTAATACCAAATATTCCAATGCACGTCCAACTATTTGCCTTTGTTCGGTGCGAGTTCCACTGTTTTATCTTTTAGTCTACTCTTGTTGTTATGCCAACATTTCAACGGAAGACTTCAGTCTTCATCTGGTGAATAAAATGATGAACACGACACATTTACATTCAGTGTAAATGCACCTCACATGAAAGCTGATTATAATCAGGTCAGGAGGTCAGTAGAAAGTCACCACCCATTTCATCCGATGAGACACTATCAAGCTTAACTTGTGTGCTATATTATAAGACTGCACGTGCTCTGTTATAATTAGAATAAGACCTGTATTATAATTAGAATAAGACCACACATGCTGTATTATAAGACCACACATGCTGTATTATAATTAGAATAAGACCACACATGCTGTATTATAATTAGAATAAGACCACACATGCTGTATTATAATTAGAATAAGACCACACATGCTGTATTATAATTAGAATAAGACCACACATGCTGTATTATAATTAGAATAAGACCACACATGCTGTATTATAATTAGAATAAGACCACACATGCTGTATTATAATTAGAATAAGACCACACATGCTGTATTATAATTAGAATAAGACCACACATGCTGTATTATAATTAGAATAAGACCACACATGCTGTATTATAATTAGAATAAGACCACACATGCTGTATTATAATTAGAATAAGACCATACATGCTGTATTATAATTAGAATAAGACCACACATGCTGTATTATAATTAGAATAAGACCACACATGCTGTATTATAATTAGAATAAGACCACACATGCTGTATTATAATTAGAATAAGACCACACATGCTGTATTATAATTAGAATAAGACCACACATGCTGTATTATAATTAGAATAAGACCACACATGCTATATTATAATTAGAATAGGACTACACATGCTGTGTTATAATTAGAATAAGACCACACATGCTGTATTATAATTAGAAAAAGAAGAAAAAGACCACACATGCTGTATTATAATTAGAATAAGACCACACATGCTGTATTATAATTAGAATAAGACTACACATGCTGTATTATAATTAAAATAAGACCACACATGCTGTATTATAATTAGAATAAGACCACACATGCTGTATTATAATTAGAATAAGACAGCACGTGCTGTATTATAATTAGAATAATACTGCACGTGCTGTATTATAATGAGAATGAGACTGCACGTGCTGTTATAATTACCGCATGTGCTGTATTATAAGACCACATGTGCCATGTGGGTCCTCCACCACTCAGCTATTATAACAACAACAACAACAACTTGAACACCATCATTCCTGATGAAGAGTACCTGGTCAAAACATACAACTTCATGCTGATTATTGAGAAGTGTCAACATATTTAAAAACAAACTCTATTGGATTGACCTGAAAACAAGAATGTACCATGTAGACCACAGCCATGTGACGACCCTTTACCGTTACAAGCACTGATGCGTGTTATGTTATTTTTAAAGGGTCAAGGGGCATCTGCATTGCTCAATTATTTCCTCTCTTTTTTTGGAAAGTCATTTATACACACACTCTCACACTACACTCTCACACACACACACTCCCATACACACACTCTCGCACACACTCACAGACGTTCCAACCCCCCAGAGATGAAAATTAGGGAGGCTTCGCCTAAATTACAAGAGATTTCTCCCAATTCTTGTGTATATATAGTTATAGAAAAAATGTAAATATTGAAATATAATGATAAAATTCACTTCATCCAACTAGAATAAAATCAGTGAAATGTAACAACAACAGCAGTATATAGGAGCAAAATGAATAGGAATAATGGAACAGCAACATTGGCTCAACTCGGCATAAGAGCCGATCAGAAAGGGATATTTACTCTCCCAATCTTTGCTGTATCTTGTCTTCTTTCTTGGTTTAAAGGAAGAGACTACTAACACTAACAGTGCTGATTTCTAATTCCGTTTCTTCCTCGCTACTTTCTCTTAGTCTTCTTAGTGCCATTTTTTATTTCCTCCAGGGTTCAAAGTCCACATACAACTGCCACGGTCGCGGTGATTGTAAGGAAAGAACAACAGTCTGTAGGATTTGTGATAGTCTATGGATTTGTGTTAGCTGCTAGTCTCTGGATTTTTAAAAATCGGGAGAATTTTATGAAAATCGGGAGATTGGGTCCAAATTCGGGAGACTCCCCCAAAAAATCGGAAAGGTTGGAACGTCTGCACTCACACACACTCACAACACATACACTCACACACATACATATACTCACACACTCTCATGACGCTAGCCAGGATTGAAGAGACTCGAGGTCTTTTTTCTTGTGTTGGTGTGCTTTATTTGAATGTCAGCTGCAGAGTGGACGATGAAAAGATGCCCAAGGCAGTTAGAAGCTTCCATTGCATGTGTGATGTGTCCAGCATGCCTGGATAAGTTGTGGCAGTCCTCTTATTAAAATTGTCCAAGTACTCACATGTTCCTCACTCCTCCTCCTCCTCACAGCAACTAAAACTCAGCTCCTCATCATCACTGGAGTGGCGACTACCATCTTCTCTGTTCATGTGCGCTTGGTTTGGAATATGGAATATCGGGGTTGAGGTTCATGGAATGATGGGTGGAGTACATAATTCTGGATCCATGTTTTGAATGTGAGCCAACACTGAACACATGTTGTGATGCAACAATAAAAGGTGTGTCATAGTGAACTGACCGTCCCACTACCAAGTGTGTAGTGAGAGCTGCTTGAGAGCTGGAGGAGGCATGTATGTGTGTGGTGTGTATGTGTGTTGTATGCATGTGTGTAGTATGTATGTTTTCTGTGTGTTGTATGGTGTGTGTTGTATAGTGTGTGCGTGTTGCATGGTGTATGTTGTGTGTTGTATGGTGTGTGTGTGTGTGTTGTTTGTGTGTTGTATGGTGTGTGTGTTGTATGGGGTGTGTTGTGTGGTGTGTGTGTGTTGTATGATGTGTGTGTGCGTTGTATGGTGTGTGTTGTATGGTGTGTGTTGTATGGGGTGTGTTGTATGGTGTGTGTGTGTGTGTTGTATGGTGTGTGTGTGTGTTGTATGGTGTGTGTGTGCTGTATGGTGTGTGTGTTGTATGGTGTGTGTAGTGTGTGGGGTGTGTGTGTGTTGTATGATGTGAGTTGCATGGTGTGTGTGTGTTGTATGGTGTGTGTGTGTTGTATGGTGTGAGTGTGTGTGTTGTATGGTGTGTGTGTTGTATGGTGTGTGTTGTATGGTGTGTGTATTGTGTGGGGTGTGTGTGTGTTGTATGATGTGAGTTGCATGGTGTGTGTGTGTGCACCATACAACACACACACACCACACAACACACTGGCTGGTTCCTAGTACCTCACTAGTGGCTTGGGCCGATTTTATTCCAAAAGCACTTCCAGCACGCCTTGAACCCTTCGCTCAACTGGTAAACCAGCAGACTTAAAAAATGGAATCATCAAGGGATCTACCTACCTACCTATCTATGTATCTATCAGAATAGCATTCAGTACCACAAGACCCAGATCTTGCATCTGCTGCATGCCCACAGTTGTTCCTAGAATGCCGTGCGGAAATCCCATAGGTAAGGATCATCAGGATGGTAGGTTTATCAATGATGCAATCAAGCTAGCTAATTGCTATGCAGCTGAGCTACAACCGAGCAACCAGTTTGTTTCTGATAGGAATCATCTCTGCAGACAGAGAGATATGGAGAGCAACTAACCACATAGCACTAATGTGCATGTACTTTTGTAGCAGCAGTAGTAAGCATGTATTGAACTATGCCTGCCATGTTCGATTAGCTCTGGAGTCTCTTGCAAATTCTTTGCAGGAGGCTGTGACAGAATTCTTACAGGGCTCTCAAATTAACAATGCGATAACAAATAACAGGGATGACTCTAATTAACTGCAATAACAGGGATGACTAATTAACAGTGCAATAACAGGGATGACTAATTAACTGCAATAACAGGGATGACTCTAATTAACTGCAATAACAGGGATGACTAATTAACAGTGCAATAACAGGGATGACTAATTAACTGCAATAACAGGGATGACTAATTAAAAGTGCAATAACAGGGATGACTCTAATTAACTGCAATAACAGGGATGACTAATTAACTGCAATAACAGGGATGACTAATTAACTGCAATAACAGGGATGACGAATTAAAAGTGCAATAACAGGGATGACTAATTAACTGCAATAACAGGGATGACTAATTAAAAGTGCAATAAAAGGGATGGCTCTAATTAACTGCAATAACAGGGATGACTCTAATTAACAATAACAGGGATGACTAACAGTGCAATAACAATAAGAACAGCAACTAAATGGCTGACTTGCAAACTGTACAAGAAGATAACTAGTTTAGAAAAATAGTTAATAGAGACAGTGCTAATGTTGGAGTCACAAAAGTATGGACTTGAGGAGTATAGCTCTTGTCATTGAAACTTCTGGACTTCAATATATAGCTCTAATTGGGAGGGACAATAACAACACAACAGAAATATGATAAAATCGTTTCTTTTTATTTTAAACGAACGGCCGGCCGGCATTGAGTTGACTTGTAAAATAAGGGGGGAAATGCAACATGAATGTACCCATGTGGCCACCGATATTGGTGACCCTTTACCTTATATATTTATTATACTGGGGGTTTTCCCCCCAAAGGAAATGGGTGCCATAAATATTGGGCTCCATGCTCTCCTTTCTGACAAGTCAATCAAATATACTTACAATGACCTTCTTGGCTAGAGCATAATATAATAGTTTAAATGTCGAGAGGGTAAAAAATTATTGAGGTCATTGTAATTTTGTTATGTCAAGTGAGTTGTTATGTCAAGTGAGAGTTCGTCAATCCTTCTTTTTAAAAAATTTATTATAATTTTGTCTTTAATATGACGGATAATACACTATACTCTCCTCTACTGACACACTATGCAGTCTCTTCTCTCTCCTCTACTGACAGTCTCTTCTCTCTCCTCTACTGACACACTATGCAGTCTCTTCTCTCTCCTCTACTGACATACTATGCAGTCTCTTCTCTCTCCTCTACTGACACACTATGCAGTCTCTTCCCTCTCCTCTACTGACACACTATGCAGTCTCTTCTCTCTCCTCTACTGACACACTATGCAGTCTCTTCTCTCTCCTCTACTGACAGTCTCTTCTCTCTCCTCTACTGACACACTATGCAGTCTCTTCCCTCTCCTCTACTGACACACTATGCAGTCTCTTCTCTCTCCTCTACTGACACACTATGCAGTCTCTTCTCTCTCCTCTACTGACAGTCTCTTCTCTCTCCTCTACTGACACACTATGCAGTCTCTTCTCTCTCCTCTACTGACACACTATGCAGCTTCTTCTCTCTCCTCTACTGACACACTATGCAGTCTCTTCTCTCTCCTCTACTGACACACTATGCAGCTTCTTCTCTCTCCTCTACTGACACACTATGCAGTCTCTTCTCTCTCCTCTACTGACACACTATGCAGTCAGCAGCATTCAAGTGAGATAAACTCAAACACTCCTATCTTACCAACCCCTAATTATGCTGAAACTTCAAATCAGTGCATGTCACAATGTTGTAGTAGCGATGTAGAAGCTTTTCAACCAGTCAACACTAGTACTACTGGTATCTATACAGAAATTTTCAACCAAAGTGGTATAAAGAGTTTCCTTGGCTTAGTATTTGCATTACACAAAAGAAAGTATTTTGTCTTTATTGTCGTTTAGCAACAAGCATGATTTACATTCAGTAAAATGGGGGACAGTGCTTTTACTAAATCAGGATTCCAGAATTGGAAAAAAGCCTTGGAAAAGTTCAGAGGACATGAAGTGTTTCGCATACTCATAGAGAAGCAAAATTAAAATGGATAGCTCGTGGGATGCCAACAATTGCGAGCCAGCTGAGCTGCCACATGCAACAACTTCAGCAAACCCGAAGAGGAGGACTGCTAAATGCAGTTAAAAAGCATACGATATCTTACTCGTCAAGCAATAGCTATAAGAGGCCATACTGAATCAGAAGGTAACTTACAACAGCTTCTGCTGGTTTGGAGTGAGAATAATGAAAACTGGATCAAAAACCGATTCACTAGTCATCAGTCAGTTAATGAGCAAATTTCTATTCTAGGGCAGACACTACTTCGAACCCTTTTAAATGAAAAAGACTGAATCAGTATGGTTCTCAGTAATAGCTGATGAGGCAACCGATGTTATCAACAGTCAACAGTTCGATTTGTCCATCCGTTGGGTGAATACTGACTATGAAGTACGAGAAGATTCATTTGGCGTTCCTGACAATAGAGCAGAGACTCTTTTCACAGTAATCAAAGATCTACTGATTCGATGCAGCCTCCCATTATCATTATGTCGAGGACAGGCCTATGATGGAGCTGCAACATGCAGGGAAGAAAATCTGGTGTGGCAACAAGGTTTAGAAATGAATACCCCTTCTGCAATTGCACTGCATTGTTGTGCACATTCACTGAATCTTTGCTTACAGGATGTTGGAAGGAAGCTTGCATGTATCAGAGATGGTCTCGAAACAGTGAAGAAACTCATTCGTCTATCTCCGAAATGACAACATCTCTTTTCATTGAAGTTACAGGAGACAAGTGGAGGTATTAGTCTGAAGCCATTATGTCCTACCAGATGGACAGCACGAACTGTTGCAATAGAAGCCATTCTCAAAGACTACACTCTATTATTAGAGGCATAGGAGGAAATTAATTCAACAACCCATGATGAGTATGGTTTAAAGGCTGCTGGCTTGATGCACTTTTTGGAAAAATTCAGCTCTTTATTTGGTCTCCAACTCAGTCACTTTTTATTTAGTGCAACAGAGCAAGTTTCTTTCACTTTGCAAAAAGAAGACATAGCTTTGCATGAAGCACTCTCTGCTGTTGATGCTGCCAAGATATTCTTCAAACGAAACAGGACAGATGAAAATTTCGACAGGTTTTATGACAAATGTGTCACCATTGCTGAAAAGTTCAATATTGGCCAACCAGAATTACTTCGTTACAGAAGGCTACTCCACATTTTGAAAGTGTGAGTGAACCACACCTTTTTATGTCTGCAAAGGCATACTTTCGGCAAATGTTCTTTGAAGCATCTAACCTGCTCTATGGTGAGTTGGGAAGACAAGTTTAGTAAACAACATATTCCATCAATCCTGGCAATTCAAAAAACTCTTGCGAGTGCAGCAAATGGTAATGATTATGAAGACAGCATGAAAGAGCTGAAGAAATCTTGCTACAAAGATGATGTCAATATGTCAGACATTAGCCAGACACCTCCAACTCTTACAAGATGTTGTCAAGCAAGGTAGCCCTGAAGTCACTTCTGTTGTGATGTAATGAACAAGAAAAGCATTTTCAAAACAATGCTACCAACTGTCAGCTACTTGGTCTCTATCTAACAATCCCTGTTACATCTTCAACGGCTGAAAGAACCTTTTCTGCACTGAAGCATGTCTTAACGTACACAAGGTCTACGATGACTGAAGTAAGGCTTAATAATTGCTTGCTTCTCCATGTCCATAAAGATTTAACTAACTCACTTGACTTGGTTTCAGTCGCCAATGAATTTATTAATAATGATGAACGAAAGAAGTTTTTTTGGAAGCTTTCCTTGATGTGTTATATTTATCTTTGTACACACAATCATGCAAACAATACACCATTGAGTCCTTTAAATTAAATTTGTCAGTTGAGTGAGAATCCATGGGAGAAAGTATAATAATTGTTCCACCAATTAGCTAGTATATATGGCTAGACAAGGTGGGCATAGTCCAGCAAAATTTCTGCATGCATATCTCAGCCCCCCCCTCCCCCCCCACTTTTCATCTCCTGTCTCCTCCCCTGCTCTGGTGGCAATAGTTAGCAGCACAGACCTTCAACAAAACCAGCAAACTACAATAATGCATGTCTGTGAATACATATACTGTAGTAATACTACTTATGATGCATGTGTCTATGTGTGTATATGAATACATAGGCACGTGTGTATACTCTAGTAATACTACTTATGATGCATGTGTCTATGTGTATATATGAATACATAGGCATGTGTGTATACTCTAGTAATACTACTTATGATGCATGTGTCTATGTGTATATATGAATACATAGGCATGTGTGTATACTCTAGTTATACTACTTATGATGCATATGTCTATGTGTGTCTATGAATACATATGCACGTGTGTATACTCTAGTAATACTACTTATGATGCATGTGTCTATGTGTGTATATGAATACATAGGCACAGGTGTATACTCTAGTAATACTACTACTTATGATGCATGTGTCTATGTGTGTATATGAATACATAGGCACGTGTGCATACTCTAGTAATACTACCTATGATGCATGTGTCTATGTGTATATACATAGGCACGTGTGTAGTAATACTACTTATGATGTATGTGTATATATGAATACATAGGCATGTGTGTATACTCGAGTACTACTAAAATCACCTTCTCAATAATCAACTTAAAATTTTATTCCGACTAGATGCTCTCATCTTCATCAGGAATAATGAAATACTAAGACTCACGTGTTAGCTAGTTAGCTATCCACCACGTGCCAGTACACGCGCCTAGCACGTGCACCGGATGTAAAAATAATAATAATATATAAAAATAATAATTAATTAATTAAATTAAATGAACAAAATGAACAACAAAAATGAACAACACAAAAATGAACAACAAATTAAAAAAATGTACATAAATAATACACACAATAAATAAATAAATAAATAAAACAATTATAATAATAATTATAATAATAATCATAATCATCATCATCATCATCATCATCATCATCATCATCATCATCATCATCATCATCATCATCATCATCATAATAATAATAATAATAATAATAATAATAATAATAATAATAATAATAATAATAATAATAATAATAATAATAATAATAATAATAATAATAATAATAATAATAATAATAATAATAATAATAATAATAATATTAATAATAATAATAATAATAATAATATAAATAATAAACAGATAAATAATAAATAAACAGATATAAATAATAAACAGATAATAAATAAATAAAAATAATAATGCCCAGTGTGTGTAATAGATGAGCTAAGAACCTCACCATTGCTTCAGTGTCCTGGGTGGTGCCTAAAACCAGCCGCACCCACACTCTGGGTGGTGCACTAAAACCAGCCCAACCCACACTCTGGGTGCGGCACTAAAACTAGTCCCCACCCACACTCTGGGTGGTGCACTAAATCCTGCCCCCATGAGATGGTCCCCTCAGCTCTGATGATCGGAGACCGCTACTAAATTGCTCCTCAATTCCCCTCAGCTTGCCAAGTATTTTTTTATAAATATTGGTAAAATATTGGTGGGTGTGGTCCAATGGGTATATCCCTACATCCCTCTTTTCATATCCTTTCCAAGTCCATCTAATTTACCCAGATGTTTTTGAGGTGTTCCAACAAGGATTCGTAGGCCAGGTACCGGGTTGCCTTGGGTGCGGACTATTCATTTAGACCAGCTAGAACCTGTGCATACTATACGAGGGTGAGGAGATCAAGGGCATGCCCTATTTTACTGAGCACTTACCGAGGGAAAAGGGCACACGTGTCTGCACTCAGATCACGAATAGCATGTGCACAATTCATTGGAAGATTACTGCACAATTAATTCAAAGGTGAAAGCTATTTCATCGAAGACTGGGACTTCAGGGTGAACTATTCTAGGGTGCTGGGAAGAGATCGAGGAGATGCAGTACTTGGTTGTTGTGCAGCACAAAATACCTTGCTTTAATGACATTCATTGGACCTATTCCCGGGTACTTGGTTGCTGTGCAGCACAAAATACCTTGCTCTAATGACATTCATTGGACCTATTCCCGGGTACTACTTGGTTGTTGTGCAGCACAAAATACCTTGCTTTAATGACATTCATTGGACATATTCCCGGGTACTTGGCTGTTGTGCAACACAAAATACCTTGCTTTAATGACATTCATTGGACCTATTCTCGGGTTAGATTCTAACCTTGTGGGGTGGGAGGAAGATTAACTCCTCTTGATTTCATAAAAAAACCTTTTTCTTGTCAACTTAATTAAACTTTCCCACTTCACTATGAATGTAGTTTGCTGTCTCTGGGGAGTGGCACTCGTCACACTGCCCACGTACGTTCTTGCGATGGTGTTTGTCTTAAGTAAAAAGGACCTCATGACACACTCGTGGAATACCCTGTGAGCACGGCTGGCACTGAGGAAGAAGGCGAAGAGATTGCTGAAGGAGAGCAAGACACTGGAGAGGATCGCTGTTCAGCCAGCAATGTGGTGGCATCGGCACTGAGGAGCAGAACAGCTTCGAGCTGTTTCAGGATAGCAGTGAGTGGTGGCAGGACAGCTCTGACATGAAACAGGACAGAATCACAGGGAAGAGTGGGCTGCTTGCAGGACTGGCCAAGGAGACTACAAACAGGGTCTGATTCTCTCTGTCTATTAGGCTGGCAGCCACTCTGGTATGTAGACATGTCTCCTAGTCTGTCTCTCTGTTTGTTCTTTGTCTGTTTGTCAAGTCTCTGTGTCCAGTGTCTCTGCCATCTGTCTCTCCTTTCACCCGGCTGTCTTATGTCTGTCATATTGTGTCTGACTATTAGGTTGTCTGTCTCTCTGTTACTCTGTCTGTCTCTCTGTTAGGTTGTCTGTCTCTCTGTTAGTCTGTCTGTCTCTCTGTTACTCTGTCTGTCTCTCTGTTAGTCTGTCTGTCTCTCTGTTAGTCTGTCTGTCTCTCTGTTAGTCTGTCTGTCTCTCTGTTAGTCTGTCTGTCTCTCTGTTAGTCTGTCTGTCTCTCTGTTAGTCTGTCTGTCTCTCTGTTAGTCTGTCTGTCTCTCTGCTAGTCTGTCTGTCTCTCTGTTAGTCTGTCTGTCTCTCTGTTAGTCTGTCTGTCTCTCTGTTAGTCTGTCTGTCTCTCTGTTAGTCTGTCTGTCTCTCTGTTAGTCTGTCTGTCTCTCTGTTAGTCTGTCTGTCTCTCTGTTAGTCTGTCTGTCTCTCTGTTAGTCTGTCTGTCTCTCTGTTAGTCTGTCTGTCTCTCTGTTAGTCTGTCTGTCTCTCTGTTACTCTGTCTGTCTCTCTGTTAGTCTGTCTGTCTCTCTGGTTGGTCTGTCTGTCTCTCTGTTAGTCTGTCTGTCTCTCTGTTAGTCCGTCTGTCTCTCTGTTAGTCTGTCTGTCTCTCTGTTAGTCTGTCTGTCTCTCTGTTAGTCCGTCTGTCTCTCTGTTAGTCTGTCTGTCTCTCTGTTAGTCTGTCTGTCTCTCTGTTAGTCCGTCTGTCTCTCTGTTAGTCTGTCTGTCTCTCTGTTAGTCTGTCTGTCTCTCTGTTACTCTGTCTGTCTCTCTGTTAGTCTGTCTGTCTCTCTGTTAGTCTGTCTGTCTCTCTGTTAGTCTGTCTGTCTCTCTGTTAGTCTGTCTGTCTCTCTGTTAGTCTGTCTCTCTGTTAGTCTGTCTGTCTCTCTGTTAGTCTGTCTGTCTCTCTGTTACTCTGTCTGTCTCTCTGTTAGTCTGTCTGTCTCTCTGTTACTCTGTCTGTCTCTCTGTTAGTCTGTCTGTCTCTCTGTTAGTCTGTCTGTCTCGTTAGTCTGTCTGTCTCTCTGTTAGTCTGTCTGTCTCTCTGTTAGTCCGTCTGTCTCTCTGTTAGTCTGTCTGTCTCTCTGTTAGTCTGTCTGTCTCTCTGTTAGTCCGTCTGTCTCTCTGTTAGTCTGTCTGTCTCTCTGTTAGTCTGTCTGTCTCTCTGTTAGTCTGTCTGTCTCTCTGTTAGTCTGTCTGTCTCTCTGTTAGTCTGTCTGTCTCTCTGTTACTCTGTCTGTCTCTCTGTTAGTCCGTCTGTCTCTCTGTTAGTCTGTCTGTCTCTCTGTTAGTCTGTCTGTCTCCCTGTTAGTCTGTCTGTCTCTCTGTTAGTCTGTCTGTCTCTCTGTTAGTCTGTCTGTCTCTCTGTTAGTCTGTCTGTCTCTCTGTTAGGTTGTCTGTCTCTCTGTTAGTCTGTCTGTCTCTCTGGTTAGTCTGTCTGTCTCTCTGGTTGGTCTGTTTGTCTCTCTGTTAGTCTGTCTGTCTCTCTGGTTAGTCTGTCTGTCTCTCTGGTTGGTCTGTCTGTCTCTCTGGTTAGTCTCCCTCCCTTTGTGTCAATCTGTCTGTCCCCCATCTGGAAAGTTCTTCTAATACATTAAGCATTCAACATTGTGGTGTCTATTATGCTTTTATATGCTGCATACATCAGGTTACTAGCAACTCCATGAAATCTCTGAGGGCTACTCCCACCTAAGAAGCCACTCCCACCCAAGAAGCCATGTCCACTCAGGAGGCCACGCCCTCTCATGAAGCCGCACAGCTCAAACTCAGCCTCCGTTTAGCAACAGCTCACCTCTCGAAGGTCATGGCTTCAAGAAAGGGAAACCACCTTCACCTTCTGGAGGCTGGCTCATCTGACTCAGATGTCACCTGACTCAGGTGGAGATCCATGTGACGGCCGTAGACACAGGCGTAGCTGAGGTCAGAGAGCAAGGGGAAGAGATGACCTCCTTCAGCCATGGTAAAGATAGAGAAAGATTTCTTTGGAAAGCATTTCATGGTAGCTAGCCAACATGAGAGGGGCAAATCCAGAAGGTATCCATCCATGGAAGAGGAGCAGAGCCAGCCATGGATGGATACACATCTATTGCTGAAACAGATGACAGGGTGAATTCTCTTACTAGTGTACACAACAGCAATGGAGGATCAACCCATGGCATTTAGTGCTAGGGCTGGGGAGAGAGAGACTGTGGCAGCAGTCATGTCCTTGCCACAGGAAACAAGGTGAAAGGAACAGACCAAGCATAGTATTTTCCCCTTCTCCTGAGAGGGAGAGAGAAACAAGCAGACATTGATCCCAACACTGCATCACCACTCCCGACACTGCATCACCACTCCCAACACTGCATCACCACTCCCAACACTGCATCACCACTCCCAACACTGCATCACCACTCCCAACACTGCATCACCACTCCCAACACTGCATCACCACTCCCAACACTGCATCACCACTCCCAACACTGTGTCACCACTCCCAACACTGTGTCACCACTCCCAACACTGCGTCACCACTCCCAACACTGCATCACCACTCCCAACACTGCATCACCACTCCCAACACTGCATCACCACTCCCAACACTGCATCACCACTCCCAACACTGTATCACCACTCCCAACACTGTGTCACTACTCCCAACACTGTGTCACCACTCCCAACACTGCATCACCACTCCCAACACTGCATCACCACTCCCAACACTGTGTCACCACTCCCAACACTGCATCACCACTCCCAACACTGCATCACCACTCCCAACACTGCATCACCACTCCCAACACTGCATCATCACTCCCAACACTGCATCATCACTCCCAACACTGCATCACCACTCCCAACACTGTGTCACCACTCCCAACACTGCATCACCACTCCCAACACTGCATCACCACTCCCAACACTGCATCACCACTCCCAACACTGTATCACCACTCCAAACACTGTGTCACCACTCCCAACACTGTGTCACCACTCCCAACACTGCATCACCACTCCCAACACTGCATCACCACTCCCAACACTGCATCACCACTCCCAACACTGCATCACCACTCCCAACACTGCATCACCACTCCCAACACTGCATCACCACTCCCAACACTGCGTCACCACTCCCAACACTGCATCACCACTCCCAACACTGCATCACCACTCCCAACACTGCATCACCACTCCCAACACTGCATCACCACTCCCAACACTGCATCACCACTCCCAACACTGTGTCACCACTCCCAACACTGCATCACCACTCCCAACACTGCATCACCACTCCCAACACTGCATCACCACTCCCAACACTGCATCACCACTCCCAACACTGCATCACCACTCCCAACACTGCATCACCACTCCCAACACTGCATCACCACTCCCAACACTGCATCACCACTCCCAACACTGTGTCACCACTCCCAACACTGCATCACCACTCCCAACACTGCATCACCACTCCCAACACTGCATCACCACTCCCAACACTGTGTCACCACTCCCAACACTGCATCACCACTCCCAACACTGCATCACCACTCCCAACACTGCGTCACCACTCCCAACACTGCATCACCACTCCCAACACTGCATCACCACTCCCAACACTGCATCACCACTCCCAACACTGCATCACCACTCCCAACACTGCATCACCACTCCCAACACTGCATCACCACTCCCAACACTACATCACCACTCCCAACACTGCATCACCACTCCCAACACTGCATCACCACTCCCAACACTGCATCACCACTCCCAAGACTATGTCACCACTCCTAACACTGCATCACCACTCCAAACACTGTGTCACCACTCCCAACACTGTGTCACCACTCCCAACACTGCATCACCACTCCCAACACTGCATCACCACTCCCAACACTGCATCACCACTCCCAACACTGCATCACCACTCCCAACACTGCATCACCACTCCCAACACTGCATCACCACTCCCAACACTGCGTCACCACTCCCAACACTGCATCACCACTCCCAACACTGCATCACCACTCACTCCCAACACTGCATCACCACTCACTCCCAACACTGCATCACCACTCCCAACACTGCATCACCACTCACTCCCAACCTGCATCACCACTCCCAACACTGCATCACCACTCCCAACACTGCATCACCACTCCCAACACTGCATCACCATTCCCAACACTGCATCACCACTCCCAACACTGCATCACCACTCCCAACACTGCGTCACCACTCCCAACACTGCATCACCACTCCCAACACTGCATCACCACTCACTCCCAACACTGCATCACCACTCCCAACACTGCATCACCACTCCCAACACTGCATCACCACTCCCAACACTGCATCACCACTCCCAACACTGCATCACCACTCCCAACACTGCATCACCACTCCCAACACTACATCACCACTCCCAACACTGCATCACCACTCCCAACACTGCATCACCACTCCCAACACTGCATCACCACTCCCAACACTGCATCACCACTCCCAACACTGCATCACCACTCCCAACACTGCATCACCACTACCAACACTGCATCACCACTCCCAACACTGCATCACCACTCCCAACACTACATCACCACTCCCAACACTGCATCACCACTCCCAACACTGCATCACCACTCCCAATACTGCATCACCACTCCCAACACTACATCACCACTCCCAACACTGTGTCACCACTCCCAACACTGCATCACCACTCCCAACACTGCATCACCACTCCCAACACTGCATCACCACTCCCAACACTGCATCATCACTCCCAACACTGCATCACCACTCCCAACACTGCATCACCACTCCCAACACTGTGTCACCACTCCCAACACTGCATCACCACTCCCAACACTGCATCACCACTCCCAACACTGCATCACCACTCCCAACACTGCATCACCACTCCCAACACTGCATCACCACTCCCAACACTGTGTCACCACTCCCGACACTGCATCACCACTCCCAACACTGCATCACCACTCCCAACACTGTGTCACCACTCCCAACACTGTGTCACCACTCCCAACACTGCGTCACCACTCCCAACACTGCATCACCACTCCCAACACTGCGTCACCACTCCCAACACTGCATCACCACTCCCAACACTGCATCACCACTCCCAACACTGTGTCACCACTCCCAACACTGCATCACCACTCCCAACACTGCATCACCACTCCCAACACTGCATCACCACTCCCAACACTGCATCACCACTCCCAACACTGCATCACCACTCCCAACACTGCATCACCACTCCCAACACTACATCACCACTCCCAACACTGCATCACCACTCCCAACACTGCATCACCACTCCCAACACTGCATCACCACTCCCAACACTGCATCACCACTCCCAACACTGTGTCACCACCATCACCCCCTCCCTCCCCCATCATTGCCTACAGATGATGGAGGATCCCGCTCAACCCTCTCCAGGACCAAGGAGAGGTGGACTCGCTTTCTCTTTCCTGACGATGTCTGACAAATGTGCTTGGAGTAGAGGAAGCACGAGGTCCTAGTCTGGTGATTGTCATGTGACTGCATACTAGAGTCACATGGTGATCACGACGGACACTCTCGTCCTGTTTGTTGTTGTGTGCATAAACTTTTATACACTACACGTTAATAATAATATTTTACTAGCATGTGTTAATTACTGCTAACACCATCATTATAATAGCTACTAAGTGATGTTCATTCTTAAACTTCTCGTGCATGTTTGCTAGCTGTGGCACAGAAAGAATCTGGTGCTTGGCTCAATGCCATCCCAGTGCCATCTCTAGGTTTAAGGATGGAGGACAAGGTACTTAGGATTGCAGTGGGATTGAGGATAGGTGCACCCCTAGTTCAACCCCATTCGTGTTGCCATTGTGGTGAACAGGTTGATGTTAAAGGCACACATAGCCTGAGTTGCCGTAGAAGCCAGGGTCACTATGCAAGGCATGCCTCTCTGAATGTGGTGGTCAAGAGAGGTTTGGACTCTGCAAAAATCCCATCTCAACTCTCAACTCGAACCCAAAGGAGTGTTCAGATCGGATGGCAAACAGCCGGATGGCATCAGTTTGGTCCCATGGAAGTGTGGTTGATCACTAGTGTGGGATGTTACATGCCCAGACACCTACCATCCCATTAACTTGCCAGTGTTGAGGCTGGCAGTGGCCACCGAAGCCAACACCACAAGAGGACTAAGTATAAAGGTTGGATTCTGTCTATCTATTTATGCCTCTGGCCATTGAGACGTCGAGAGTTTTCGGCCCTCAGCTGCAGCTTTTTTCACTGATTTTGGCAAACAGCTCGTGGATGAGCCCAGGTCAGTCCTTTCTGCTGCAGCATGTGGCCATCGAAGTTCAGCGGGTAATGCTGCAGCTATTTTGGGTACTTTGCCTTAGAGTGTATGCTTGTATTTGTTGGTCTATTTATTTATTTGTGTTCGGGTGTGTTAGTTTATCTGTTATATACTTCTCATGTAAAATGTGCGTAGTAATTTATTATTTATTATTTTTTATAATTCGCATGAGCTAGTTATGTGTTAATGGACTCTGATAGTGCCTGTTGATGGTAAATCAAATGTTTTTAATAATAATTATAATTATAATTATTATTGTTATCATCATCATCATATTCTATTATTATTGTTGTTATTATTATTACTATTATTATTATCCTACTACTACTATTACTACTACTATTACTATTATAATAATAATATTGTTGTTGTTGTTGTTAGACTATTATTAATATTAAGACATTCTCAATTACTATGCACACAAAGATTAAAAAACACAATACCCCCCCACATTGGTATATACTGGACTGTTGGAATTCTTGGAGTTTATATATACTAAAGGAAGACGATGCAGAAGCTGACAGTCCCAGTAAAAAGTCTAAGATCATACAAGAATAATGTGTGCTTCTGCAAGATCTTCTCTTATGAGAAATTAGAATCTGATCATGCATTATCTTGGCTTGTAATCATTCAAGATATTGCATCAAAGTCTACCAAATTTAGTTCTTGGTTTTGTATATATATACTTATGAAATTTAGCTATACTATATACTGGGGGTGAGGGGGGTCGGGTTGGCAATATTTTTAGATATTGGAGTAAACCCTGGCAAAAATAGACCATCAAATGCTAGCCTCTTTAGAATTGTGTCCAATTTACCATTGAATTTAGCGGTAAGATTAGTACAACTAGTTTTGAAATTCATTCAGTCTTCATGATGGCAAATTAATCAAATAAATCACAAGAGAAATATTCTCAAATGTTATATATACATAACCTCATCAATAATCAACTTGAAATTGTATTCTCTTGACATTTTGACCAGATGCGGAATAAGTATTGGGTTATAACCATGCAATGTATATATGTATACATGTCAGAGCATCTAGTCGAAACATTGAAATAATGCAATTTGAAGTTGATTATTGAGAAGGTTATAATAATGTTCTTATGTCAACTGAGAGTTCATTGAGAGTATTCTATAATAATTACATTTAATTAAATGTCACTATCTCCACCCACCCCAACTCTCTTCTCCTGTCACTGCAACTCTGGTCAAGATTGTCATTAACGATCTATGGACATAATTTGGGAGCCTCCCTCTCACACTGTCTAGAATAAGATAAAATGTGGTAAGAATTATGTACATTAAATATAGTCTCACCAAAGTGTTCTTATACCCGGCATGTTAATAGCGGAGGTTTGGGGTTGTTTTGTTTTTTAGAATAACAGATGCCACGCCCCCTTCTCTTCCTTCGCAAAGAGAACATTCAGTAAGTCCCTTCACATAAACCCTGCTGGTAGATTTAGAAGGTTGATGCCATTGACCTGATAATATTCTAATACATAAGAGTACTTATATACTGGTCTTCCTTCTTATCCTCTTGGATTCTCCATCACATTGTTCTTCTAAACTTAACCCATAAAAGTATTAAAATAATAATAAGAAGAAGCCTTGATTTTCTCCTCCCTCGAACCCAATTACTAAAAAACATAGGAATTAAAATCCCCTCAAATAAGATAAAATCTTTTAGAAGAGTACGCATTCAATTCTGCTTGTGGGGTGAGGGGTAGTTTGGGTTGGTGTCATTTCCTCATCTACAAATGAGAAGCAGTCATCCAAGCTTTGCATGAAGCAGAAACAAAAGCACCTGGCCATTCATGGTGGCATTATAATTTGATTATTACATCAGTACAATAAGAGTGCAGGATCAAGGACATCAGTTATCCTAGAATGTACTTACAAACATCAAAAAATGAGCTTTTATAATATTTAAATCATTCATAACAACCCATATTCTTGACTGCATCAGCTCCTGTAGTTTTCTTCCTAATTTTTCTATATATTCCTGATGAAGGCTAGAACATCTAGTCAAAACATCGATTTGAAGTTGATTATTCAGAAGGTGATTATATAATGTCATATAAGAACCTTGACCTTGATCATTATTCCTGGATTGTCAGGAAGAACTTTGAGAGCACAACTGAGCCGAGTGAATTACCAGCTAATATGCACTTTTGTGTTGTATACCGCATCCCTTGTAGCTGTGGGAAATAGTACATAGGGGAGACCATCACAAGACTGCAGACAAGAGTGAAAGAACATTAAGATGCCTGTAAAAAGTGTGCGTCTGCAATTGCTCAACATGCATGGGATGATGGACATCCTATTTTGTGGGAGGAAGCCACCATCTTGGACCAGGCCAGAAGACAGAAGGAACTGCTATATAGTGAAGGAGGGCTTTAATCTAAAATTTAAACAATAACAATAACAAAAACAACAAAGTCAAGAGGTGGAGATGGCCCAGGGTGCCCAAAACTGCTGCAGTATTCCCCCTCTGTATCGCCAAAGACCGATGTTGATGGAGGTACCTCCTAGAACTGAAATCTCGGGTATATAGATGCACGTAACTTTCTCCCCAATAGCTTCACAAAAGATCGTGCCTCAGGCCCCAACACACCAGACATCTCCACCACAAAGGGAATAAAGAAATGGTTGCTCTCGAGGTGTGTGTATTTGGTCTTCTAAAATTATGTTGAAATGACATAGCTACTGCATGCAAGTTATGTGTGGGAAGGAGGAAAAAAGCTGAAAGTTAAAATTCACAGTTTTAACGTGTGTTTTTTTTTGGGGGGGGGGAGGTGTTTTTAAGGCTTCACACTAACTACCTTTGCAAAGGATTCAATGCATGCATGAAGTACTACGTGATTGAAATCAGCTGAGGAGACTGTTAAGGATACTAAGAAGCTGCCAAAGTGAATCTTAGATGCTTCTCTTTTTGTGCCGCCATTTTTAAAATAGGGGTCAAACCAATACGACGTATAGGACTGCTACTGTGACCCCCAATACTAGACCCTGATGAAAATTGATTGTTTTAACAATTTAGGAGCTGCCAGTTTATTAATGAACTTGACCGGAGTGGGGATGAAGTGATCTACATAGTTCAGTGAAAATATCAATTCAGTACGATGATGACAGTTATTGTCACTAAAGACTTGTGTTTATATTGGATGTGAGGCACATAAGTGGGGATGGTAAGAGGGTTAAGCTGACTGCTACACGGACAAATTACATGAAAGGTGGTGCGTGACTTGTCAGGGTTGAAGGTGTGAATAAAGCGATTCCACATTTATTATTTTATTATTATTATTGTGGGTGCTTTGAGTGCAATTGATAAGTAGTTTTATAATCTTGCTATGCAATTAAAGTAGAAGTGGCGTGAGAGCAGAATTTACACATGAGGTGGTTTGATGAAGAGGATCTTGTGAATGATTTATTGTCGAAGTTATCAGGGGGCTCTTGGATGCACTTGCCGTGTACATTATGTCTTGAAGCTCACATCACTACATAAGAGGGAGCATGTTGAGCTTAATTAACCTACTCCTGTAATCAGATTTGTAATCATTCAATATGAACTTCGTGGCTCTCCTTTGTACTCCCTCTAAGTTGTGAATATCCTTTAGTGGGCGTGGTCTCCAGAGCTGCGAACATTATGATAGATGTCTTCTCACAAGAGAGATATAACACATAAATGGTCTTGATGTTTGGAGAGGATGTGATGGTATGCTTATCAGTCTCACTAAGGCACACACACTTTTATTATAGTGGTTAAATCATAAAAGGTTGCTGTTAACATAATTCCTAAGTCACAAATGAAGCTTACATTGCTAGGTTGAGAGTTAAAAAGTACAAATGGTGCTGAGACTGAAGTGGAGAGAGAATTGTATTTCTTTAGTTTTGCTTGTGTTCTGTGCTTCCACTTGAGATGCCATGATGCAAGGGAGTCCAGGTCAGGTTGCAGGAGAAGGTGGGTAATTGTAGCTAGCGATGTTTTTTTTTCCTTCATAAACTTTGTGTTATCAGCAAAGAAAGAAGGTGATGAATACTTCATAGCTTCAGGAATGTCATTGATGTAAATTAGACATAAGAGAGGCCCCAAAATGATAGCCTGGGTACACCAGAATGCTAGCCTGAGGAACACCAGAATGCTAACCTGAGGTACACCAGAATGCTAACCTGAGGTACACCAGAATGCTAACCTGAGGTACACCAGAATGCTAACCTGAGGTACACCAGAATGCTAACCTGGGGTACACCAGAATGCTAACCTGGGGTACACCAGAATGCTAACCTGAGGTACACCAGAATGCTAACCTGAGGTACACCAGAATGCTAACCTGGGTACACCAGAATGCTAACCTGGGGTACACCAGAATGCTAACCTGAGGTACACCAGAATGCTAACCTGGGGTACACCAGAATGCTAACCTGGGGTACACCAGAATGCTAACCTGGGTACACCAGAATGCTAACCTGGGTACACCAGAATGCTAACCTGAGGTACACCAGAATGTTGGCCTGGGTTATATACACACCAGAATGCACTGGAAGTATTGATGAAGATGAACCGTCTCTGTGATGTCTGTTTGACAAAGGTTTTCAGCCAAAGCCAGAGGGGCCCTGTGAATACCTAACCTCCATATTTACATTTCCCCATGTCCAATGCTTTCCTGAAATCAAGGTAGATTACATTGCAAACATCTCTGTTTTCATTATTTATTCAAATGTTAGTAGCATTTGATCCATACAAGATATTTTCCCCATGGAAGTCAAACTGCTGTTTAGATAAGAGAGGACGTAAAAATTATACGATGTGCTTGTAAACAAACAATGGATTCCAGGACCAGAGAATGCCCAGCAGAGAAATGGGTCCGTAATCAATTTGGGTTTGTTTTGTCTCTTTTTTCCAGAATTGGCGTCATCTTGTAGACCTTGCAGTCAGTAGGAAATGTACTATGTTGTATACAAGCAGCAAAAAGATGAGTCGATCAGTGGGATAGCACAATTTTGTAACACTTTGGTTGATGTCATCATACTCTTTAAGATGAATTAGAGCATCAAATACACTGTTGAGTTTAAAAAAACGATTACACTGAGCTGCGAGTTTGGCGAAGGTAGGCTGGGGTTATCATTTCTTGTGTAGTGGAATTAAACAAAACAGTTTTTGTTGAAAATTTCAGCTTTGGCAGTTGGATCATGCGCTTCAGAGTTGTGTATATTCAATTGTGAGTCAGAGTTAGCATCTATGAGGTCAGTTAGAGTGTGGTAGAGCATGGATGTATTGTGCGAGGTGGACATGATACATTTAGGCTTTGCGGACATCATATCTTTTAACTTTGATTCCAATATATGAAGTTTTGGGGAATTGGTGTTTGGTAATCTTTTGACTAGATGCCATGCTGAATTAGCACAATTCATGAGATGTCTTATCTCTGATTTGGTGATATATTAATGGGTAGCGTAGTTTTCGGCACTAGAAGCTAGCAAGTATCAATAATGTTCTTTAATTTATTAACCAGCATCTTTACAAGAGAAGATACTATTGAAGTCCATTAGATATGAATTAACAATGTTAAAATAATTCCTCCAACATAAAACAGTTTGGTCCTAGGTTTTTATGGGATATTTGATGCACCATTAGATATGAGTTAATGATGTCAAAATCTCCTCTAGCATAATTCAGTTTGGTCCTAGGTTTTGATGGGCCCAAGCTCTTAATTGACAAGCTCTTAATTGATACAAGGTTAATAATCACTAGGTGGTGGTCTGAAGCAGATGAGGAGTCTGCTAAGATAGACCTTATCCTGTTAGGTCATTTTAGATCCACATGAATGAGTAGGCTCGGCTACTTGTGAGTGATATTGCATGAAAATAAGGTCACAGAGTGAAGAGGAGGAAAGAGAATGAACTGAAAGTGTGGACCAGTTGATGCCTGGTGAGTTACAATCCCTAGCAATGATGACATTATACAATTGTAGGTGATTAAGTTCAGTGAACAAAGAACTTATTTGAGTCAAGACTCAGGAGATGCAGGAGGGTATAGATGCAACAAACTAGTGTTGGTGGGTTTGGGGAAACTTATCATCTCGACGGAGTAGCAGCGAAGAACAAATTTGGAATGGATCTTGTCAGACACGGCAATCAGGACGTCACCTTCTTGAGAATCTATCGTGATGATATACTGTGTATTAAGGGAGGGTGGGGATTACTTCAATCATGCTAGATAACCAGGTTTCTGTTAGACAAAAATATCAAAGGACTTACAAATTATTAGTGCTTGTAGAAATGATACTCGATTTACGACACTCTGAGCATTCCATATTCTCAGTAAGTGTCAGAATAACCAACTGTTGGAGGACATACTCTTTTCAGGTGACCTCCTGCATTCCAAGCACACTTTCTCCTTAGTGAACGAGAGTTTCAGCATGTCCATAAGGAGTTCAGGTGTTGCTGAATTGGTGCCGAATCCCAGAAATGGTTTTGAGGGTGTAGTGTTTGATACAAAGAAGTGGGAATTATAATGCTATTGCAAAGCACTTGTTTAATGACATGTTGGACCACTCAATTAATTCCATCCAAGTTTGGCTTATTTAAAAAGCATGGAGATGCTTCAGCTGAAATCCCAGCATGCATTAGCAGCTTCTTTGTCATGCATGCTACAACAAAAAACTTGAAACAGCCATTTTTTAAATATTTCAGCATCCTAAGGTAAGGATTGTTGTGTAAGTGATAATATAAGTTTCACGTACAGTGGCTTGGAATAGGTTGCTACCATACCAGGAAATGGGTTCTGGAGCATATGCGAGTATATCATCCATTTACCACCGTTACAAATATTCAATGTTACCTCTCAAGAGGAGGCTACAGAAATGGCGAGAAGTTCCTGTTGATGTTATTATTCTTCCCTTTGCCATCTTCATGCATTTTTATCCCAATGAAATGGAGAGGCTATGCAGGTTTCGTGATTCATAATAATATCTAGGTGTACATTCATGACAAGTATAGCCCTATATATTACATTAGAATTTGGAAACTACCAGATTTTAGTGCTGCATCAAGATCTGCTGTGATTTCCTCAATTGTCAGTCACCACATGATAACATCCATGATAATGCTATTGATTGCGGTCATCAATGCAGTGATCATTTATTACTCTCAGTTATGACCATTGCGAGAGTAAGGGGAAAGATAGAAAGAAACCCAGTGTCTACACAATATGCACATGCAATATGCTTTAAATGAAATTGCAAGCCAAGTACTTCAAACTCAACATTACTTGCTGTTCGAATCAGCGGGCGCGCATGTCCAGCGAGTGTAGGACTGAAAATAATTGGGAGAAGGTAACACATCACCAGCTCTGGGTCTTAAAGGGGGAATATTACAATGAGCATCCTGTTCTTTGCAGAGTAAAACAAAAATTCATTCCACTGCAAGTTCACGACCTATGTTATCTACTGCTTTGCACTACTCCATTGCCGTTCCTCTGCCCCTTAATGTGCGTGTTGTCTCTGTGGCAGGCGTAGAATGCACGCAGTGCATGTTTTATTTTATTTTTTAATATATATATATTTTTATTTTTTTAATTAATTTTTTTAATTTTTTGGTTGAAATTTTAATTTAAAAATAATTCAGACACAATAAACATTACATATTCATGTATTACTAAAATCTAAATTAAACCGTCCACCTCAGGAGATCGAATGGGGAGGCGGCGGACGGACGATTTGGCCGTCGTCCGCAATTTGATGCTCAACCAGTTTTACCAGATAAGTATACCTTATAGGCACATATTCCACTTGTACTCATTAGCCGCTGCCTTTAAGTCTTCTATATATTTTCTATTTTGAGTTCATTGACCAAATATATACAGGCAACTAAATTTGAGGTCCTGTGCAACGCCCCTTCTCTCAGACTCGACAAAAATGCTAACAGCAGTCCTAGAGATCTAACATTTCTTCTGAGGTTCCTTAAAATCACTGGTCACTAACCATCGTCTATCACTAACCATCGTCTAGCGTGGTACAGTTACAAATATGAACACATTTGTGATTGCAATCATCAATATTAATCACCAACTGATACATATATACAGTGTTATCACAAACATATTGATTGGATGAGGTATTATGAAAAAACCATACAAAAAAAGATTCACACACACACACGGATTCATGCATGCATTATTCATGAGAGGGAAATTCCACGGTAACAGATAACTTGACAAAAAAAAAGAACACAAAAAAACCCATTAACAACTACAGAATCAAATTAGATGCTAATTATACAAGTGACTGCAGATTACATTCCAAGCCCCCCGTTCAATTTTGCATGTTCTGGCAGAGTGCCTCGCGATATCCTTGTCCTGGGAAGGGGCTTGGGAAGAAGAACAGGCTTTGGAGATGCAGACAAAGTGGAAGGATTGGGAGAGGTGAAATTTTTACTGGTCGATGTCTTGGAGTGTGGAGGCGAAGGTGCAGTCGAGCTGGAATACTGATCTTTGGGAGACGGGGAAAATGTCCTTTTTTCTAGCGTGCTACTTTTCCTCTCCTGTTGCGGTTGAGAGAGTGTTTGTCCTGTCGTTGCAACTGTTTTAGTTCTTTGGGTCGGCTTAGGAGGCGGTTTCCTTACCTTGTCTAACGGAAGTGTCGCTATGACAGGCAATGTTTGTGGGCGAGGAGACAGAGGGGAGATGGAAGATGCTACAGAGGCAGAGTCATCCTTGCTAGAGCTGGTGCTACTGCTGAGCGAGCGTTGGTATTGCACACGCATGACTTTGCCGGATTTCGGAGGTGTGGCAAGGTTAGTATCGGTCTTGCTGCCACCGATGTTGAGCGTGGGTTTGCTCGGAGAAGAGGACAGCATAACACCACCGTCCGTACCAACATCATCACCACTTTTAGCTGTAGTTGGGTTGCTTGGCCTGGGCAATGTTCTGTTTGGCTTGGAGGGAAGCAGGATTGGGTTACTTCCTTGCTGAGGACTCGCGGCCGAGGCCAGCCTATCGGTTTTGCTTTTAGTCTTAGAAGGCAGGGAGGTCATTTTCTTCTTGTTCCCTCCTGTGACTTCTACTTCTTCAGGGAGAGTTCCGCTGCAAAGTGGAGGTGTGCGCAAGGAAACGTCAGTTGCGCTATTTTTAACTCCACTTTCCGATTCAGCACTCGTAGCAGTGAGAGAGTGGGAGTCACCCTTGTTGGAATATTTCACAGACTTATAAGAAGTGACGTTCAAGGAGTCAACTGTCTCTGCCGTCGGCCAAGTGCCCATGAAGTTTCCCCCGACAGAAAGCCTTCCTGGGGAGCCTGACAAGGAGGAGGTGCTGGGATTCATGGCGATGCCAAAGTGGTTTGGAACCCTGGAGTTCGAGTTTCCGTGGATGATTTTCTGCCGGATTCTCGCAGGGGGGGTGCAGACAGAAGAGAGGCTGATGGGAGGCATGGCAGCCAAGGTGTCTGTGGTTGGTGAGGAGGAAGAGAGGAGAGGTGGGGAGTTGCAAGGAGAGTCACCCAAGATGTCATTGAGAGAAGCTGTGGAGATAATCATGGTGGGAGGAGAAGGATCGGCCCAAGGATACACTCGGTGAGGCTTGGGAGGCTTCTTGCGTGGCTTGTCTTTCGCATAACTTTCTTTGCTTCTTCCTTTTTGTTCTCTCTCGGGAGGGACGACGTCAAGCACTTCAGAGTAATTGTGGTCATTGTAGTCATTGGTCTGTGAGGCTGACACTTTCTGCAGCGCATTATTCCTTGCCACTGCAATATATATTGAGTGTCAATATTATTTTGGGTAAAGCGTGAATATTCCCACAGATTCATGAATACTAGGACAGTATTCTTATCACATACTGGGATAGTATTCTTATCACATACTAGAGTATTCTATCACATAATAGGATGGTAATCTTATCACATACTAGGATAGTAATCTTATCACATACTAGGATAGTGTTTTAATCACATACTAGGATAGTGTTTTTCACATGCTAAGATAGTAATCTATTAGTAATCTATCACTTAATAAGAAGCGATCTTATACATCCAGAATAGTAATCTTATTACATACTTTATGACATACTGGGATAGACTAGAGTACTCTATCACATAATAGGATGGTAATCTTATCACATACTAGGATACACATACTAGGATAGTGTTTTAATCACACATACTAGGATAGTGTTTTCACATGCTAAGATAGTAATCTATCACTTAATAAGAAGTGATCTTATACATCCAGGATAGTACATACTTTATGACATACTGGGATAGTAAGCTTACCACATACTAGGATAGTAATCTTATCACATAATGGGATAGTAATCTTATCAAACACTAGGATACTCTCTTATACACATACACATGGATGAGCGGGAAGAATGTTGCTTGACAACAACGTGCTGTTGTGTTCAACATCGAATATTCTATTTGTTCCAGACATCTATTAAAATATTGTCTTTGTTCTAGATCCTTTCTACTATTTGTTCCAGACATCTATTAAAATATTGTCGTTCTAGAACCTTCTATTAAAATATTCTTTTTGTTCTAGACACCTATTAAAATATTGTCTTTGTTCTAGTGTCTTTGTTCTAGAACCCATAAATATTCTATTTGTTTATTTGTTCCAGATGCCGATTAAAATGTTCTAGAACCCTTTCTAGAACCCTTATATTAAAATATTCTATTTGTTCCAGACACCTATTAAAATATTGTCTTTGTTCTAGAACCTTCTATTAAAATATTCCATTTGTTCATTTGTTCCAGATACCTGTTAAAATATTGTATTTGTTGTAGAACCTTCTATTAAAACATTCCATTTGTTCATTTGTTCCCAGACACCTATTAAAATATTGTCTTTGTTCTAGAACCTTCTATTCATTTGTTCATTTGTTCCAGATACCTGTTAAAATATTGTCTTTGTTGTAGAACCTTCTATTAAAACATTCCATTTGTTCATTTGTTCCCAGACACCTATTAAAATATTGTCCTTATTCTAGAACCTTCTATTAAAATATTGTCTTTGTTCTAGAACCTTCTATTAAAATATTGTCTTTGTTCTAGAACCTTCTATTAAAATATTGTCTTTTTTTCTAGAACTTGCTACTATTTGTTCCAGACACCTATTAAAATATTGTCCTTGTTCTAGAACCTTCTATTAAATATTGTCTTTGTTCTAGAACATTCTATTAAAATACTGTCTTTGTTCTAGAACTTGCTACCATTTGTTCCAGACACCTATTAAAATATTGTCTTTGTTCTAGAACCTACTCATTTGTTACAGACACCTATTGGGTCATTCCATATCAGGGGCTTCGGGGTCATATTCTCAGAATTGGTTCATACTCATCCTACAAGTTCCTATGTATGAAATATGTCGCCATGCAAAAAAAAAATCGCCCAACTCTCAACTGTTCCTGAGATACGGCCCCGCCCAATTTTGGCCCCTGCGACCATCGCGTCACACTGCCATGAGACTAAAGTTACCATTTGCCGCTATTTCAGGTTTAAAAACTACATCCAGTAGCTAAAATTGCGCCAGGAGTCCATTTCTGGCATCAGAATTGGCCAAACTGCCGTAGAGTAATAAAGGATTTCCTGTTTTTTGGTTGCCTGACTTTGACCGACCGATTCATCGGGTTGGCATTTCACAATCAAATTCTGCTTTTGCATGTTGCTTCAGGCATCTCTGGGGTACATCTATGCAAAATATTAACTTGAGTTTATGCCATCTTCCCTGTGAAATGCTGGCCACAAGAATGTGCGATTTCGCATGCGCATGAATGAGAATCAATAGTTTTCTCATTGAATTGCTTCCATTATTTTTTAATATGTGCTTTAAATTATCTGGAAATGAAAATTAGAGTCAATAGGGTACCTTTTAAGTCATCATGAGTGACAATACACAACACAAACTCTAATATACACTTTAAACAGACACCAAACAGCATACGCATGGCTACTGGCATTGACAAGACATGAATATATTGATTGAACAAACACAGGCTACATAACATATGTACTAACAACATAGAAGCTGTCTTTTTGCAAGAGCAAATGCATATCACTGCAGTACCTGAGGCCTGAGGATTTCCTAGAGTCACTCTCTATGCTTAAAACTTGTGCGTGGTGTGCTGATGATCTTCAGCATTTAACTCGTAGAAGCGTGCACTTTTATGGAAGTCTGGTGCATTTACAATGCAGAGCACATTGTCAAAGGGAACCCAGCAGGCATGCCCCCGCATGATGAGTGGCCACGATAGTCTGCCTTGAGCATTCCGTTCATAAAATTGACATTGACGTCTCCCTCCTCATCTGATCTGTCCACAATACATCCAATGTACCACTCCTTGTCATACAGACAGGCGATGTACTTGCCAACCTGCAGTACTGCATTGTCAAAATTCTTCTCATCTGGAACATTTCTCTCACCAATGGCCATACCAACAAGATCTGCAGAAATTCGTTTCATTTCCAGGGATGTTTCTGATGTCGGAATGCAGCAGTGTGAAGACCTGGTCCCTGGAATGGTGCTCTTGGACTCCCACCGCTCGTGGAGACCAAATCGCTGTGCATTTTTATCGACATCCTTATTGGAGCCAAAGAAAAATTTTATGCCTTTGACGACCATTCAAACATGGCCATGGCAGTAAGAATCTGATGGTCAGTCAGTGCTTGCAAACTAGCTCTGGCATTCAGGCGCTTCACGGTACCACCCAGACCATCACAAGGACTTTTACCATGAGACGTAGCAAAGAAATGCCAGACTGCTTCAATTCCAAAGTCTTTGAAGTGGAGACAGACATTGTACAGATTCTTATAGTTTTTGTACTGTCCTCCACATCCATCACTGAAATAGTGCAACTTGGTCACAAAGGGAAGCTGTTCTTTGATGTAAGGCATCCCTTTGTTGAACTGCGAGGGTGTCATGCTTCAGGCAGTCAGAAATCACGCACAGATTCAGGTGCTTTAGCTCACCCTTGGATTTGTAGTACACTACAAATGGATGCACACAGTTGCCTGCGAGTTATTCCAGTGGAACGACTGCACCACATCCTGGGCTACAAATGAATAGTTCTCTGCGAAGTCGAGTAAAACGATGGCTTCATTGTCTTTGAGCTCATCCTTCAGCTTAGATAGATAGCTGGCTTGTGCCTTTGAGATGTAGTGGTGCTGTCTCAAATTGTCAAAGGATTCGCATGTTTTTTCGATGAAGTCTTGAACAGTTGAAATGACTGTTATCAGCATGGCTTTACTGTCGACTGAAACCCACTGCTTGTACGATATCTCATCGTCCATGTCATAGTCCTCCGAGAAAGTGTCCGACAAGTACGATGTGAGACCACAGGGACAATTATCACACAACAACAGCATGCACTCACGATTTTCCACTGAGTATACATTCTTTTCCAGAGTAATGTGGTTTGCCGGAGATGACACTCGTCAGTAGTTTGGAATTTTGGTGTGACTGACAAATGCACACCTTATGCATACCAGCTGCTGTAACTGGCCCAAACCGCTGGATCAATTTCGACCAAATTTGGCACATAGGATCTTTGGCAATGACAATGACAATGCCTAAAAAGAAACAAGAAAGAATCGAAGAATGTGCCGATTCCCATTTGTGCGCATGTGAAATCGCCCATTCTTGTGACCAGCATTTCATGGGGAAGATGGCATAAACTCAAGTTGATATTTTGCATAGATGTACCCCAGAGATGCCTGAGCAACATGCAATAGCAGAATATGATTGTGATATGCCAACCCGGTGAATCGGTCGGTCAAAATCAGGCAACTCAAAAACAGGAAATCATTTCTTACTCAATAACTATGGCAGTTAGATCAATTCTGATGCCAGAAATGGACTCCTGGCGCTACTGGATGTAGTTTTTAAACCTGAAATCATATTTAGTAACTTGGCAGTGTGATGCGACGGTTGCGGGGGCCAAAATTGGGCAGGGCCATATCTCAGGAACAGTTGAGAGTTGGGTGATTTTTTTTTATGGCAACATATCTCATACATAGGCTTGTAGGATGACTATAAACCAATTCTGAGAAAATGACCCTGGAATTTTTTTTTTGGTTTGGTTGATTTCATATGGAATGACCCTATTAAAATATTGTCCTTGTTCTACAACCTTCTATTAAAATATTGTCTTTGTTCTAAAACCTTCTATTAAAATATTTTCCTTGTTGTTCTAGAACCTTCTATTTCTTTACACACAAGCTTAAACTGCTGTCAACTGACTCACCACTCTGATGCAGATAAGCGAAATCTGACATGTTCAGAAAAATGATAATTAAAAAATTAACCATGTGTGCTAAATCTTTACCTGCACATGCCCAGTAGATTTTTTTTTTAAGTCAGAAAAGCTGTACTTCCAGTTTTCACAAGTTAAGTTAAGTCTATTTATTTCTAAGGCTGATAATCGTAATTGCTGCCATCATCCCTTCCAGGCCTCTCCAGGTGCTTGGAAGCTATTCTGCTGAAGAAGGCTACACAGGTACCTAAGCTTCCATGGAAACTCCAAGTCCCTTTGGCTTGAGAAAGGAGACACTCGGACGGATTTCTTGGCTGTACGTTTTGTTTGTAAACAGCTCGCCTTAGAGAATTGTCGATCTTGTTGGCTCAAGTATATGGTGTGCCTCATTCAGAGTAAATGTTTATTCGAGAAGATTGGGGAGGAGGGGGAGGGGTGTAGGTATGAAATATCACAGATGAAGTTGGTGGTCAATAAGTTACTAGCAATCTAACCTCCAGAAGACTTCACACACACACACACACACACACACACACACACACAACACACACACATGATCTAGACTAGGTGAAGATACCAGGCTCTGGGTGGAGGTACCCTCATTATATACACACACACACATGACCTAGACTAGGTGAAGATACCAGGCTCTGGGTGGAGGCACCTCATTATACACACACACACACACTGTTGTACCACATTAATTAATTTTTTATTTTTTATATATTTTTAAACTTACCGGTGACATCAGGCATGCTGATGGAGGCAGTCAAACGTCTCTCCCTGCCTTCACTGCTGATGGATGAGCAGTTGCTGATGACAGAAGTACGATGTGGTACCCTCAACATCCTTTCTCTCCCTTTTAGGGTTTTGTTCTTGAAGATCCGTGAGAAGAACTGAGATGTTCTGTTCTTACTACTCCGGCTCAATGACCCCGGTATGACCTCTGACTTGGTCGATTTCTTTGACTCTGTCAACCACGATTTTGAATCAGAGTCTTCGTCATCAGAGGTCCTGGAGAGCCGGGTCTGTGTCTGTGTGTGTGTGTGTGTGTGTGTGTGTGAATATATATTGAATGAGTGCATCTTGATATCAAAATCACATTTAAGATGTAGTCTACAGCTCTGTAACTTCAAGACATTAAGATGTGGTCTACAGCTCTGTAACTTCAAGATGTTAAGATGTGGTCTACAGCTACATAACTTCAAGATGTTAAGATGTGGTCTACAGCTCCGTAACTTCAAGACGTTAAGATGTGGTCTACAGCTCTGTAACTTCAAGACGTTAAGATATAGTCTATAGCTCTGTAACTTCAAGACGTTAAGATGTGGTCTACAGCTCTGTAACTTCAAGACGTTAAGATGTGGTCTACAGCTACATAACTTCAAGATGTTAAGATGTGGTCTACAGCTCTGTAACTTCAAGACGTTAATTAAGATGTGGTCTACAGCTCCATAACTTCAAGACGTTAAGATGTGGTCTACAGCTCTGTAACTTCAAGACATTAATTAAGATGTGGTCTACAGCTCCATAACTTCAAGACGTTAAGATGTGGTCTACAGCTCCGTAACTTCAAGATGTTAAGATGTGGTCTACATCTCTGTAACTTCAATATGTTAAGATGTGGTCTACAGCTCTGTAACTTCAAGACATTAAGACGTAGTCTACATAGTGCCTGTAGATCCTGCATATGTACAATACTGACTGAAAATGAGAACTTGCTCATTAGAGATTTGTCTCGGTGTCCCTGTCTCATCCGAGCTGCTGTGTCACGCCATCTTTTCACAAGAAGAAGATTTCCAGCCATAGTAGCAAGATTTCTAGAGCATTTTTGAAAGCTTCACCGGGGTGTGACTGAGCATGACTGAACGATGTTCCTCCGGCCTCCTCCCCTTCACTCTCGTCATGACTGTTGCAGCAGCCTTCTGCATTGTTCTAGTCCAAAACATCTTCAGGCACAAGCTATAAACAACTAGAGCCTAAGCAAGGATCGCTCTCTGCTGACAAGAAACTTGACTGCACTACTGTCTAAACTAGCCACGGTTCTGCAAGCTTGAGGAATATGCACGATGCACGTAACACGATTATCATGATGGGGGTGCCTGGATGTGTGGGGTGTCTGGATGAGGGGTGTCTTGATGTGGGCTGTCTGGATGTGGGGTGTCTGGATGAGGGGTGTCTGGATGTGGGGTGTCTGGATGAGGGGGGTGCCTGGATGAGGGGTGTCTGGATAAGGGGTGTCTGGATGTGGCGTGTCTGGATGTGGAGTGTCTGGATGTGGGGGGTGCCTGGATGAGGGGTGTCTGGATAAGGGGGGTGCCTGGATGAGGGGGGTGCCTGGATGTGGGGTGTCTGGATGAGAGGGGTGTCTGGATGAGGTGGGTGCCTGGACGAGAGGGGTGTCTGGATGTGGGGTGTCTGGATGAGA
>JAQNBH010000017.1:30038822-30496182 GCA_028752905.1 Cladorhizidae sp. MBARI D1340-BT2
GTTAGTAAGGTGGAGAAGAAGGTTACTGGAAGAAAGATGAGGGAGGAGGATGGGAGAGGAGGAAGGAACAGGAGGTCGAGTGAGATTCGAGAGCTCCATCTACCATACATCACAACAATTAGCATCATGTATATAGTGTCATGTCAAATAATAATAAAAAATTGAGCTAAATCAGTCCTCCAAAACCTTTTTTTACTGAGCCAAGCCTCCAGCCCAAGGCTTTTAAGCTCTGACTCTAGCCCAAGGCTTTAAGCTCTGACTCTAGCCTGAGGTTTTAAGCTTTGACTCTAACCCAAGGCTTTAAGCTCTGACTCTAGCCCAAGGCTTTAAGCTCTGACTGACTCTAACCCAAGGCTTTAAGCTCTGACTCTAGCCCAAGGCTTTAAGCTCTGACTCCATCCCAAGGTCTGACTCTAGCCCCAGGCTATAAACTCTGAGGCTTTAAACTCTGACTCTAGTCCAAGGCTTTAAGCTCTGACTCGAACTCAACTTTAAGCTCTGATTCTAGTTAAGGGGAGATAGTGGCATTAATTTTTTTAAACTTGTGGTTACCATTTTATAGCTCTGTAGATTCTGTAAACTTCATGGTATGGACTTGATATATAGCTCAAAAGATAGGTCTCTCTGTGTGCTCTCTTTTGATACTAAAATATTTTTCATAGGTAGAAATATAGCCAAGTTACTAGACCTAAAGTGGAGGGACCTCAAAAGCCTGAATGCCTGGCCGCATAAATATCTCCAGATTGCAAAGTGCCCTACTCTATTCAATGAGTATTTTCATTAGGCGCTAAAACGTAAGTATGTGGTCAAGCGCGTGGGTGGAAAATGAGTTTTATGGATTATTAACGAAATTCATTTTCCACTCGCGCGTACTTACATTTTAACGCCTAATGAAAACACTCATACTGGTGCTAATTTCAACTCACTATAGCACTTGGCAATCTGGAGTTTATGCGGCCAATTCAGGCATTCAGGTTTTTGAGGTCCCTCCACTTGTAGCTCCCGTAACTTGGCTATAGTTATACTTATGAAAAATATTTTAGTATCAACAGAGAGCACAAAGAGAGACCTATCTTTTGAGCTATATATCAAGTCCAATCTATGGAGTTATAAAGTGGTAACCACAAGAAAGAAATACACGTGGGTCAAAAATGCAACTGTCCCTCCCTCTGCCAAGGTGGTTATAAGCTGTGGTTCTGGTTCTAGCCCAAGGCTTTAAGCTCTGACTCTAACTCAACTATAAGCTCTGATTTTAGCCTAAGATTTTAAGTTGTGCTAATGCTTGCCTTGCCCTACCCTAGTCAGAGGTAACAGCTGCTGGTTGTTTCCTGAGTGAGGCTTTCTGGGGGGCTGAGCTGACACTCTTAAGCACTTTGCACCTGTAAGCACCTAGGCCCCTGCTTGGATGGGAATCCAAAGGTTAGGCTCCCAACACCATAGCATCTGGTCATCTCATTTGGAGAGCCAGGTTGAGTCTGGCAAAGATCACACAGGATTGACCTTGTGTGGTCTGTGGTCTTGACCTGGATTTTGATGCAAGATACCACCACCTGGAAGGGTCACATGACAAGATGATGCATGACTATGGTTTCCTACTTCTCTATGATCTTCTTGCAAGATCATATTTTATCTGTTCAACATCTTGTAAGGTTATCACTCCAAACACCCCCTCCTACAAGCCCATTAACCCCAGGCACAACAGAAGATCACTAGCAGCTGGTCTTTCAGAGTTTATTGAAATGCATTGGTACATGCAGAGTGTTGTCTTTCAAAAGAGGTGGTCTTCCATGGGAGGGTCTTTCAAAAGAGGTGGTCTGTGATGCACCTCACCTGTGATGCACCTCACCTGTGATGCACCTCACCTGTGATGCACCTCACCTGTGATACACCTCATCTGTGATGCACCTCATCTGTGATGCACCTCACCTGTGATGCACCTCACCTGTGATGATGCACCTCACTGTGATGCACCTCACCTGTGATGCACCTCACCTGTGATGCACCTCACCTGTGATGCACCTCACCTGTGATGCACCCCACCTGTGATGCACCTCACCTGTGATGCACCTCACCTGTGATGCACCTCACCTGTGATGCACCTCACCTGTGATGCACCTCATCTGTGATGCACCTCACCTGTGATGCACCTCACCTGTGATGCACCTCACCTGTGATGCACCTCACCTGTGATACACCTCATCTGTGATGCACCTCATCTGTGATGCACCTCACCTGTGATGCACCTCACCTGTGATGCACCTCACCTGTGATGCACCTCACCTGTGATGCACCTCACCTGTGATGCACCTCACCTGTGATGCACCCCACCTGTGATGCACCTCACCTGTGATGCACCTCACCTGTGATGCACCTCACCTGTGATGCACCTCACCTGTGATGATGCACCTCACCTGTGATGCACCTCACCTGTGATGCACCTCACCAGTGATGCACCTCATCTGTGATGCACCTCACCTGTGATGCACCTCATCTGTGATGCATGATGCACCTCATCTGTGATGCACCTCATCTGTGATGCACCTCACCTGTGATGCACCTCACCTGTGATGCACCTCACCTGTGATGCACCTCATCTGTGATGCACCTCACCTGTGATGCACCTCACCTGTGATGCACCTCACCTGTGATGCACCTCACCTGTGATGCACCTCACCTGTGATGCACCTCATCTGTGATGCACCTCACCTGTGATGCACCTCACCTGTGATGCACCTCATCTGTGATGCACCTCACTTGTGATGCACCTCATCTGTGATGCACCTCACCTGTGATGCACCTCACCTGTGATGCACCTCACCTGTGATGCACCTCACCTGTGATGCACCTCACCTGTGATGCACCTCACCTGTGATGCACCTCACCTGTGATGCACCTCACCTGTGATGCACCTCACCTATGATGCACCTCACCTGTGATGCACCTCACCTGTGATGCACCTCACCTGTGATGCACCTCACCTGTGATGCACCTCACCTGTGATGCACTGCATGTGGGAAATTTCATCTTCATCTAATACCGCAATCATTTCAAGAATTTTCTCAATATCTTCTTCAGGAAGCCTACACTACACACGTGCACTCCCATCATAGTCTGTCTTACTATGCTCATATATCCCTTACGAGATGGATCATGAATCACATGATGTGTTTGTTGGGTGAAACATGTTGCCAATAGTGTGCATTATTTTAATTTGCCTGATAAAGACCGAAGTATTTCGGTTGAAACAACGGCATTTAAAAGGAACCTTCATGTCAGGTGAAAATAATCGCACAACCTTCAGTCATGTCCAAGCTATTGAAGGCTCTCACTACCTCCTAGCTATTGAAGGCTCTCACAACCTTCAGTCATGTTCAAACTATTGAAGGCTCGCACAACCTTCAGTCATGTCCAAGCTAGTGAAACCTTCAGTCATATCCAAGCTAGTGAAGGCTCACACAACCTTCAGTCATGTCCAAGCTATTGAAGGCTCACACAACCTTCAGTCATGTCCAAGCTAGTGAAGGCTCACACAACCTTCAGTCATGTCCAAGCTAGTGAAGGCTCACACAACCTTCAGTCATGTCCAAGCTAGTGAAGGCTCACACAACCTTCAGTCATGTCCAAGCTATTGAATGCTCACACAACCTTCAGTCATGTCCAAGCTAGTGAAGGCTCACTTGAATGCTCACACAACCTTCAGTCATGTCCAAGCTAGTGAAGGCTCACACAACCTTCAGTCATGTCCAAGCTAGTGAAGGCTCACACAACCTTCAGTCTCTATTGAAGGCTCACACAACCTTCAGTCATGTCCAAGCTAGTGAAGGCTCACACAACCTTCAGTCATGTCCAAGCTATTGAATGCTCACACAACCTTCAGTCATGTCCAAGCTATTGAAGGCTTGCACAACCTTCAGTCATGTCCAAGCTATTGAAGGCTCTCACTACCTCTAAGCTATTGAAGGCTCTCAGTCCATGTCCAAGCTATTGAAGGCTCTCACTACCTCCAAGCTATTGAAGGCTCTCAGTCATGTCCAAGCTATTGAAGGCTCTCACAACCTTCAGTCATGTCCAAGCTAGTGAAGGCTCTCACAACCTTCAGTCATGTCCAAGCTAGTGAAGGCTCTCACAACCTTCAGTCATGTCCAAGCTAGTGAAGGCTCACACAACCTTCAGTCATGTCCAAGCTAGTGAAGGCTCACACAACCTTCAGTCATGTCCAAGCTATTGAATGCTCACACAACCTTCAGTCATGTCCAAGCTATTGAAGGCTCTCACTACCTCCAAGCTATTGAAGGCTCTCAGTCCATGTCCAAGCTATTGAAGGCTCTCACTACCTCCAAGCTATTGAAGGCTCTCAGTCATGTCCAAGCTATTGAAGGCTCTCACAACCTTCAGTCATGTCCAAGCTAGTGAAGGCTCTCACAACCTTCAGTCATGTCCAAGCTATTGAAGGCTCACACAACCTTAAGTCATGTCCAAGCTAGTGAAGGCTCACACAACCTTCAGTGATGTCCAAGCTATTGAAGACTTGCACAACCTTCAGTGATGTCCAAGCTATTGAAGGCTTGCACAACCTTCAGTCATGTCCAAGCTATTGAAGGCTCTCACAACCTTCAGTCATGTCCAAGCTATTGAAGGCTCACACAACCTTCAGTCATGTCCAAGCTAGTGAAGGCTCACACAACCTTCAGTCATGTCCAAGCTAGTGAAGGCTCACACAACCTTCAGTCATGTCCAAGCTAGTGAAGGCTCTCACAACCTTCAGTCATGTCCAAGCTAGTGAAGGCTCACACAACCTTCAGTCGTGTCCAAGCTAGTGAAGGCTCTCACAACCTTCAGTCATGTCCAAGCTATTGAAGGCTCACACAACCTTCAATCATGTCCAAGCTATTGAATGCTTCCACTCAAGAAAGATGTTTTACTTCAGAATCTGAATCACCAACTGTATATGTTGGCTCTTCTAGCAGTGCATGCACAACTGCAATATCAGAACTGTTGCTATGGTCAACCTATGCCCAGATGGGTCATGGATATCTGGTAGGAGTTAGGACTATAAGAGAGGTGGACTATCAGGGAGGTGGACTATCAGGGAGGTGGACTATCAGGGAGGTGGACTATCAGGGAGGTGGACTATCAGGGAGGTGGACTATCAGGGAGGTGGACTATCAGGGAGGTGGACTATCAGGGAGGTGGACTATCAGGGAGGTGGACTATCAGGGAGGTGGACTATCAGGGAGGTGGACTATCAGGGAGGTGGACTATCAGGGAGGTGGACTATCAGGGAGGTGGACTATCAGGGAGGTGGACTATCAGGGAGGTGGACTATCAGGGAGGTGGACTATCAGGGAGGTGGACTATCAGGGAGGTGGACTATCAGGAAGGATATATTTTATAGTCACTGTGTATAGTACATGTACATACATGTATAGTAATAAATGAACTGTTTTGTCACAGGCTCTATGTAGTCTGAGTGATAATAATGTATTAGTCAATTTCATGCCATGTCAAACAGTGATAGCCGAAGTGAAGTGTGCTATTTGATTTTTCTGTTGCTATATTGTGCTTTTTTGCTCTTGTCAATTTAGGAGCATCTGCCTGCCTGCCTGTCAGTTATGCACAGCCAACGAAAGATTGAATCCAGACGAAGCTCCAACTAGACGGATGTATGTATGGATAGTTTTCATAAACATCTGGTCAGGATTTGGACTGGAAGCCACACATTGTACGACACAACATGTGATCTTGTCGGTCATTTTGTTGAGGAATACGTATATTCCCGTGGATGTGTTTTCACATTCACGACGATAGCAACACGATGCAACATGGCAACATTACCAGCAAAACAATGCAACATGGCAACGTTACCAGCAACACAATGCAACATGGCAATGTTACCAGCGACACAATGCAACATGGCAACGTTACCAGCAAAACAATGCAACATGGCAACGTTACCAGCAAACTACGCTAGACCTCGCCCAAAGCAAACAGTTTGTAAGCCACACTGTTTCAAATAGAGAGATTTATAGAGTAGAATAGTCTGCCACTGTTTGACTTGGGTAGCTGGGACAGTACCATTGGTCGGTCAACACTTTGGTAGTTTGTGCTCCACTGCTGGCCATTTTATCCTTTCCTGGGAAATACCTGGCACCATTGCTAGTGCATTATAATAAATGATTCTGTACCCTTGCTGTGCTTAGCTCTGTGCTAGTGCATTATAATAAGTGATCTGAACCCTTGCTGTGCTAAGATATATAGCTCTGTGCTAGTGATTATAATAAGTGATCTGAACCCTTGCTGTGCTTAGCTCTGTGCTAGTGCATTATAATAAGTGATCTGAACCCTTGCTGTGTTTAGATATATAGCTCTGTGCTAGTGCATTATAATAAGTGATCTGAACCCTTGCTATGCTTAGATATATAGCTCTGTGCTAGTGCATTATAATAAGTGATCTGAACCCTTGCTGTGCTTAGATATATAGCTCTGTGCAGGAAATCACAACCAAAACCGGTTTGGACCATTTCTCCGAGTACAATGCCATTCTCAGACTTTGCAAAATGACACCTGCAGAAATAGTCACGGCTTAGCGTGAGAATCACATAGACGTAGAAGTGGTTGTGTGTGTTCTAGAGCATTCGTTAGTGTTGCTCTACATTCTGACGACATAGCAAAATTGATATTTAGCTACATGAGATGTTCTGGTGTCCGACTGATTTCCCGCCTGAAGCTAGAGCTGTCTATAGCTACAGTAGGCACAACTCATTCAGCGGGTGAAAAATTGGTAAATGATTTCTATATGGGTGTGCTCTGTTTCTAATAGTCTTTATTTCTATATATATATATGATACACCAAATTTTATGTATAGCTATAATATATATGTATTGCTATATATGTGTATAGCTATATATGTGCTATATAGCTATGCATATGTGTAGCTATATTTAGGAATAACTATGTGTATAGCTATATATGTATAGCTATATATGTGTATAGCTATATTATATGTATAGCTATATATGTGTATAGCTATATATGTGTATAGCTATATATATATGTATACATAGAGCTATATAAGCTCTGTATAGAGCTAATTAATTGCCTGGTTTTCTTGTAATAAAATTGGTATTTCCCAAACAACCAACAATGGATCCATCATGCAGCAAGTTGGCTACTCTGTCCAGCTCAAGGCTCTGTGTTAACCAATCATCCTTGGCCCTCAATGTGATGATCTTTACCAAATGTGATATAATTCTGCATCCAGAGTAAAGCATGTAACTGCAGCACCCACAGGTAAAGGTTCAGAGTTGACATGAGTGGGCTCATGGCACGTGCTATAAACATGTGGTCTTATTATATTGCTGGTAATGAAGTATACTGATATAGGCAATTAGGGTTCTGGGAAGAAGGATATTATTGTAGTAATTCCTTATGTAGCAGGGATGAGTGGAAGACATCAGGAGGGTCTGCAGGAAGTTCAATATAAGAGTAGTTTTAAGATTGGGATGAACTCTGAGGGCACAACTGAGCAGGGAAGGATGTTTTACTAGCTAATATGCACTCATGTGTTGTGTACCGCATCCCTTGTAGCTGTGGGAAATACTACATAGGGGAGATCAGAAGACTGGAGACCAAGTGAAAGAACATCAAGGTGCCTGTAGAAAGTGTGCTAAAGAGAAGTCTGCAACTGCTGAACATGCATGGGACAATGGACATCCTATTTTGTGGGAGGAAGCCACCATCTTAGACTAGACCATGAGACATAAGGAACTGCTAGTGAAGGAGGCATTGACATCAGCCTAGCACCAAGGTGTGAGCAGTTCAATCAAGACTGTGGAATGGACTTGCCTGGTTGCTGGGGAGCCACTCCCAAGAGCCACCAGAAACCACACCCACCACACTACTTCTATTTCTTTCCTTCATTTATATTATTATCATTACTAATTATCTAGTTATTGATTAAGTGGGTTGTTATTAAGTTCTATCTTATTTAATGTGAATACTAATTATCTAGTTATTGATTAGGTGGGTTGTTATTAAGTTCTATCTTATTTAATGTGAATACTAATTATCTAGTTATTGATTAGGTGGGTTGTTATTAAGTTCTAACTTATTTAATGTGAATACTAATTATCTAGTTATTAATTAGGTGGGTTTATTATTTAGTTTCATCTTATTTAATGTGAATACTAATTATCTAGTTATTGATTAGGTGGGTTGTTATTAAGTTCTATCTTATTTAATGTAAATACTAATTATCTAGTTATTGATTATGTGGGTTGTTATTAAGTTCTATCTTATTTAATGTGAATACTAATTATCTAGTTATTGATTATGTGGGTTGTTATTAAGTTTCATCTTATTTAATGTGAATACTAATTATCTAGTTACTGATTATGTGGGTTGTTATCTTAGATAAAAATACAGCCTCATGTATAATGTCCTGTGTACTTGTTATTATTAATACCCTCCTCCCACTTCATTGCTATCATATCTAGACACGTGCATCATACGTGCCAGGGTGTGGCTCTCATTATGACATGGTCTATATCAACCTCGGGTGAGTCTCTGCATCCTGAGGAAGGCTAGAGCATCTATCTGAAACATCGAGTGAGTAGATATTAAGTTGATCACAGAGAAAGTTATTGTATCTGTACTATATTAACTGAGTTCACTGAAATTATCTTTAATAACAACAACAACAACAACAATTTGCTTTGAGATTCCATCTTTAGTTTGCCCTGATGAAGACCAAGTCTTTAGGTTGAAAGGTTTCAAAACCAAAAAGCTGATTTATAGATAAACCTTAAAACATATTATATGATGTCAGCTGCTGAGAGTACAAATAACGTAGTTATTATTATTACGTTTTATCATTACAATGATCTTAATAATCAACTTAAAATTTACTCTCGCTCGAGGTTCGACTAGATGCTCTAGCCTTCATCAAGCTCTGATGAAGGCTAGAGCATCTAGTCGAAATGTCGAGAGAATACAATTTCAAGTTGATTAATTGAGAAGGTTATTGTAATATTATTATTGTTCTTGTGACCTGTCACTCAGTGCTCTCCATGACTTCTCCATTATTATTGATATTTTAATTTTAAGCTTTGCCGGTTCACTGCCTCAGTGAAGGATCTAGGCACTCTGTAAGTATTTGTGGTTCTGAAAGTTCCCCAGAGGGCCAGAGGCTATTATGAAAGTGCCCCAGAGAGCCAGAGGCCATTATGAAAGTGCCCCAGAGAGCCAGAGGCCATTATGAAAGTGACCCAGAGAGCCAGAGGCTATTATGTAAGTGCCCCAGAGAGCCAGAGGCTATTATGAAAGTGCCCGAGGCTATTATGAAAGTGCCCCAGAGAGCCAGAGGCTATTATGAAAGTGCCCCAGAGAGCCAGAGGCTACTATGAAAGTGTCCCAGAGAGCCAGAGGCTATTATAAAACCCCAGAGAGCCAGAGGCTATTATGAAAGTGCCCCAGAGAGCCAGAGGCTATTATGAAAGTGCCCCCAGAGAGCCAGAGGCTATTATGAAAGTGCCCCAGAGAGTGAGGGGGAGGGAACACTATTTTGAAATGCGGGTGAATCCATACAAGGAGTGCTACTGCACTCACCGATAAATCATTATCTATTACTTACGTGGAGGGGGAAGACCACTACGCAGGTACGCCTTCTGCTCCACACTGGCCACCACACCCATCTCTGTGAGATCCTCCACTGACACGCATTTGGTCTTTGAAGAAACGGCAAGCAAGCCTGGGGAAGATTCCTTCTCCTTCGACCTCTTATTCCACTCGTCCACGTGCTGGAGGTCGTTTGTGACCACAGAACTTGACCGCTTTTTGTCCTTGCGTTTGAAGATCGAGAACTTCGCCTTGCTAGGGGGTGTGTGGCGAGGGGAGTTTTTGGGGGAAGGGATGGGGGATTCGCTGCCCTCTGGCGATGTATCGACTACTGTGTGAAATTTCAGGAGTAGGGGGTGGAGAGTATATTGTTTTAATTTTGTATAAAATGTCTGTATTGCAGCTAGTGTATGCATGGGGAGGAGTCTGAGGGAGGGCGTGGCAATGTCTGTATTGCAGCTAGTGTATGCATGGGGAGGAGTCTGAGGGGGGCGGGGCGTGGCAATGTCTGTATTGCAGCTAGTGTATGCATGGGGAGGAGTCTGAGGGAGGGGGCATGGCAATGTCTGTATTGCAGCTAGTGTATGCATGGGGAGGAGTCTGAGGGAGGGCGTGGCAATGTCTGTATTGCAGCTAGTGTATGCATGGGGAGGAGTCTGAGGGAGGGCGTGGCAATGTCTGTATTGCAGCTAGTGTATGCATGGGGAGGAGTCTGAGGGAGGGGGCGTGGCAATGTCTGTATTGCAGCTAGTGTATGCATGGGGAGGAGTCTGAGGGAGGGGGCGTGGCAATGTCTGTATTGCAGCTAGTGTATGCATGGGGAGGAGTCTGAGGGAGGGGGCGTGGCAATGTCTGTATTGCAGCTAGTGTATGCATGGGGAGGAGTCCGAGGGAGGGCGTGGCAATGTCTGTATTGCAGCTAGTGTATGCATGGGGAGGAGTCTGAGGGAGGGGGCGTGGCAATGTCTGTATTGCAGCTAGTGTATGCATGGGGAGGAGTCTTACCTGATCCACGAGTTCTTGGGCTAGGCAGAGTATTGCATCCTTTTCTGCAACAACAAAATACGATTGTCATAAATGCTGGATATTGCCCGGGTGTGACCTGGGTGTTACCTGGTTATTACCTGGGTGTCACCTGGTTATTATCTAGCCATGGGCATAACTTAAAATAGACACTGACACCTGAGGATTCTTAACTAATGTAGAAGCCATTGGTGGGGAGGCACATTGCCTTGTTTAGATTACAGCCATAGAACTGCATACAGATGCCCAGGCAACTAAGTGAACTTAAAACTCCACTGAATCACTGCTTATTAAAACTGCGTATTTCTATATGCCATACTAAACTTCTACCTTGTATTATCTGAGAGAATAATTGGCTCCAGGACTTATCAAATATGCAAGGACTGAGGCCATACGAATATCCAGTATGCACAGTGTGCTCTCTCCCTAAGCCCTAGCAATCAATTACCACACCAGATCTCTGCACGTGAATAACAAAAGCAAAACAAAACACTGGGGATTTCCCCGTCTGACCACACCTATCCTATCTGGCTCCAGCATCCTCCTGAATGGTGTGGTCTCAACATTTTTGAAAACCTTGTCACCCCTCGACATAGCACCCCCCCCCTCCACCACGATGGACCACAACATAACACCCCGTGAGGAACCATGACACCCCGTGAGGGACCATGACACAGCACCCCCATGAGGGACCTGACACAACACCCCCCTTCCCCCATGAGGGACCATGACGTGACAATGTACCTACTTACTTCTTATCAGATGACTTGGATTGGTTTGAGACATAGTCAAATGGTTCCTGGAAGAAGCAACAACAGCAACAACTGATAAAACATGCATTGCTAATGCCAGCACATCTCTAACTGCTAGTCATCTTCTAGCTGGTATCCAAATCAGAGATATGGGTGTGGCTACTGGAGCAAGCTGTCATTAATATAGAGCCAACTCCAATTAGGAGTGAATTATCTAATGTGAGCCAATACACTCTAATAGGAGCCAACTCCGGCAACAGCCTATTCATCAACTAGTAGCCATTAAAAAATTAAAATAAACCAATTCTAAGAAGAGTCATCTCCATTAGGGGACAACTCTAACTCTATAGGAACTTAACAACCATGCATATCCTATACCAAGGCAGGCACATGCAAGGGAATTAGACGCTTCCAAGAATAGATGCTAGGGGGAGGGGGTTAACTAGGCAAGAGCGGGAGAGGAGAAGGGGGAGGAGTTGAACTAGAAGAGTGGGAGGAGAAAGGGGAGGGACTGAACTAGGCAAGAGTGGGAGGAGAAAGGGGAGGGGTTGAACTAGGCAAGAGTGGGAGGAGAAAGGTGAGGGGTTGAACTAGGCAAGAGTGGGAGGAGAAAGGGGAGGAGTCGAACTAGGCAAGAGTGGGAGGAGTCGAACTAGGCAAGAGTGGGAGAGGAGAAGAGAAGGGGGAGGGCTTGAACTGGACAAGAGTGGGAGGAGAAAGGGGAGGAGTCGAACTAGGAAAGGGGAGGAGTTGATCTAGGAAAGATGGGAGGAGTTGAACTAGGCAAGAGTGGGAGGAGAAAGGGGAGGAGTGGAACTAGAAGAGCGGGAGGAGAAAGGGGAGGAGTTGAACTAGGTGGGAGTGGGAGGAGAAAGGGGAGGAGTTGAACTAGGCAAGAGCAGGCGGAGAAGGGGGGAGTTGAACTAGGCGAGAGTGGGAGGAGAAAGGGAGGAGTTAAACTAGGCGAGAGTGGGAGGAGAAAGGGGAGGCGAACTAGGAAAGAGTGGGAGGAGAAAGGGGAGGAGTTGATCTAGGCAAGAGTGGGAGGAGAAAGGGGAGGAGTTGAAGTAGGCGGGAGAGGAGAAGTGGGAGGAGTTGAATAAGGTGTCTCTGGCTGCAATCAGTACCAGCCTATTAGGAGTCATTAATACATAGCCTACTTAATTATCTCTCCATCTAGCATGATCCTTGCATGTAGTGTGTGCCATTACAATGTAGGCATCACTTGAGCATGCACGCACACACACACACACACACACACACATAGGACCACTAAAAGGCAAACACTTGTAGCCTCTGCCGTATTCATTCAGTCCTGAACTTACGTCATAATTGGGGAAGTCTTTGACCCCAGAGGAAGATAAGGTAGCACTTTTCTGTGCACACAAATAACAGGGCACCAAACATCTTAGTTACTATGGTTACTACATGGCATCATAAACACATTTATAAATGGCTTAGTTCCTATGGTTACCGTGCACTTCCAGTCTGTTTTTAACCCATTTCTATTGCAGTTAATCAGCAGCTCATCAGCAGCTCTCCAGGGGCCGCTCTATTTAATGAAGGAAAGTTTTGATTGTGAAACTTTGATGGGGGAGACTTGCACAAATATGTTTACTAAGCACTATGTTTGCTAGGAATGCAATGACTTAGTCTGGCAAAACACTGTGTAGGGGTGGACTACACCCACAACTAGCTAATTATCACAGCACCACTTATCCTGGGATTGGCACCACTTATCCTTGGATTAGCACCACATATCACCACTGCATGTGACTAGCTACATTGCTAATTATCACACCATTTATCCTCGAATACAGCCACTTAACACCTATACACTAGTAATTACAGATAGCTAAAGTGCTTTTTATGGAACATGAAAGTTTCTAGGGTCTATAACTTAGTGTAATGCACACTACACACCACACACCATCAGAGTGCTGCATGCACAGAGCTGGTTCAGTGTCTTGGTGAAACTGTCTCTAATCCTATAATCTCACACCTACAGGAGTCTCCTTTTTTTCTCTATTCATAGATGAAACCTATGATGCGTCGTTACGAAGGAGCTTGTAGTATATGGCCGTTATGTTGTAGGAGGGGGGGGGGGGGGGGGGTAGTTTCCTTCCTATGTTCGAGTTGCATGATGGGAGGGACAATATCTGACACCATAATGAAGCTTTACAGTGACCTTCAGCTAGATATGTCGCACCACTTTGTGGTCTAGGAAGTGATGGAGCATCATTGATGTTGGGAATGAGAGGAGGAGTGTCTACACTCCTTAAGGATAAAGTTCCTTTCCTGGTTTCCAACCAGTGCATTGCTCGTCGGCTTGCATTAGCTTGTGGCCGGGCAGAAAATGAAATTCCCAACCTTAAAAAGTTCAAATATATTCTTGAACAGCTTTACTGCTTCTATAAGTACTCGCCAGTTTGAACTGAGGAGATTCAGGATGTACTTAATGATCCCCAATTTAATCTTACTCAGGCTAAAGATGTCCGTTGGCTCTCACATGATAGAGCTGTTTACTCACCTCCACAAATGCTTTCAGTCCATGATAGTTAGTCTGGAGAGGGAAGCTCAGGAGAGAAGAATGCTATAGCTGCTGGGCTTGCTTTCTTTATCAAGAAGTGCGAGTTAAAGTAACATGGATGCTTACAAGAAGTGCTGCTATCACATGGATGCCTACAGGAAGTGCTGCTATCACATGGATGACTACAGGAAGTGCTGCTATCACATGGATGCCTACAGGAAGTGCTGCTATCACATGGATGCCTACAGGAAGTGCTGCTATCACATGGATGCCTACAGGAAGTGCTGCTATCACATGGATGCCTACAGCTATCACATGGATGCCTACAGGAAGTGCTGCTATCACATGGATGCCTACAGGAAGTGCTTCTATCACATGGATGCCTACAGGAAGTACTTCTATCACATGGGTGCCTACAGGAAGTGCTGCTATCACATGGATGTCTACAGGAAGTGTTGCTATAACATTGATGCTTACAGGAAGTGCTGCTATCACATGGATGCCTACAGGAAGTGCTGCTATCACATGGATGCCTACAGGAAGTGCTGCTATCACATGGATGACTACAGGAAGTGCTGCTATCACATGGACGCATACAGGAAGTGCTGCTATCACATGGATGCCTACAGGAAGTGCTGCTATCACATGGATGCTTACAGGAAGTGCCGCTATCACATGGATGCCTACAGGAAGTGCCACTATCACATGGATGCCCACAGGAAGTGCTGCTATCACATGGATGCATACAGGAAGTTCTGCTATCACATGGATTCCCACAGGAAGTGCTGCTATCACATGGATGCCCACAGGAAGTGCTGCTATCACATGGATGCCTACAGGAAGTGGTGCTATCACATGGATGTAAAGGATCGCAGTATTCGTGCAAAGGTTGTTGTTTCCCTATTGACTGAGCCGGTCCAGCACAGAGCATGCTGGCTGGTGAGAGTGGAGTGCAGCTTTCTGTTGGTGCAGAGATGGAAGCTTATAGTGATCAAGCAGCAGTAGCAAGTTACCAATTTTGCTGCCAATTTGGGAGGCCTCAAGCAGGAAACCTTGCCATGGAGTGGTACAATTGGCAAGGTCAGACAGAGGTCACTTGAAGGTCAGACAGAAGTCACTTGATTTTTAGAGTTTGTTTTTAACCAGTGTTTATGATAGCTCCTTCAAAGGTCAAAGTGTAAAGCATGATAAGATTCGGTTCCTATACAGCTACACAAAAAAACCCTGGCAACAGCGACATGTATCCTCTGGCAACAACAACATGCATCCTCTGGCAACAGCAACATGCACCCCATGGAAACAGCAACATGCACTACCTGGCAACAGCTAACATGTACCCCATGGCAACATGCACTACCTGGCAACACCATCATGTACTCCTGGCAATAGCAACAGCAACATGCATTACCTGGTAACAGCAACATGTATCACCTGGCAACAGCAACATGCATTACCTGGCAACAGCAACATGTATCACCTGGCAACAGCAACATGCATTACCTTGCAACAGCAACATGTATCACCTGGCAACAGCAACATGCATAACATGCACTCCCTAGAAACAGCAACATGCACCCCCTGGCAACAGCAAACATGCATCCCTTGGCAACAGCATCATGTAGCCCTGGCAATAGCAACATGCATGTCCAACAACACCAAAATATAGCCTGGCAACAGCAACATGTATCCCTTCACAGCCACAAGCAACTCCTGGAAACTGCAACACATTCCCTGCCAGCAGCAACACACTCACACACACACACACACACACACACTCAGAGCTAACAACAGACATTATTTATTACCTTCATCTTCAGTGACTTGTGAGTTGGTGTGACTATAACTGTGTTGGTGGAATCAAATGGCTCCTACAATTAACAACAATTACCTTAATACCACTGAGTATGTCACATGACTGTTACTATATATTAACACTTACATCATAGTTATCAAGACTGCACGCCGTCAAAAGTGGTATCTACAGTAGCGACAATGTCATGACAACAACCTACAGAACATTACTCCCACACAATTAACACTCTACTGTGAACTTTGGACTCTGGATATGAATTTGTACTGCAAGAACAATCTCACGTCACAAAATCTCCAATTTAATTAAACCCACGTCATGTGACCTCCAAACTACAGGGCTATTCGGGGACCCCTACATGCGTGCAGGGAAGGTGCCTCCAACCAACAAGGTGTGCGAATTTCAACCTCGTGAACAAAGCCATGTTTTGTGCAAACAAGTGCAGAGACAATGGAGCCAATGGAATCGAGCAACAATTCAAAGAACTGTAAGGGCTCCTTGTCGGAACTGCTTGACAGTTTCCAGCTTACCTACAAGTAGCAAGGTCCCCTTAGTGTTGTAAACTCTGGTTGCTTAGCACCGAATGACTTCACTGAGAATAGGCGCTTACTAAATATTATTGCTAAGTAACACACTCACAAAAAAAAAATCCATATTTTTTCCCGGAGGAACTGAGAAGCTAATCTCGCGAGCTTGTTGAAGGAGCTAATTTCTCAAACCTAAGAAAGGCCCATGCAGTTTCTCATGGCAGATTATGAAGGAGCAAGTCTCTCGAGGAGAACTAAGAAGGAGCTAGTGATGATGGCCGCTCAAGCATACTCAGCGTGTGATTTGACTCCTCCAAGCTATTCGTCCACAGAACTATTTGGAAGTAGCTTTATGACCCAAAGCGCCAATGGTGAGGACAATTCTTGCGACAGCCTCACTATTGGCATCCTTCACAAGCCAGAAGTACAATAGTTGGGTACGTCAGAAAGTGTTTTGGAACTTCTTATGCCGTGGAGGAGTTACCCGCTACTAGATGACTGGGAAAAGGACTAGAAGGTCCCTGTCTGTTAATAAGCTAATCAGCAGCAAGAAGCTCGGTGGGATATTACGAACAACTATGGACGATTGTAGCTAATACTAGACGTGCTTATACCAGCAAGATTCTTGTCAATGTTTTATAGGAATTCGTTGCCTAGGCGGCAGCTAATACACATGCGCATAACAGGGGAGGGGGAGGGGGGAGGGTTCAACAACATCGAGACCTGATGTTTGCCAAGATTCCAAGGCTTGCAAAATGGCTGGCTTTGTCTGTGAAGGTGGGTGAGTGGTTTTATCACTGTGTGTGTGTGCTCACATGCACGTGGTAACTTCCACCACCATCACTAGTTATTTTACTTAAGGGAGGGGGGGGGGATGTAGGGAGGAGCAATGGAGAGGGAAGGGAGGGAGGGAGGAAGAGAAGGGGGAGGTAGAAGAGGGAGGGGAGGAGGGAGGGAGAAGGGAGGGAGGAAGAGGGGGCCATTTGTTGTTACTAACTCTCCTATAAAGAAACATGAACTTTGAGATAAACCCTGACCAGACAGCCCTAGCTCCAGTCCTAATCCTAGCTCTAGTCCTAATCCTAGCCCTAGTCCTAGCCCTAGTCCTAGCCCTAGTCCTAATCCTAGCCCCTTGCCAGTCGGGGTTATAGACAGCTACTACACGAGAGAGAAAGATTCCAAATATGGTAGCCATACATTGCCAGGCCACTACTCCTAATGGACCATGCAGGTTGCCGGGACGCTACACATACTACCAAGTGAGGCTGCAGTTAAGCAACAGAGAGGAGAAAGGTTAGATCAACCAGAGCCATGAAATTGAAAGTGTTGGCCTCATGGCAATGAACAGAGAGGCACAGAAAACCTGCAAGTATGCAGCAAGAACAAGATCAGCACAAATTACCGTGGGCTTCATCGTCCGGTGAGGAGGCATGCCAGCTGCAGCTGCGTGAGGGGAACCAAATGCCTCCTGCATTGGGAAAAATATCGCACACTATTAGACATAACCATGGTTACATGTGTTCCCCACAGGATTATTGGCTGTGGAGTGTGGGGAGACTTGTTTAACTCTACACTTCCAAAGAACAGGGGGAATATTTGAGTCCTCCAACAGGAGTCAATATATAATTATTAAACTTGCTCAGAGATAGCAATTTTGGATTGATAATTGTCGAGGGGAGTGTAGCTACTGAATCCACAACAAGGTTTAGTAAAAGCACACTATAGTGGCCTCCACATAGCTAGGATATAATAAAGCACCCTATAGTGGCCTCCACAGAGCTAGGATATAATAAAGCACCCTATAGTGGCCTCCACATAGCTAGGATATAATAAAGCACCCTATATATAGTGGCCTCCACATAGCTAGGATATAATAAAGCACCCTATAATAGCCTCCACACAGCTAGGATATAATAAAGCACCCTATAGTGGCCTCCACATGGCTAGGATATAATAAAGCACCCTATAGTGGCCTCCACATAGCTAGGATATAATAAAGCACACTATAGTGGCCCCCACATAGCTAGGATATAATAAAAGCACCCTATAGTGGCCTCCACACAGCTAGGATATAATAAAGCACCCTATAATAGCCTCCCCATAGCTAGGATATAATAAAGCACCCTATAGTGGCCTCCACATAGCTAGGATATAATAAAGCACCCTATAGTGGCCTCCACATAGCTAGGATATAATAAAGCATCCTATAGTGGCCCCCACATAGCTAGGATATAATAAAGCACCCTATAGTGGCCTAGGATATAATAAAGCACCCTATAATAGCCTCCCCATAGCTAGGATATAATAAAGCACCCTATAATAGCCTCCCCATAGCTAGGATATATATAATAAACAAGTTGCATGCAGACACTATATATACAGTACAGGGTCGTGCATGTGCTGCTTCTGTGGTCCCTGTAATGTAGAGGTACTGAGTGTTAGCTGTAACAGTGTCAATAGACTGATGCCATTGGAAGAAAACCGAAAAGTATTTTTTGAATTTATATTTTTTAACAAGAAAGTCAATTAGAACCACCAATTGATGCTAAATATAGCATGGAAGAGAAGGATATCCCAGGCTCCCCCCCCTCCCCCCACAACTCAATGCATCACTGATCTTCAGGGGGACCGTTGGCATTTTTTTAACCTTTTTTTAAAACTTGTGGTTACAACTTTAGAGCTCCGTAGATTCTGCAAACTTCATGGTAGAGACTTGATATATATATCTCAAAAGATAGGTCTCTCTGTATGCTCTCTTTTGATACTAAAATATGTTTCATAGGTATAACTATAGGTATAACTATTGGGTGGAAAATTGAGGGCGTTGAAAATCAACGCCCTCAATTTTCCACCCACGCGCTTGACCACATGCTAAAATTTTAATGCCTAATGAAAAAGGTATTGCATGCTCTAGTCTAGGGCTTCCTCTAGCCACTTGTACCAATTTTGCACATAGCAATCTGGAAGTGGAGTTATTTTGGCGGAGGTCAGGTTTTTGAGGTCCCTCCACTTTAGGGTCTAGTAACTTGCCTATAGTTATACCTATCAAACATATTTTAGTATCAAAAGAGAGCACACAGAGAGACCTATCTTTTGAGCTATATATCAAGTCCATACCATGAAGTTTGCAGAATCTACGGAGCTCTAAAGTTGTAATCACAAGTTTTAAAAAGTTTAAAAAATGCCAACGGTCCCCCTTCACAGCACACAAATAGTCAGCAGCACCCCACTTGATACAACTCCTTATATGGATATATACTCACATCTATGCTGCGTGTGGTTAGCAGAGGCACCTGGAGCACAACAAACATGGATGGCATGGGAGGAGAGAGACAATTAGAAAGGTCTGCGAGAACAATTCAGTTTGCCCCTGTATAGACACCCTCAGGCCTAGGTCAGGATGTGATTGACGAGGATATTGATGATGAAGTGAAGCTATTTGAGGCCTTAAGATGTCAACATCCTTTGGGCTCATTATTGTCCCACCCACAGCTAATTAAACCCAAGTCATGTGCCCTCCGCAATAAATTAGCTCCAGGATGCAATGTCATGTGGGTCAACCCATGTCATGTGACCTTCACAATTAATTAAAATCTACTGTCATATCACAACCCATGTCATGTGTCCTCCAGAATTAAACCCTTGTCATGTGACTAATTAATTAATGCCATGTGGCCTTAATTGCCATATCATGTGACCTCACAACTACCAGCAAGGACATACACATGAGCATACAAAAAAGAGCACTCTCTATAAAGTGCTCCTATGCAAAGAACTAATTCCAAACCCATAAGCAGAACACTCGATAGGGGAGTTCTCTTCAAGCAACTGGAATAACTATGGCAACACCAAGCAAACAACCCACTCAAGGTCTGCCCACTCTCCACTCAATGCCCATTGGTCACATTAAACTGGGACATTGCGTCCCAACACGCATCAGATCCAATGTGTGGTGGCGATCCAATCAAACAATGGTGTGAGTGTGCATTAATTAAGGGGAGACAGTTGCATTTTTGGGGGGGGGATGACCCACATGTTTTATATATATATTTTTTAACCACTTTATAACTCCACAGATTCCGTAAACTTCATGGTATGGACTTGATATATAGCTCAAAAGATAGGTCTCTCTTTGTGCTCTCTGTTGATACTAAAATATTTTTCATAAGTATAACTATAGCCAAGTTACGGGAGCTACAAGTGGAGGGACCCTTAAAAAACCTGAATGCCTGAAACATCTCCAGATTGCAAAGTGCTAAAGAGTTGAAGTAACCAGTGGCTATAAAAAATGTAAGTACCCGGTCAAGCGCGCGGGTGGAAAATGAATTTCGTTAATAATCCATAAAACTCATTTTCCACCCGCGCGCTTGACCGCGTACTTACATTTTAATGCCTAATGAAAACACTCATTGAATAGAGGAGGGCTTCCTCTGCCACTGGTAATCTTTAGCACTTAGCAATCTGGAGATATTAATTTTATGTGGAGGTTTCAGGCATTCAGGTTTTGAGGTCCCTCCACTTTAGGTCTAGTAACTTGCCTATAGTTATACCTATGAAAAATATTTTAGTATCAAAAGAGAGCACACAGAGAGACTTATCTTTTGAGCTATATATCAAGTCCATATCATGAAGTTTGCAGAATCTACGGAGCTCTAAAGTGGCAACCATAAGTAATAAAAAATGAAACTGTCCTCATTGCTATGCTGAGCTTGGAGGAGACTAAGGTGCTGATCGGGTAACCTTGCTTGAAGCTGTTTGTAAAGCATAACCAGGCTACATCTTGAGTAACTTATGCTCTAGCTATACTTCTCTGTTGGTTCTAGCCTCTATTTGTTAAGCACCTACTTCACTGTTGGTCTATTTGCACCTACTTCACTGTTGGTTCTAGCCTCTATTTGTTAAGCACCTACTTCACTGTTGGTTCTAGCCTCTATTTGTTAAGCACCACTTCACTGCTGGTTCTAGCCTCTATTTGTTAAGCACCTACTTCACTGTTGGTTAGCCTCTATTTGTTAAGCTCCTACTTCACTGTGGTTCTAGCCTCTATTTGTTAAGCACCTACTTCACTGTTGGTTCTAGCCTCTATTTGCCTACTTCACTGTTGGTTCTAGCCTCTATTTGTTAAGCACCTACTTCACTGTTGGTTCTAGCCTCTATTTGTTAAGCACCTACTTCACTGTTAGTTCTAGCCTCTATTTGTTAAGCACCACTTCACTGTTGGTTCTAGCCTCTATTTGTTTAAGCACCTACTTCACTATTGGTTCTAGCCTCTATTTGTTAAGCACCTACTTCACTGTTGGTTCTAGCCTCTATTTGTTAAGCACCTACTTCACTGTTGGTGCTAGCCTCTATTTGTTAAGCACCTACTTCACTGTTGGTTCTAGCCTCTATTTGTTAAGCACCTACTTCACTGTTGGTTCTAGCCTCTATTTGTTAAGCACCTACTTCACTGTTGGTTCTAGCCTCTATTTGTTAAGCACCTACTTCACTGCCGGTTCTAGCCTGTATTTGTTAAGCACCTACTTCACTGCTGGTTCTAGCCTCTATTTGTTAAGCACCTACTTCACTGTTGGTTAGCCTCTATTTGTTAAGCTCCTACTTCACTGTGGTTCTAGCCTCTATTTGTTAAGCACCTACTTCACTGTTGGTTCTAGCCTCTATTTGCCTACTTCACTGTTGGTTCTAGCCTCTATTTGTTAAGCACCTACTTCACTGTTGGTTCTAGCCTCTATTTGTTAAGCACCTACTTCACTGTTGGTTCTAGCCTCTATTTGTTAAGCACCCACTTCACTGTTGGTTCTAGCCTCTATTTGTTAAGCACCTACTTCACTGTTGGTTCTAGCCTCTATTTGTTAAGCACCTACTTCACTGTTGGTTCTAGCCTCTATTTGTTAAGCACCCACTTCACTGTTGGTTCTAGCCTCTATTTGTTAAGCACCTACTTCACTGTTGGTTCTAGCCTCTATTTGTTAAGCACCTACTTCACTGTTGGTTCTAGCCTCTATTTGTTCGGTGTTGGTCGTGACTAGGTCTCCTGCTGCTCGAGGTCAGTGTTGCTTCCATTACTGACAACTAGATATATTTGTATGAGTGATGTCCATGTACATATGACACTCTCCAGGCTCTGCTCTGCAACACTTCAACCATTCTCCACCCCTACTAGCTAGCCTGGCGGTAAAGAAATTGACACCATCTGCACCCGGACATTGCTTTTAATTAAGCAGCTGCCTGGGTACTAGGGGTCATTTTCTGACAGATGCTTTTGACGAGCACCCTCCTTGACAACAGAGCATATTCTCTAGATAGAACTACACAAATTGATAATGATCTCCGGCAGGAGCCAGCATGATGAGGTTACCTCAAGACTTTAAAAGGTGATCCAAGATGTCACTAATACAAGATGTCACTAATAGGCGGGCTTTCTAGGGTTGCCTATACATAATGTAGGCTCACATGGCTTCATCCTCTATCAGCAAACAGTGAGTAAGTCGGCAGTTAGCTGCAGTCTGCTGACTATGCAGCCAGTTCTCTCTCCTCTACTGATGCGCACCAGTTCTCTCTCCTATACTGACAGTGCAGCCAGTTCTCTCCACCCTTGTTGCTGGGTGTTCCAGCCATTCATCATTCAAGTGTGCAGTAGCGTTTTATAATTAGTGGCAGGAGAACCTGACGTTACTCACAAACTTGTTCATATATATACATCAGGGGTGACTGATTCATATTTAGGTCAGGTATACCCATTCACATTTAGGACAAGAGTGCCCCATTCATATTTAGGTCAGAAGTGGCCCATTCATATTTAGGTCAGAAGTGGCCCATTCATATTTAGGTCAGAAGTGGTCCATTCATATTCAGGTCAGAAGTGGTCCATTCATATTTAGGTCAGAAGTGGTCCATTCATATTTAGGTCAGAAGTGGCCCATTCATATTTAGGTCAGAAGTGGTCCCTTCATATTTAGGTCAGAAGTGGTCCATTCATATTTAGGTCACATTCATATTTAGGTCAGAAGTGGCCCATTCATATTTAAGTCAGAAGTGGCCCATTCATATTTAGGTCAGAAGTGGCCCATTCATATTTAGGTCAGAAGTGGCCCATTCATATTTAGGTCAGAAGTGACCCATTCATATTTAGGTCAGAAGTGGTCCATTCATATTTAGGTCAGAAGTGGTCCATTCATATTTAGGTCAGAAGTGGCCCATTCATATTTAGGTCAGAAGTGGCCCATTCATATTTAGATCAGAAGTGGCCCATTCATATTTAGGTCAGAAGTGGCCCATTCATATTTAGGGCCCATTCATATTTAGGTCAGAAGTGGTCCATTCATATTTAGGTCAGAAGTGGTCCATTCATATTCAGGTCAGAAGTGGCCCATTCATATTTAGGTCAGAAGTGGCCCATTCATATTTAGGTCAGAAGTGGCCCATTCATATTTAGGTCAGAAGTGGCTCATATTTAGGTCAGAAGTGGCCCATTCATATTTAGATCAGAAGGGCCCCTTCATAATTCATATTTAGGTCAGAAGTGGCTCATATTTAGGTCAGAAGTGGCCCATTCATATTTAGGTCAGAAGTGGCCCATTCATATTTAGATCAGAAGTGGCCCATTCATATTTAGGTCAGAAGTGGCCCATTCATATTTAGGTCAGAAGTGGTCCATTCATATTAGGTCAGAAGTGGCCCATTCATATTTAGGGCAGAAGTGGCCCATTCATATTTAGGTCAGAAGTGGCCCATTCATATTTAGGTCAGAAATGGCCCATTCATATTTAGGTCAGAAGTGGTCCATTCATATTTAGGTCAGAAGTGGTCCATTCATATTCAGGTCAGAAGTGGCCCATTCATATTTAGGTCAGAAGTGGCTCATATTTAGGTCAGAAGTGGTCCATTCATATTCAGGTCAGAAGTGGCCCATTCATATTTAGGTCAGAAGTGGCCCATTCATAATTCATATTTAGGACAGAAGTGGTCCATTCATATTTAGGTCAGAAGTGGCCCATTCATATTTAGGTCAGAAGTGGCCCATTCATATTTAGGTCAGAAGTGGCCCATTCATATTTAGGTCAGAAGTGGCCCATTCATATTTAGGTCAGAAGTGGCCCATTCATATTTAGGTCAGAAGTGGCCCACTCATATTTAGGTCAGAAGTGGTCCATTTATATTTAAATCAGAAGTGGCCTATTCATATTTAGGTCAGAAGTGGCCCATTCATATTTAGGTCAGAAGTGGCCCATTCATATTTAGGTCAGAAGTGGTCCATTTATATTTAAATCAGAAGTGGCCCATTCATATTTAGGTCAGAAGTGGCCCATTCATATTTAGGTCAGAAGTGGCCTATTCATATTTAGGTCAGAAGTGGCCCATTCATATTTAGGTCAGAAGTGGCCCATTCATATTTAGGTCAGAAGTGACCCATTCATATTTAGGTCAGAAGTGGCCCATTCAGTGGCCCATTCATATTTAGATCAGAAACGGCCCATTCATATTTAGGTCAGAAGTGGCCCATTCATATTTAGGTCAGCCATTCATATTTAGGTCAGAAGTGGCCCATTCATATTTAGGTCAGAAGTGGTCCATTCATATTTAGGTCAGAAGTGGCCCATTCATATTTAGGTCAGAAGTGGCCCATTCATATTTAGGTCAGAAGTGGTCCATTCATATTTAGGTCAGAAGTGGTCCATTCATATTTAGGTCAGAAGTGGCCCATTCATATTTAGGTCAGAAGTGGTCCATTCATATTTAGGTCAGATGTGGCCCATTCATATTTAGGACAGAAGTGGCCCATTCATATTTAGGTCAGAAGTGGCCCATTCATATTTAGGACAGAAGTGGCCCATTCATATTTAGGTCAGAAGTGGCCTATTCATATTTAGGTCAGAAGTGGCCCATTCATATTTAGGTCAGAAGTGGTCCATTCATATTTAGGTCAGAAGTGGCCCATTCATATTTAGGTCAGAAGTGGCCCATTCATATTTAGGTCAGAAGTGGTCCATTCATATTTAGGTCAGAAGTGGCCCATTCATATTTAGGTCAGAAGTGGCCCATTCATATTTAGGTCAGGTCAGAAGTGGCCCATTCATATTTAGGACAGAAGTGGCCCATTCATATTTAGGTCAGAAGTGGCCCATTCATATTTAGGTCAGAAGTGGCCCATTCATATTTAGGTCAGAAGTGGCCCATTCATATTTAGGTCAGAAGTGGTCCATTCATATTTAGGTCAGAAGTGGTCCATTCATATTTAGGTCAGAAGTGGCCCATTCATATTTAGGTCAGAAGTGGCCCATTCATATTTAGGTCAGAAGTGGTCCATTCATATTTAGGTCAGAAGTGGTCCATTCATATTTAGGACAGAAGTGGTCCATTCATATTTAGGTCAGAAGTGGCCCATTCATATTTAGGACAGAAGTGGCCCATTCATATTTAGGTCAGAAGTGGCCCATTCATATTTAGGTCAGAAGTGGCCCATTCATATTTAGGACAGAAGTGGCCCATTCATATTTAGGTCAGAAGTGGCCCATTCATATTTAGGTCAGAAGTGGCCCATTCATATTTAGGTCAGAAGTGGTCCATTCATATTTAGGTCAGAAGTGGCCCATTCATATTTAGGTCAGAAGTGGTCCATTCATATTTAGGTCAGAAGTGGCCCATTCATATTTAGGTCAGAAGTGGCCCATTCATATTTAGGTCAGAAGTGGCCCATTCATATTTAGGTCAGAAGTGGCCCATTCATATTTAGGACAGAAGTGGCCCATTCATATTTAGGTCAGAAGTGGCCCATTCATATTTAGGTCAGAAGTGGCCCATTCATATTTAGGTCAGAAGTGGCCCATTCATATTTAGGTCAGAAGTGGTCCATTCATATTTAGGTCAGAAGTGGTCCATTCATATTTAGGTCAGAAGTGGCCCATTCATATTTAGGTCAGAAGTGGCCCATTCATATTTAGGTCAGAAGTGGTCCATTCATATTTAGGTCAGAAGTGGTCCATTCATATTTAGGACAGAAGTGGTCCATTCATATTTAGGTCAGAAGTGGCCCATTCATATTTAGGACAGAAGTGGCCCATTCATATTTAGGTCAGAAGTGGCCCATTCATATTTAGGTCAGAAGTGGCCCATTCATATTTAGGTCAGAAGTGGTCCATTCATATTTAGGTCAGAAGTGGCCCATTCATATTTAGGTCAGAAGTGGTCCATTCATATTTAGGTCAGAAGTGGCCCATTCATATTTAGGTCAGAAGTGGCCCATTCATATTTAGGTCAGAAGTGGCCCATTCATATTTAGGTCAGAAGTGGCCCATTCATATTTAGGACAGAAGTGGCCCATTCATATTTAGGTCAGAAGTGGCCCATTCATATTTAGGTCAGAAGTGGCCCATTCATATTTAGGTCAGAAGTGGCCCATTCATATTTAGGTCAGAAGTGGTCCATTCATATTTAGGTCAGAAGTGGTCCATTCATATTTAGGTCAGAAGTGGCCCATTCATATTTAGGTCAGAAGTGGCCCATTCATATTTAGGTCAGAAGTGGTCCATTCATATTTAGGTCAGAAGTGGTCCATTCATATTTAGGACAGAAGTGGTCCATTCATATTTAGGTCAGAAGTGGCCCATTCATATTTAGGACAGAAGTGGCCCATTCATATTTAGGTCAGAAGTGGCCCATTCATATTTAGGTCAGAAGTGGCCCATTCATATTTAGGTCAGAAGTGGTCCATTCATATTTAGGTCAGAAGTGGTCCATTCATATTTAGGTCAGAAGTGGCCCATTCATATTTAGGTCAGAAGTGGTCCATTCATATTTAGGTCAGAAGTGGCCCATTCATATTTAGGACAGAAGTGGTCCATTCATATTTAGGTCAGAAGTGGCCCATTCATATTTAGGTCAGAAGTGGTCCATTTATATTTAGGTCAGAAGTGGCCCATTCATATTTAGATCAGAAGTGGCCCATTCATAATTAGGTTAGGGGTAACCCACTCTTATTTTAATTTAGGTCAGGGGTGGCCCATCATAGTTACACATAGACAGGTGCTTGTAGGGAAGAAAGCGTGATGGATGACAGTTCCCTTGCTAGTGCAATACAAACCCTCTCATTCAAACACACAACATGTGGCTCGCTAGCCGAGGCCAATATAATTAGAATGACTTCAGCAAAATAAGCAATGTTGCCGCTGATAATTACATCCAACATCATGGTCACACTTGGCTGAGGCAGGTTGAAGTAGGTTGACAATAGCTCTATGGGGACACACACTGGACCAATACCACACTGGGTTGAGGCAGGTTGAAGTAGGTTGACAAAAGCTCTATGGGGACACACACTGGACCAACATCACACTGGGTTGAGGCAGGTTGAGTAGGTTGACAATAGCTCTATGGGGACACACACTGGACCAACACCACGGCAGGTTGAAGTAGGTGACAATAACTCTATGGGGACACACACTGGACCAACACCACACTGGGTTGAGGCAGGTTGAAGAATAGGTTAACAATAGCTCTATGGGGACACACACTGGACCAACATCACACTGGGTTGAGGCAGGTTGAAGTAGGTGACAATAGCTCTATGGGGACACACACTGGACCAACATCACACTGGGTTGAGGCAGGTTGAAGTAGGTTGACAATAGCTCTATGGGGACACACACTGGACCAACACCACACCGGGTTGAGGCAGGTTGAAGAATAGGTTAACAATAGCTCTATGGGGACACACACTGGACCAACACCACACTGGGTTGAGGCAGGTTGAAGAAACAATAGCTCTATGGGGGCACACACTCAGTTCATACCTTGATCTTTGGTTTGGTGGACCTTGCACTGTAGCTGCACTTATTGGCGTTAGACCACGTCTCCTGTAACGCATCATACATGCTTAGGGACTCCACATCAAACCTCTCCGATAGTTCGGTTGCAAGGTCCATCATCAGGTTTTCGTCAGGTGACCCATCCTGCACAGTCATCACAAAATAGTAGTAAGCAGACTACCTAATGGGGTGTGGTTTCTAACCATCCAGCTGGTTGATTAGTTGCTAGGTACGTGTGTGGGTGACAACCAAAAGTAAGTGGTGGATGCTCACACATGGTGCTAGTTGGTGCAAACAAGACAGACACGGTTTCTTGGAAGTGGGAACCTAATTAGCACATGAGGATCTTCTAAGTTTACCTAGAGATCCGGGTGAGATGGACATTCCACCCCACCCAGATCTCGAGTTGTTTTTTTCTTTAAATCTCGGAGATCATCATTTCGACCCCCTGAAATTCAACAAGTGCCAATACAGGGGGAGTACGCCTACGCAAGATTCTTCTAGGATAGTCTGTGAGGTCGAGCTATTTTGACCTGCATCAGTCAAGGCCAGTCTACACACCAACTAACATGCCAATGCAGATATGGTTACACACCAACTAGCATGATTCTACAGGTACAATTCTACCTTTCATCATAGAGTAAGTAGCTTCTTGGGAAGAAGGGAGCACACATGTAACCCCCCCCCCCCTCCCCCCCCCCCCCCCCCCCCTCCACACAAGTGCTCTGTACGTGGCTGAAGAATATTCATGTCTTCTGGTGTTCACTCTAAAAGTACAAATGGCACATACATGCATTGGCTTCTGGTGTGTCACTTCAGACCCATTGAGAATAAGTGAGGCATGTTGATATGGAAAGAGCTGAATACACAATGACGATTAAGAAGAGCATTCTTGGTCATCCCCTCTTCAAAAATTACCCTGAGAAAGAGAGGGAGAGAAAGTCCATCCCACAAGCGCCACTTAACACTTCATGGATTCATGGGGGTGTGCTGGCACAGAGCAACAGTAAAGGTTGGTTCACAATTTGACAGCGGCCGAGAGCAGAGCGCTTCATCCGTCATATTGCGAAATAACAACACCAAGAAGAGCTATGGAATGCAACGGTACGCACGATCAGGAAGAAAGTTCCATTCCGGCAGTACGCACGATCAGGAAGAAAGTTCCATTCCGGCGTTAGCAACGCAGCGTCGGGCTAATCAATTTAGCACGCGTTCAACCGCATCATCAGCAGCATAGCTAAGAGATGGCGATCGATGACGAGAAGCTGATCGAATGCGTGATAGACGTCTCGTGTTTGTGGCAAGTGTACTTCAAAAACATATAGGGGTGCATGAGCAAATGCTTGGAAGCAGATTGCATGTCAGGCAAGAATACTTACTGCAGCTGTGACTACTCGAGTTGTTAGCTAGAGCTAGTTGCCAGCTATAGGTCTACAGCAACTTTCTCTTTCCTCACCTTCCACTAACCCAAAGCATCATCGAATCCCACTCTTCTTCGCTGATGTCACAGTGCATTAGAATAAAGTCAAAAAGTTAATTTCCACTGAACACAAATGCAATGGAATGTTAATAGCACTTGCCACACAGCACAGCAATACGGAGATGACATGCTGGGCCACCGACACACTGCAAAGTGCAAACGGGTTTTAATTAAATGTGTGGCTGGCCAAGCAGCATAGCTGCTAGCGTAGTACTCAACAGGCAATGACTCCACACGAGTCGGGAGCACTGGTATGCATGTCTCTAAGAAGTCCACCAGTTTCAGTTAAAATATCAGCTGTGGAGTCAGACAGGAGACATGTTGTTGGAGGCACAGGAAGTTATGAGGGTCGCTGCTCATAATTATTATTTCAACTCAAGTACACATGACCCAATATAGTATTTTAACTACCCCTGATAGGTAAAAGGCGACGCAAGTTGCATCATATCATATCCCCCGATGGAGCACACACACACACGCACACACAAACAAACATGACATCAGGGTTAGGTCATCAACCCATATAAGTGTTGTTTCCACTCGACTCTGAAATACATTGCAGCTGCAGAGTGGGCACACCCCACACACCCTCACACACCACACCCTCACACACCACACCCTCACACACCACACCCTCACACACCACACACACACAATTCTATGGGAATTATAGGAAAGCCTCTTCTATCTAGCATGTGCTTCTCCTTTGTATGCCTCCCCCCCCCCTACTCACCCCTCCATCTTCCCATTCACTCTCTCTGCCTGCCTCAAACTTCCTCCTACCCACTATGATTAGAAATCACTGGGCTGCAAGACCTGAAGCCTTGAAATTAATGGACTAGAATAATTTCAAGAAGAGTATCAGGTTCACTCATTCTGCAGATAATTATACACACATGCACGCACACACACACACACACAAAGTTACTGATCTGGAGATTTCTTAACCACATATGAAAACTAGTCTTGTGGAAGTGAATTTCCATCCAAATTAACTACCAACAAGCTAGCAGTGTTAAAACTAAAAGAAGTTGCACATAATATCCCCTTTCCAAGAAGTCCATGAGGTGAGAAGTGGAAGGATACCTTTAAAAACCGACTTTCTTTCCAAGTGAAATTTTATCTTGTATGCTATGAATTTTATGAATTCTCATTTAGGCCAGCTGATCCATATTAGTGCACACGAAGCATTCCAATAAATTACCTGCAATTAGCTTGTGATATCTGCATGAACAATGGGGTCCACCCCTACTAGCTAGGTGAGACAGCCCTGACAAGCCATCTCGGTTGCATTGCAACTTTTATCAAATTTTGTAAAAAAATAAAATAAAATAATAATAATAAAATAACAATAAAATAATAATAATAAAACAACAACAATAACAGCAACAGCAGCAACAACAACAACAACAACAATAATAATAATAAATTTGTAGATGCAAAAAGCTGCTCCCCATTGGTCCAGCCAGCCAGCATTAACTAATGCCCAGCCTTCACAGAACATGTACTCACCATTGGTCTAGCCAGCGTTAACTAACACCCAGCCTTCACAGAACATATACTCACCATTGGTCTAGCCAGCCAGCGTTAACTAATGCCCAACACTTCACAGAAGATGTACTCACCATTGGTCTAGCCAGCCAGCATTAACTAATGCCCAGCACTTCACAGAACATGTGCTCACCATTGGTCTAGCCTGCCAGCATTAACTAACACTCAACACTTCCACAGAACATGTATAAGCTCATGAGTCCACCTGCACACAAATTCTGACCCACACAAACACAATGCCCAACATCACTATGCATGCTTTTTGTCCACCACAACTCACTTCTCTGCAATACGGTTTCTCTGAGAGCACGACGTTCTTATTAAAAAGCTCATCTCGAATCTTCAGCTTGAGTTGGAGGCGTGTCATTCCGGTGTTCGCGTCCTTCTTGACTGTGGGAGACTCTGTCCGCACTGGGCTGACGGGGGGCCTCATGTGAGGGACTGTTTTGTTGCCTGAGCTACGTCCATCTGTGGAGTTGCTAAGCAGACCACTGGAAATTTTCTTACAGGGTTTTTGTTTAGGCATTGGACTTGTGTCATTCGTAGAGACATTGGAAGCTCCACTCCAAGGCTCCGAATAGTCTGCCAAATCAGTCAGGTTTATGGAGGGGCCGACACTGAGCATGTCGCTGGAAAGAGGTTGACTTTCTACTTCAGCAGAATTAAATGGCTCAGATTCTGGCAAGGAAGCAGATATGAGGGTATCTTTATTATCTCCAGCATCACATGAGCTTTTCAACGACTCTTTAAGCTTCCTGGCATGGGTGAAGAGAGTGCTTCGATGATTCTTGTTGGTGACGAATATGGCATCCAAGTCCTCTTCGCTCAAACACGCGCAGAGTTCAGCTGTTTCGTAGCCGTTGTCACGGAAAGCTTGTTTGTACTTGCTCATCCGAATATTTTTCAACCACTTTTCCACACTCCATTCCTCCGATGCCATGCTTGGTGCAAACAGATGACTAGAACCGAAAAACCCTCTTCAAAAGCTGCAATCTCTCTAGCCAACTATCACTAGCTAATTGTTTCTGTTCTTACGATACCGGGGAATAAAAAGATATCATGAAAAATTGTATGCTGCAAATCACCTACAACAGCACTTAAGCCCGTGACAAAGCTGTCCTCTAGATCCCAGACACAGCTGTCTTCTCAGATCCCAGACCCCAGCTCCCTTCAGCTACTTGACTAGTTAGAATGCGGACTGGAAATCCTTTAATTATGCCCCGCCTACAGAACCGTCATATTTTCAGAAAATGGCGGAAGAAGGTAAGTCGCTGCGTTTGAATATCAACAATTATTTAATGCAGGCCAGTTGTTGCACACGATGACATGACAAGCAGGGAACATGTCACTTCCACTGCCTCCTCCAGAGCCATGGGAGAGACAACAGCAGCAACATTCTGAAAACTCTTCCTCTACCAACCCACCTCTGCCCCAGAGTGGTTACCCAAGCCCACCACCTTTACCTCCGAGTATAGGACCTCGCCCACCTCTTCCCTTAGGCAAACCCCCTCCTCCTTCCCTTGGTCAAAGACCTCCCCCTCTTCCAGTGGGACTCCGTCCTCCTGTTCGTGTGAGTCCTGCCCTGCAACCGTATTCTGCCATCTCTCCCCGAGTGGACGGCTCTGATGATCGTGGCAGTACCACTATACCACCACGTGAGCAAGTTAAGGCGTGCACCACGCCACAGGGTGCGGGTTGCTGGGCCAACAAGGCGGAGAGTGGGAAAGACGAGAGAACCAGTGTGACGGAGGAGAAGGTACATACAAAATCCCTCGGAGAGAGGACTAAGGGAGCGATGAAGATGAAGATGACACTGGGAAAGAGACCAGTTCTTGGATCCACGATTACCATGAAGCTCAAACCGCAGGTACAGTCAATGAGCTCAGTAATCTAATGGGTCAGCAATTTAGTAGATCAGTAATTTATTATTTATTAGTGGGTAAGTAATTTAGTGGGCCAACAATTTTGTGTGTCTGTAATTTAGTGGGCCAGCAATTTTGTGAGCCAGCAATTTTGTGGATCAGTAATTTAGTGGGTCAGTAATTTAGTGGGTCAGTAATTTAGTGGGCCAGCAATTTTGTGGGTCAGTGATTTAGTGGGTCAGTAATTTAGTGGGCCAGCAATTTTGTGGGTCAGTGATTTAGTGGATCAGTAATTTAGTGGGCCAGCAATTTTGTGGGTCAGTAATTTAGTGGGCAAGTAATTTAGTGAGCCAGCAATTTTGTGGGTCAGTAATTTAGTGGGCCAGCAATTTTGTGAGCCAGCAATTTTGTGGGTCAGTAATTTAGTGGGTCAGTAATTTAGTGGGTCAGTAATTTAGTGGGCCAGCAATTTTGTGGGTCAGTGATTTAGTGGGTCATTAATTTAGTGGGCCAGCAATTTTGTGGGTCAGTGATTTAGTGGATCAGTAATTTAGTGGGCCAGCAATTTTGTGGGTCAGTAATTTAGTGGGCAAGTAATTTAGTGAGCCAGCAATTTTGTGGGTCAGTAATTTAGTGGGCCAGCAATTTTGTGAGCCAGCAATTTTGTGGGTCAGTAATTTAGTGGGCCAGCAATTTTGTGGGTCAGTAATTTAGTGGGCCAGCAATTTTGTGGGTCAGTGATTTAGTGGGTCAGTAATTTAGTGGGCCAGCAATTTTGTGGGTCAGTGATTTAGTGGGTCAGTAATTTATTGGGCCAGCAATTTTGTGGGTCAGTAATTTAGTGGGCCAGCAATTTTGTGTGCCTATAATTTAGTTGTACATTAATTTGGTTGGAGTAATTAAGTGGACAAGGAATTTAGTAGGTCAGTAATTTAGGGGTCAATAACTTATTTTTAGTAGCGAGTCAATTATTTATTAATGAGCCAGTAATTTAGTGGATCAGTAATTTAGTGGGTAATTTAGTGGGTCAGTAATTTATTAATGGTCAGTATTTTTGTGGGTCAGTAATTTACTGGGTCAGTATTTAGTAGGCCAGTAACTTGGTGGTTCAGTAATTAATGAATCAGTTATTTAGAGTGCCAGTAGTGTGTCAGTAATTTAGTGGTTCAGTAATGCATTTTTACTGGGACAGGAGTTTAGTGGTTCAGTAAACTTGAAGGGCTAGGATCAGTAATTTAGTATTATTAAGTTGGCTTTTACTGATGGGGGTTCAAGTATGTAATGGTGGGCTAGTGTATTTAGTATTGTGGGAGGAAAGTGTATTGTGGGTGGCTAAGGTATTTCCAGTGTATTGTGCGGGTTAGAGTATTGTATTGTATTGTGTGAAGCTGGAGTATTAGTGTATTGTGTGTGTGTGGGGGGGGGGGGGGGGGGGTGGAAGTGGGGGCTAGAGTATTAGCTCAATTGTATTGTGATGGTAGCTATTGCATAGGAAGTTGTCATGACACCATTACGGTGCTGTCTGAGACGGCAGTCCATCTTGTTAGTTATTCAGTAGTAGATAGAGACGATGCAATGGTGGGTGGGCGGGTGGTGCTATGTCCTATTTTGGCTCTGTTCCTGTAGTCGTAGGAATTGCGGCACACGCCATGTAAGTTGGAAGGACTTAGCAAGATGGCTAATTGCTTATAGTGGTCTTGAGCATGTGTTAGGTGAGTATTTTCATGTGAAAGTGTGGGCTGTGCCTCTAGTTACGATATAGTACGATGTTGAATGCCAGCATGTGTGTGTGTGTTGCTATGGCATACTGCCCTGCAGTCCATCTGCCACGCCCCTGGTTTATTGAAATGAACCCACAGAGTCACAGGGAACTTGGTTGCTGCTCACCCAGCATGTTGTGGGGAAACCCTGGTGTCTGGGGGAAATCCCTAGCTTGTAACAGGCTCAGTCGCCAAGAGTTCTAGAAATGAAGATTAGGAATTCCATGTGAGGTAATTTGGTGCCAAAGCAGCCGAAGAGTGCCTATTTACTGCTTTGATGTGATTAATGAACCATGTAGGCTCCACTGGTAGTCGAGTGGTTGTTGTAGGAGCAAGGCTGTCGGTTTCATGTTGGTACCACCATCTTTGTGTTGGTGCAAAGTGATTGTGGTTTTTCACTTGCCCAGGTGGACTCCTCCGGTGTCAAGAAGAAGCCTAGGATGGAGGCGACTATTCAGAGCAAGCCTGCATCGAGGCTCGTGGCTCAAGCATTTGGGAGTGATGTAAGGATGGTTCTGGGCTAGAGGGAAGAGTGATGTTCTCTGTGTGTATGATGTGGTGTATGTTGTGTGTGAGTGTGTAATTATGTCTTGTGTGGTAATGTTGTGTGTTGTGTGGTGTGTGTACGATTGTGTTGTGTGGTATATGTCATGTGATGTATGATTGTGTTGCATGTAGTGTGTGTGTGTGTGTAATTATGTCTTGTGTGTTATACGTTGTGTGGTGTGTGTGTGTGTATAATTGTGTTGTGTGTATGGTGTATCTCGTGTGATTGTGTCATGTGTGTGGTAATGGTGTGTGTGTGTGATTATGTGGTGTGAGTGTGGTGTGGTGTGTTTAATGTGTGATACTGATCTTGTTCCTATGCATGCTCTGGTTGTGGTGGGCCGGGCAACCATTGGTGTAGCAATGTAAATCTTGCAGCCATCATATTCGCTGCTACTTGATATATAACGATCACGCACACACTCACGTGGCAGCAGTGTCAAGCTCGGACAAGGGCTCATTTGCAGATTAGAATTCTCAGACCCAATATACTCGAATTGGTGCTGTGGGACGTGCTCTTAACTTCTTCCGTATTTTGCGATGATGCTTTCGATACATGTGGGTGTTTTTTAGATGCATGCTGCCCAGAAATCAAGTGTTGGCACCAAGCAAAGCGGAGATGGTCGGTTGTGGGTGGGGATTTTTGAGCTGTGGTACGTAATGGTCTGGAGGAAGCCGTGGTTGTTGAATAAGCTTAGGGGATGTCTGGGCAAGATAGCACAGGGTGGACCGGCTGGATAGCCTTGTGGCCTCCACTAACCGCCAACTTGCTGACCTTCTGAAGAAGACCGAATGGAGATTCCATGTGGGTTGCTACCTAAACAGTCGCCCCCTACTGGCATGTGACTAGAGCTATCAATTCAAAAGTTGTTGGGGGCCTACTACTTGAGCCATTTCAGCTGAAGCATGTTGTCTTCCCTTCTCTGTCCTTCGGTATAAGTGTGCCAGTGAACCATTCGTTTCAGGCTACCTGGTTTAGCAGCTTTAAGTGGCTACACTATGATGCTAAAGGATGATGCTAAAGGCTTCACAAGCTGCTGTACAGGACAGTGGCTACTGGCGTCACTGAGCGAGCCTTTCTAGTGAAGAGCTTTACAAACTGGAAGGACGGCACAAGTAGCTTTTCCAAGCATGGATGCTGTGACTTCCACAAGGTCTGCCCTCACTTCGTATTGTATGTGTGCATACTATTATTACAGTATATGCATTATTGCAGTATATATATGCAAAATAAAAACAATTTCCAGCAAGTTGTTTCAAGTTCTATTCATCCCACTGCCCTTTCGGGATGCTCATATAGACATGCATGTCCAAGCAACATAAGAGAGAGAGTCAAGAATTTGAAAAATTGTTAAATGCGAGTTCAAAGATCTGAGTGGCTAGTCTTCACTGCCGTCTTCCAGTCTTCACTCCATACTCCAACATATTGGAGACAGCAGGTTGGCTATATCAAAATTCTAGTGACTCAGGCAGAGATATTCGAAGTGTGTTTGATCAGGAGCAATAGCAGTGTCACAGTGAGGGCACATCCCACCCTTGAACAGAAGTCGACATAATATTTTGAAGTGACAATCGGAAAGCTTTGGATCTAAGGAATGGAGTCAGAGCAGGCAATGTGCTTGAGAGATGACCGTGGCTTGGCTAATTGGCTCAGTCCTGAAGAAATCACCTTCCACAAGGGTGGCCAATAGATTCTGGCCTCACCTTCAAATAGTTGCCTACGCCCGCCCCTGCCTCCTCAAGCCATCGTCATGTAATTTAAAAATGCATGCAAAAACACACACTACAATGCCAAAGAAGTAAAGAAGAAGAGCCTTGCTGGCGTGGAGCACACTGACAGGACCCTTGACAGTAGCCTTGCTGGCGTGGAGCACACTGACAGGATCCTTGACAGTAGTCTTGCCCACTGACAGGACCCTTGAGAGTAGCCTTGCTGGCGTGGAGCACACTGACAGGACCCTTGACAGTAGCCTTGCTGGCATGGAGCACACTGACAGGACCCTTGACAGTAGCCTTGCTGGCGTGGAGCACACTGACAGGACCCTTGACAGTAGCAATGAAGACCAAATATAGTTATTTTATTATTATTTTAAAAAAAAGTATAATATGTTAAGGATCCTCTTTAATTAATTTAGTCTAAAACCATAAAGATGATTTAATGACAAAAATGTCGGCTGAAAGTACCGTCCATAGGTGGAGTTAGTATGACTGTAGAAGCAACCAGAGCCTTGGCTGGGTCCATAGGTGGAGTTAGTTGGACTGTAGAAGCAACCAGAGCCTTGGCTGGGTCCATAGGTGGAGTTAGTTGGACTGTAGAGGCAACCAGAGCCTTGGCTGGGTACCGTACAAGTCAGTGTAAAATTAGTGTTCGTTGTTGTAAAAGGTAAAGGGTCTTATCGATGTGGTCTGCATTGGTAGATTGCATCATTTCAATTTATTAATTTATTATAGAAATCAACATTTTTTGGTCTAGTTTCTATTATTTTTTTGTTGTTGTTAGTTTAATATATATATAATTATTATTATAGACAACAATAAAGACAACAACATTTTTTTTGTCTTGTTTCTATTTTTGTTGTTGGTTTAATATATATAATTATTATTATAGACAAAGACATATTATAGACAAAGACAACATTTTTTTCCCCTTCAATTTTTGTTGTTTTCGGTAGTTTCCATTCTATAGTCGGGCATCTTCCTATAGGAGCCTGCTCGGGATAATTAATGCAATCACAGCAGGTGTTGTTCGTTACCATATTTAGTGCTCGAGTACACACACATGCCTATGAATTCATATGCATACACATAGGTACGTGGAGTAGTTTCCTGGTTGCTTTGAAGGTTTTCTATGGTTAATTATTATTATTGTCACAACCAGGAGTAAGCAGCTTCTGACTTCTTTGCAGTGAAATGTGTTGGCGTTTTTTTGTTGTGTGTGTGGGGGGGGGGGGGGGGGGGGGGGGAGGCAATTTTTGGGCCAATTGGAACGTTTTTGAGCATTTTGAGTCTGAAATCACTCATTCTTGTCAAAATGGGCACATCAGCTTCCTTTTCAACATCATCGAACTGTTTCTACTCTTTAAATGAAAGAAAACGTGTTTTGGTGAGAAATATCCCCTTTTTAACCGAAACAAGCTCTATTTTGCTCCAATTGGGACGTTTTTGAGCGTTTTGAAGAAAAACTGTCTGAAATCACTCATTCTTGTAAAAATGTGCACACTAGCTTCCTTTTGAACATTATGGAACTGTTTCTACTCTAATCGACAGAAAACGTCTCCTTTTTAACCGAAAGAAGCTCCAATTGGGCCTTTTTTTAGCATTTCGAGGAAAAAGTGTCTGAAATCGCTCATTATTGTCAAAAATTAATGGGCACATTAGCTTCCTTTTCAACATTATGGAACTGTTTATACTCTTTAAACGAAAGAAAACGTCTTTTGGTGAGAAATCTACCTATTCTAACCGAAACAAGCTCTATTTTGCTCCAATTGGGTGTTTTACTGAATCAAGAAACAGATTAGTCGCTGCAGTGAATTTGGCTAGTAAAATGGACTTTTGATGTTCAAGTTATGAGTTGGGGGGGGGGGGAAGCAGAAGAGAAGTAGATTTTGTAGATACAAGGTCTTGGAGAAGAATTCCAAGTGTTTTTTCTTCTTTCCTCTTCTTTCTTTCTTATTCTTATTATTTTTTATTTTTCCTCAGGCCTTCTGGTTTACTATGCACTGGAAGTGTTTTTGGAACTGAAATCTGCATAGACCACCATTTACATGTAGGAAGCCAAGAAGCTGCTGAAGAGAGTCTTAGCTGAGATATGAGCTTTTTGGGGGGGGGGGTTAGGTTTGTTTTTAGCACCAACCATTTTGAAGTATGGCCAGTATAGGGAGTGCTACTGCAATCCCTAATCATATGTCAGAGTAACTAGCGTGTCTTTTTCCCCTGCACCAAGTTACAAGAGCAGCTCCAGTATTCCCTGCAGTTGCTTGACTCTAGCGGCTAAATGCTGTCAGGTATGTGTGCCTCCCCCCTCCCCCCCCCCCACATCGCACAATTTCTGTTGGGGTATCCTGTCATTCTGCAGTTTGTGCACGTACACCAGGAAGGGACAACCTTTCCTGACAGGTGGCTTGACTCTGCACGCACAGCACGAAGGGACCTCATCTCCTGACAGGTAGCATGGCTCTGCACGTACACCAGGAAGAGACCTCATCTCTTGACAGGTAGCATGGCTCTGCAAGTACACCAGGAAGAAACCTCATCTCCTGACAGGTAGCATGGCTCTGCACACGCAGCAGGAAGGGACCTCATCTCCTGACAGGTGGCTTGGCTCTGCACACACAGCAGGAAGGGACCTCATCTCCTGGCAGGTAGCATGGCTCTGCACGTACACCAGGAAGGGACCTCATCTCCTGACAGGTAGCATGGCTCTGCACGTACACCAGGAAGAGACCTCATCTCCTGACTCTGCACGTACACCAGGAAGAGAACCACCTCTCCTGGCAGCATGGCTCTGCACGCACACCAGGAAGAAACCTCATCTCCTGATAGGTAGCATGGCTCTGCACGCACACCAGGAAGAGACCTCCTCTCATGACTCTGCACGCACACCAGGAAGAGACCTCCTCTCATGGCAAGTGGCTTGGCTCTAGCTTTTCAGAAGAAATGAAATGGTCAACCAGGGCCACTTCCACTCGTGTTCAATGTTTCTGCAACTCTGCTGCTGGAAGGCCAAGCCTGCAAGACAAATATTATTGGGCGTCACACTTCTGATGCTAATCATCAACTTGGTTCTAGATTATATAGAATGTTCCTACAAGATCTCTCCTCTCTGTGTTACACCCACGCTGATCTCCGCCATCTTGTTCTCTTGACACATGCTTTTACCTTGGCCCTTCTGGTAACTGCTGCTGCAAGCCAGGCTCACCCCCCGTGCCTCTCCAGAGCTTGCCTCCTCAGGGTTAGCAGAAGTCCCACCTACACTGGTAGCCTACCACCTCAGGCTCTGGACTTAGGTGTGGTAGACCACTGTCTAATTAGATAGTGGTTTCATTCCAGGCGGAAAGGAAGGGCTATGTTGATAGTCAACCATGTGGACTAGAGAGAATTAGTGTGATGCATTGAGGTGAGTTTATAATATTAAAAAGTGCATAGTCATGCTCTACAGTGCTCTATCATCAAGGATTAGGCAGGGTACAGGGTACATGTACCCACTATGCCAGTCTGGTGCGTGCGGCGTATTAGCCCTTGACCAGCCCCTCATCGCTGGTGCATGCGGTGGATTGTGACCCAGCCCCTTGACCAGCCCCTCATCGCTGGTGCGTGCGGCAGATTGTGACCCAGCCCCTTGACCAGCCCCTCACCGCTGGTGCATGCGGTGGATTGTGACCCAGCCCCTTGACCAGCCCCTCATCGCTGGTGCATGCGGCGGATTGTGACCCATCCCTTGACAAGCCCCTCCCTCATCTGCAGTTGTAACTTTTTGTTGCGAAGCTAGATAATCCAAAATTGGTGTCCTTTGCTAAAGTTGGTGTGACCAAAAAGGTGATAGTGTGGACACATTATATAATAATGACTTGCTTGATAATCAACTTTTATTTGCTTGCTCAACATTTTGACTAGCTTTCATCTAATCATCAACATAAAAATTTCCTCACTCGACGTCTCAGCTAAATGCTCTTATCTTTTATCTGTTCCTGATGAAGGCTAGCTGAAATGTTGAGTGAGCAAGCAAAAGTTGATTATCCAGAGAAAGTCATTTGTCCTTGTATCTGTACTATATGTCACCTGAGAGTTTGCAGAGGGTTTGTTATGCTGCAGTACTAGTGGTAGAGGTGAAGGTACAACAGCTCTGGGTGGAGACTCCTTGACTGTGTGCATGCACACACACATGCACGCACGATCTAGACTACTGTAGGTGAAGATACCAGGCTCTGGGTGGAGGCACCTCATTATAGACACACACACACACACACACACACACACACACAACACACACACATGAACTAGACTAGGTGAAGATACCAGGCTCTGGGTGTATGCTCCCTCACTACAGACACACACACACAAACACACACACACACACACACACACACACACACACACATGATCTAGACTAGGTGAAGATACCAGGCTCTGGGTGTATGCTCCCTCACTACAGACACACACACACAAATACACACACACACACACACACACACACACATGATCTAGACTAGGTGAAGATACCAGGCTCTGGATGGAGGCTCCCTCACACTCATTGTGCAGTTTCTATAGTGTCGATACTCGATTAGAGAAGAATTTCAACTACACCTAGTGTATAGGGTAGGCTCATTGTTATTGCTGCCCACAGTCTGAAGCCTAGGAGGAACCATAGTAAGATGCTAGCCTTGGAGTTCTTCCCTGATGGTGGAGCTACTGTGATACAACTGGCTGGAAACTCCCCATATCTATGAATAGACCAAGGATCCTGAGTGAGTCCACCCTAGAGAATGGCTTCATCCCTTCTAGATCCCTCACTCGTGCCCACAGTAGCCTGTGGTTCAAATGTCTTAAGAGTTATAACAGAATGTGCTAGCATGCTCAAGATACAATGGCAGGTCCTATTAAAAAAGTTCATATCTCATCAAACTTTCACTTATAAAGGCTGCTTTGCTAATGTGTTTTCGGCATTTATTAACACCAGCATGCTGTGAACCTCTCGCTAGTTAACTGGCAGGCTTCAGTCAGAAATGTCATTTCATCTCTTCAAGGACCTTTCTGTCTATCTATCCACTTCCTCCCGAAGGCAGTTACAATTTTACTTCCTGCGTGACTCCATATTTTCCAATGCTCTGTGTGGAAGCTAGACAGGCATAAAATGGGTAAAGATCATCAACACGCTACTTGCCAGCGTTTCATGCAGTGGGTGGGATGTCATGTGATATCCTCTCCCTCATCCTTCTCTCCCAGTAATTTGGTGTGCATTACAATGTTGACTGCACTATGTCAAATGTTGGAGTTGCAGGTACAATGTTGATGGCATTACGTCAAATGTTGGAGTTGCAGGTACAATGTTGACAGCGCTACGTCAAATGTTGGAGTTGCAGGTACAATGTTGACTGCACTACGTCAAATGTTGGAGTTGCAGGTACAATGTTGATGGCACTACAACAAATGTTGGAGTTGCAGGTGCAATGTTGACAGCACTACGTCAAATGTTGGAGTTGCAGGTACAATGTTGATTTGTTGGAGTTGCAGGTACAATGTTGACTGCGCTACGTCAAATGTTGGAGTTGCAGGTACAATGTTGACAGCGCTACGTCAAATGTTGGAGTTGCAGGTACCGGCCAACTGATGGTGTCTGAGGTTTCATTATAATTAGTGGTCGTGTTCTCCTCGCTCAAATGGAGAATGATATTTGAAACAGTGTGTGTTGATGGTGTGTGGTGTTGATGGTGTGTGGTGTTGATGGTGTGTGTGTTGATGGTGTGTGGTGTTGATGGTGTGTGGTGTTGATGTGTGTGGTGTGTGGTGTTGATGGTGTGTGGTGTTGATGGTGTGTGGTGTTGGTGTGTGGTGTTGATGATGTGTGGTGTTGATGGTGTGTGGTGTTGATGGTGTGTGGTGTTGATGGTGTGTGGTGTTGATGTGTGTGGTGTTGATGGTGTGTGTGTTGATGGTGTGTGTGTTGATGGTGTGTGTTGATGGTGTGCGGTGTTGATGGTGTGCGGTGTTGATGGTGTGTCCGAGCATATAGCAGCTGCGCATGTTTCTGCAGAGGAAGTGAATTGGTGGGTTGGTTTACTGAGAAGCTGACTGTCTCATTGTGAGGACTAAGTCCATCCAGCTGTGCAGATGCTCTTGCCCCATGGTTGCCAAAGATGTCTCCATGGATGATAAGATTTTAATCTGTTTCCTTTTGGTGTACATAACTTGCAAAGACAAAGGCTCCCTCCAAATGTCTGTGGTCTACATATCTATGTTCTTGGTTCCTTGCCTTTCTTCCTGACAGTAGTCCGAGTATTTTATGTTGTCTTGCATGTATTGCTGTGACCTCAGTGGACAGCACTTCTGTAAGCAATCCAGGGACAGCTAGGGATGCCCTCCAGCTTCAGAGTGTTTGCCAGACCCGTGACTATCATGTTGTTTTCAAAAACAAACAACTAGATTTGAAACGCAGCAAGCCTAGAGGCTAGCTGCAGGGGAGAGCTGGACATTCCACCAGGTGTTGCTCTGCTTATTCTGTCTTTAAAAATGTAACTCAGTCAGCGAACTTGAGGGGTCACTTGGTCTGCTAGCCATGCAGCACGTGAGTTAGCTAAGATGAAGCAAATTAGTCATGTCAAGCCACTGGAATATATCTGGAATATATGGGGTCTTCTGGAACTAAAATTTTGTACCAGAATTTTGCACCAGAATAATCAAAATTGGGTAAGGAATATCTTCTCAAAAACATGACACTCTGTGCGTAACTGAGGGATCACTTGGTCTACAGAGGAATTATCTTCTTCTAAAAAGTAGTTCAATACAAGCAAGCAATTAGACAGCATTATATATATATGCGTGTGTACGTCAGCAGTAAACTTGGTGTCGAATGACATCTGCTATGTTGGCTTAGTTGCTGGAGTTCTCTTGCCAAGTCTTTGAAGGAGGCTGTAGCTGATCCCTGGCCGACTCAAGTAACAAACCAACAAGGCATGGCACGTGCTGACTTGTGGAGTCGTACACAACAACAACAAATTAAGTGAGATTGTGTGTGTTAGGAGTTGCTCGTCTCTGCTGGTTGGTTTGCCAAGTGTGGAAGGACTCTGTAAAATAACCAACAAAAAATGATTACTAATTGGCGACAAGCAAGAGCATTCAGAGACTGCAAACTGCTTGCAATGCAAGCTCAAAAGTAGCTTGTGTAGTTCGTTGTCACCATGTATGTTGCAAAATTAGTGAACTGCCGTTGCCATGGTGCATAATTAGTGAGCTGTCGTTGCCAATGCTTAAGGGGGGACTGTACGTCAAAAACTAGACTTTTTCCCCCTTCTTTTTTTCCTTCCTTCTTTCAAACTGTTCTTGTATCTATCCTCTAGCCATTTGCAAACTTTGAGAGGCATTGGATGCTCCATTTCGAAGTTATGTTGGTTTTTGTCCATATAACAGATCAAGAAACTACAAAGAGAACACATCTCGTATGACATGTTATTGTAAATCCAAACATTTCATTGCCCTAACTTGGACTATATTTTTCTCATTTTTTCTTGTTTTTTTTTTGCCGTAAAGCTCATAACTTTCCTACACTTCACTACACTTCACTAAAAATAAAAAATAAATTTTTTATATCACTGGATAGCTCTTCTAATTATCTGTGCAATGTACGTAACAAATTTTTAATTAATATAAGTGTTGGCAAGTTATGGTAATTTGAAGTGGTGAGGTTTGGGATTTTCCCTGGTGTTTTCCAGTTGGAAAATGGCCTGCCACTCAACGTTTATTGATAATCTGTTCGTGGGTTGCACAGATTAGAGCCTCTATCAGCTGACCAAATCTGGGACTTTGATCTTGAAAATTAGGGCAGTTATGAACTTTTCTGCAAGTTAGGTCAACTTTTTTAGGGATCTTCTGAGAAAGTATGTCTGCAGAGACATTCAACATATCATTAAAAAGCACAAAGCATAAGGAACACAAAGGGGGGGGGGGGGGGAATTACCTGCATAGAGCGTATAGAAAAAAGTTATGGCGATTTATAATACTTTGGTGGTGCTGACGTACATTCCCCCTTATTCCTAAACAAAATGGCTGATGCCAAGTCCGTGCTGTTTCTAGTGACAATGGCTCCTGGCCATGTGGATCACCACCAATATTTAATGGCTTTGTCCTTGACCGATGGCCACACAATTTCATGAAGATCCATCTGTAGGTATTTATAAACAGACAAACAACTAAACTGGGGTGTGGTGGGGGGACACATACTCCTTGGTGGAGGTAACGAGTACAAATCCCCATTTGCAACTATATTGGACTGACTCGAAACGAAACAAGGGTGTAGACCACAAACCAGTTAGATGACCCTTTACCATTTAAAATCGTATGGACAACACAATTGGAATGTACATCTGGTAAAGGGTCGTCTAACTGTGTGGTCTACAAGGGTACAGTCACGCTTCTTTTCTATATTGTGTGTTAGTTTGTTTGTTCTTGTAGCAGAGTGTAAATAAGGTGCATGCACTGTGGAGGGGGTTTGGCAATGGACACCACCTAGATTGGGATAGAGTCTATTTTTGTATGTAGCTTGTACATGCCTTTTACTGGTGTGGACATCAATGGATCTCCTGCGGATAAGATCATTGATAAGTTTGGGAGCTGCACTTCCTTAGCCAACATACTCACAGGGTTTTCTTGCATATAAGGCCATAAGAGAAACCTCACCAGATATTTTTTAAGTGTTTGTAGCCAAATTACTCTCTCTTGTGTGTCCAATGGAAAGGACATTCACTATTTCTCATGCTATTGACCAAATATCTACCTAACCCACAATGTCTTAATGCTATTAGAAAGCACACAGAGAGCTCCACCTTTTGGTGCCAGAAGGACTTGGTATGGGTAAAGGGTTATGGGTGGAAAACGTACCTCGGTAAAAATCGCTCGACCTTTAGGGAACTGTTTCACCTTTCCACAAAGGTGGAGTAGGTGGAGTCAGACTTCCTTGCGGAATCCGAGCCCGAGCTCTTAACGCAAAGTTAAGGGGAATACCCCCTCCTTCCCAAATCAGGCATAATATTAATGATGGTATGATTACCGGGTGTTGTCTCTGTAAGGGTGGATGATGCCCGAGTACACCAGACATTTCCTCTCAACCTTTCCTCACTACATGAATGTGGAACTCGACTAGTAATCTACTCACAACCTTTATATATATAGTTACCTGTATATACATACAGACCATAACTGATATTGCTAGGTAGCATGTGTGTGCGTGTTTGTTCCACCTCTGCAGAGTGAAGAGGATGAGGAGATGCCTCCTGAAGCCAGGCTTAGGATGAGGAACGTCGGCAGGTAAATATATTGACCGGTATACAGAGGTGGGGGAGGGTGGCCCGAGATATCCTCCCTTCAAGGATTTTGATCGCAATGCTAATATATCGAGTATTGGGTGTTCTGGAACTGAGTGTGAGTTACAATGTTGAGCCCACAATGTGAAGTGTTGGAAATTCGGACTAGTACAGTCACATGTCTGTGACTTTTGATTGGCATAACTATGTGTGGATTTCAGTTCTGGAGGTTTGGCTACCACGCCCCCAAACAACACACCCACACACTGTGTGTTTCACTGTTGCCATTTCAATCATGTTCAAAATGCAAAATTCTTGCCAACTAATGCTGGCCCTAGCCATATGACCTAGCAACTCTGTGACCTATCTCCTGCCTTAACTCTAGCAAGCCTGTGACCTATCTCCAGCCTTAACTCTAGCAAGCCTGTGACCTAGCTCCTGCCTTAACTCTAGCAACCCTGTGACCTAGCTCCAGCCTTAACTCTAGCAAGCCTGTGACCTATCTCCAGCCTTAACTCTAGCAAGCCTGTGACCTATCTCCTGCCTTAACTCTAGCAACCCTGTGACCTAGCTCCAGCCCTAATTCTAGCAACCCTGTGACCTAGCTCCAGCCTTAACTCTAGCAAGCCTGGGACCTAGCTCCAGCCTTAACTCTAGTAAGCTTGTGACCTAGCTCCAGCCTTAACTCTAGCAAGCCTGTGACCTATCTCCTGCCTTAACTCTAGCAACCCTGTGACCTAGCTCCAGCCTTAACTCTAGCAACCCTGTGACCTATCTCCAGCCTTAACTCTAGCAAGCCTGTGACCTAGCTCCTGCCTTAACTCTAGCAAGCCTGTGACCTAGCTCCAGCCTTAACTCTAGCAACCCTGTGACCTATCTCCAGCCTTAACTCTAGCAAGCCTGTGACCTAGCTCCAGCCTTAACTCTAGCAAGCCTGTGACCTATCTCCAGCCTTAACTCTAGCAAGCCTGTGACCTAGCTCCAGCCTTAACTCTAGCAACCCTGTGACCTAGCTCCAGCCTTAACTCTAGCAAGCCTGTGACCTAGCTCCAGCCTTAACTCTAGCAAGCCTGTGACCTATCTCCAGCCTTAGCCCCTAGCACTCCTGTGACCTAGCCCTAGAGCTCCAGCCTTGGCAACCCTGTGACCTAGCCCTAGGTCCTGCCTTAGCCCTAGCAACCTGTAATCTACAGCCCTAGCAACCCTGTGACCTAGCCCTAGCTCCAGCCTTGGCAACCCTGTGACCTAGCCCTAGGTCCTGCCTTAGCCCTAGCAATCCTGTAATCTACAGCCCTAGCAACCCTGTGATCTAGCCCCAGGTCCTGCCTAAGCTCTCTAGCCAGGTGGACAAGAACTCTTAACTTTGGACTGCACTAGATGATCCAAAAATGGTTCTGAGCACCACTGGACATCATGGAATGGTCCTTGACATACCTAAGCTGGCCATAAAATTTCATGCAAATGTATGTGTAAGTTTCCGTGTAATCCTGCTAACAGACTAATAAATTTAAATTTAAAAAGAATGGTGTGAAAACATGCACTCGATGGCGGAGATAATATATTATTATTATTATTATTATTATTATTATTATTATTATTATTATTATTATTATTATTATTATTATTATTAATTATTATTATTATTATTATTATTATTATTATTATTATTATTATTATTATTATTATTATTATTATTATTATTATTATTATTATTATTATTATTATTATTATTATTATTATTATTATTATTATTATTATTATTATTATTATTATTATTTATTATTTATTATTATTATTATTATAATAGAATTCCTTGTCTTTTATGCATTTGGTCTACGACTAAGACTTCCCACTAATCACACAGACATCATCAGAGTGCTGTTATTAGATGGCAGATCGTATCCTAGCAACAGCACTCTGATGGTGGCTGCATGATGTAGCTGGAAGCCATAATCTAAGACCAGTGAGGCTACTATTTCAAACACGCCTGCGACAGAGACTCATAATAAATGGTAAGGGTCATCAATTTAGCATGCCACCTTTGTATTAGCTGATGGTCGACGGGATATTATTGTCTGTTTCAAGCTACCCGGTCAGGCAGCGAGCACATCTCATTGCAGGCAGCGAGCACATCTCATTGGAAGGCTAAAATTACCTGGAAAATGCACACACACACACACATTCTCATGCTGCCTCAATAGGACACAGGAAGGTTGAGCTCGGCACTAGACCTGCAGTAGTCATGGTGCCCACGCTAGTGCAGCCGTGCTGGGAGGCAGCCGTGGCAGGGAATGCAGTAGCACTCCTTATATTGGTAGGACTGTTTCAAAATATGGCACTTGCCAAAACTAAACAAAAAATTACCAGGCTCAATTCTCGGCTGCAGGAGTAACTCACTTTGGCAGCTCCTTAGACGGTGGTTTCAGCCAAGTTGAGTTGAGCTCAAAAAGTGCCTCCAACGTGCCATGAATTCTTTGCTACGGTAGTAAACTGGCATCCCTTTAAGATAAAAACCTTGACGTTCATCTTTAAGGATGCATCCATCAGCTCCTGCCTGTTTCTCTCTCCCCACACATAACTCGAGGACAATGGGTCCTGTCATGATCTCACGGTCATTGGATTACACACCAGAATGTTCAGTACATCTGCAGCAACTATCGAATTTCCTCTGTAACTGCCCCTCCAATTGTACCCTCGTAGCTCAGTCTCAATTGGTAATAACCCTTCCACTTGTCAGTCTCAGTTGGTAATAACCCTTCCACTTGTAGCTCAGTCTCAGTTGGTAATAACCCTTCCACTTGTAGCTCAGTCTCAGTTGGTAATAACCCTTCCACTTGTTGGTAATAACCCTTCCACTTGTGTCTCAGTTGGTAATAACCCTTCCACTTGTAGCTCAGTCTCAATTGGTAATAACCCTTCCACTTATCAGTCTCAGTTGGTAATAACCCTTCCACTTGTAGCTCAGTCTCAGTTGGTAATAACCCTTCCACTTGTAGCTCAGTCTCAGTTGGTAATAACCCTTCCACTTGTCGCTCAGTCTCAGTTGGTAATAACCCTTCCACTTGTAGCTCAGTCTCAGTTGGTAATAACCCTTCACTTGTAGCTAAGTCTCAGTTGCTAATAACCCTTCCAATTGTAGCTGAGTCTCAGTTGGTAATAACCCTTCACTTGTAGCTAAGTCTCAGGTGCTAATAACCCTTCCAATTGTAGCTAAGTCTCAGTTGGTAATAACCCTTTCAATTGTAGCCAGGAGGCGAATAGCAAATAAGACACACACAAATAATTGCTCTATAGCTTATAAACTTGAGAACTGAAGAGGAAGGAGGGAAAGTCTGAGAGGGGAAAAATCAAGGGAAAGCACCAGCAGGGGTGAACCCTTGGTTTCTGCTTTCCTGGTGCCAGTACTCAACCATTGAGCCACGGGGCCCCAAACGATTAGAAGGCCTCCTAACATGGAATCAGCAGTAATCGCTGGTAGGGTTGGATGTAAGTAAATAAAACATTAGTTGGTAATGGTCATCAATGCAACTAACACACTTGTGTGTGCAATATAAGGCCTAGCTCAGCAACTGCTGCATGCTTTAGTGCAATAAAAGTGAGAGGTCAGTTGTTTTACTGAGAAGCTTACTCTTGTGACAGTAACAGCACAGGCCTGCACCATATAACAATTTCACCATTGTTTTACTGAGAAGCTTACTCTTCTGACAGTAACAGCACAGGCCTGCACCATATAACAATTTCACCATTGTTTTACTGAGAAGCTTACTCTTGTGACAGTAACAGCACAGGCCTGCACCATATATACAATTTCACCATTGTTTTACTGAGAAGCTTACTCTTGTGACACTAACAGCACAGGCCTGCACCATATAACAATTTCACCATTGTTTTACTGAGAAGCTTACTCTTGTGACAGTAACAGCACAGACTTGCAACAATCACTGTGTGTGTGTGTGTAGTTTATTATAAGAACCTATGATTGGTTTCCTGAGCAACTGATACAGTTCTTGAAAGAATTATAATAATTGTAGAGAGGAAGGGGAAATATAATATATATATATACATACACCATAATTCTGGAAATTATTGCAAAAACATTCCAAATTATTAATCATTGTAAGGTAAATGCTATCAAATAGCTGCTGATGAATCAAGTGCATGCAGCAATCACTACTGGCATGCATGGGAATGTTAGTCAAGGTAGTCGTAAGAGTCACTCTGCGGTTGCATCTTCCTCTTCCAGAGCTTCAATAAGACCTGCCTCTAGGAAGCCACCATGAGTAACTCCAGTTTCATGTTGAAGGTAGTCGTATGCTGACATTATCCACGTGTTGAAGGTAGTCGTATGCCGACATCATGCCAAGCGGTTTCCAAGTAGAGAGACAGGCGTGTATCCCCTGTCACATCCCCTCTCTCTCACATCCCCTGTCACATCCCCTCTCTCTCACATCCCCCGTCACATCCCCTCTCTCTCACATCCCCTGTCACATCCCCTCTCTCTCACATCCCCTGTCACATCCCCTCTCTCTCACATCCCCTCTCTCTCACACACCCTGTCACATCCCCTCTCACATCCCTTCTCACATCCCTGTCACATCCCCTATCACATCCCTGTCACATCCCCTGTCACATCCCTGTCACATCCCTGTCACATCCCTGTCACAACCCTGTCACATCCCTGTCACAACCCTGTCACATCCCTATCACATCCCTGTCACATCCCTTCTCACATCCCTGTCACATCCCCTATCACATCCCTGTCACATCCCCTCTCACATCCCCTCTCTCTCACATCCCCTATCACATCCCTGTCACATCCCCGTCACATCCCTGTCACATCCCCTCTCTCTCACATCCCCTATCACATCCCTGTCACATCCCCTCTCACATCCCTTCTCACATCCCTGTCACATCCCTGTCACATCCCATCACATCCCCTCTCTCTCACATCCCTGTCACATCCCTGTCACATCCCTGTCACATCCCTGTCACATCCCCTGTCACATCCCTGTCACATCCCCTGTCACATCCCTGTCACATCCCCTGTCACATCCCTGTCACATCCCCTATCACATCCCTGTCACATCCCATCACATCCCCTCTCTCTCACATCCCCTGTCACATCCTCAGGTTCCTTTGTAGCCTATTGCTTCTTGTTGAAGATGAAGGTGCTTGCAACACTGTGTAAATCTCACCACTACACTTGCCACCACCAACCTCTTTATAAGCTTTTTCGTAGTGGCTAGTTTAGTGCGACTAAGCATCAGGTGCGACTAAGCATCGGGAAGGAAAACTCGCACGCTTGTAGAATATCCACTATCAGCCAAAAAGAGTAATTATTTTTCTTGACAGTGATTAGCAAAGACTTGTAATGTTCATATTAATAAGATCATCGTCATAATTTCCAGAACTACGGTATGTACGCACGCACACACTTATTTCCTCGATTAAACCATGCCTTCTATTAAAATGCGCCCTTGATTAGTCCGTGCACGCCCACCTGTAATTGGATTGCCATACTCATAAGTGAACAGGAGTACACTATTATGAATGTATACAATCATAAATATAGTGTGTGAATCTGTGAGCACAATGGCTCAGAAGATCACATCCACTGCAAGTCTGGGCTGGTAGCAGCCAGTGCAGCACCTGCTATCACCAGTGAGACAGCCTAACTGCACAATGAAGACACCAGAGGTATTATTGCCTGGTGGAGGTCTGGTGATCTATCACATGCATGCCAGTACTGCAGGCCTACCTGATGGAGATCTGGTGATCTATTACATGCATGCCAGTACTGCAGGCCTACCTGATGGAGATCTGGTGATCTATTACATGCATGCCAGTACTGCAGGCCCACCTGGTGGAGGTCTGGTGATCTATTACATGCATGCCAGTACTGCAGGCCCACCTGATGGAGATCTGGTGATCTATTACATGCATGCCAGTACTGCAGGCCCACCTGATGGAGATCTGGTGATCTATTACATGCATGCCAGTACTGCAGGCCCACCTGATGGAGATCTGGTGATCTATTACATGCATGCCAGTACTGCAGGCCCACCTGATGGAGATCTGGTGATCTATTACATGCATGCCAGTACTGCAGGCCCACCTGATGGAGATCTGGTGATCTATTACATGCATGCCAGTACTGCAGGCCCACCTGATGGAGATCTTGTGGTCTATTACATGCATGCCAGTACTGCAGGCCCACCTGGTGGAGATCTGGTGATCTATTACATGCATGCCAGTACTGCAGGCCCACCTGGTGGAGATCTGGTGATCTATTACATGCATGCCAGTACTGCAGGCTCACCTGATGGAGATCTGGTGATCTATTACATGCATGCCAGTACTTCAGGCCCACCTGATGGAGATCTAGTGATCTATTACATGCATGCCAGTACTGCAGGCCCACCTGATGGAGATCTGGTGATCTATTACATGCATGCCAGTACTGCAGGCCCACCTGGTGGAGGTCTGGTGATCTATTACATGCATGCCAGTACTGCAGGCCCACCTGGTGGAGACCTGGTGATCTATTACATGCATGCCAGTACTGCAGGCCAACCTGATGGAGGCCTGGTGATCTATTACATGCATGCCAGTACTGCAGGCCCACCTGATGGAGATCTGGTGATCTATTACATGCATACCAGTACTGCAGGCCCACCTGATGGAGATCTGGTGATCTATTACATGCATGCCAGTACTGCAGGCCCACCTGATGGAGATCTGGTGATCTATTACATGCATGCCAGTACTGCAGGCTCACCTGATGGAGATCTGGTGATCTATTACATGCATGCCAGTACTGCAGGCCCACCTGATGGAGATCTGGTGATCTATTACATGCATGCCAGTATTGCAGGCCCACCTGATGGAGATCTGGTTATCTATTACATGCATGCCAGTACTGCAGGCTCACCTGATGGAGATCTGGTGATCTATTACATGCATGCCAGTACTTCAGGCCCACCTGATGGAGATCTGGTGGTCTATTACATGCATGCCAGTACTGCAGGCCCACCTGGTGGAGATCTGGTGATCTATTACATGCATGCCAGTACTGCAGGCCCACCTGATGGACATCTGGTGATCTATTACATGCATGCCAGTACTGCGGGCTCACCTGATGGAGATCTGGTGATCTATTACATGCATGCCAGTACTGCAGGCCCACCTGATGGAGATCTGGTGATCTATTACATGCATGCCAGTACTGCAGGCCCACCTGATGGAGATCTGGTGATCTATTACATGCATGCCAGTACTGCAGGCCCACCTGATGGAGATCTGGTGATCTATTACATGCATGCCAGTACTGCAGGCCCACCTGATGGAGATCTGGTGATCTATTACATGCATGCCAGTACTGCAGGCCCACCTGATGGAGATCTGGTGATCTATTACATGCATGCCAGAACTGGAGGCCCACCTGATGGAGATCTGGTGATCTATTACATGCATGCCAGTACTGCAGGCCTACCTGATGGAGATCTGGTGATCTATTACATGCATGCCAGTACTGCAGGCCCACCTGATGGAGATCTGGTGATCTATTACATGCATGCCAGTACTGCAGGCCCACCTGGTGGAGGTCTGGTGATCTATTACATGCATGCCAGTACTGCAGGCCCACCTGGTGGAGATCTGGTGATCTATTACATGCATGCCAGTACTGCAGGCTCACCTGATGGAGATCTGGTGATCTATTACATGCATGCCAGTACTGCAGGCCCACCTGATGGAGATCTGGTGATCTATTACATGCATGCCAGTACTGCAGGCCCACCTGATGGAGATATGGTGATCTATTACATGCATGCCAGTACTGCAGGCCCACCTGATGGAGATCTGGTGATCTATTACATGCATGCCAGTACTGCAGGCCCACCTGATGGAGATCTGGTGATCTATTACATGCATGCCAGTACTGCAGGCTCACCTGATGGAGATCTGGTGATCTATTACATGTATGCCAGTACTTCAGGCCCACCTGATGGAGATCTGGTGATCTATTACATGCATGCCAGTACTGCAGGCCTACCTGATGGAGATCTGGTGGTCTATTACATGCATGCCAGTACTGCAGGCCCACCTGATGGAGATCTGGTGATCTATTACATGCATGCCAGTACTGCAGGCCTACCTGATGGAGGTCTGGTGATCTATTACATGCATGCCAGTACTGCAGGCCCACCTGATGGAGATCTGGTGATCTATTACATGCATGCCAGTACTGCAGGCCCACCTGATGGAGATCTGGTGATCTATTACATGCATGCCAGTACTGCTGGCCCACCTGGTGGAGGTCTGGTGATCTATTACATGCATGCCAGTACTGCAGGCCCACCTGATGGAGATCTGGTGATCTATTACATGCATGCCAGTACTGCAGGCTCACCTGATGGAGATCTGGTGATCTATTACATGCATGCCAGTACTGCAGGCCCACCTGATGGAGATCTGGTGATCTATTACATGCATGCCAGTACTGCAGGCCCACCTGATGGAGATCTGGTGGTCTATTACATGCATGCCAGTACTGCAGGCTCACCTGGTGGAGATCTGGTGGTCTATTACATGCATGCCAGTACTGCAGGCCCACCTGATGGAGATCTGGTGATCTATTACATGCATGCCAGTACTGCAGGCCTACCTGATGGAGATCTGGTGATCTATTACATGCATGCCAGTACTGCAGGCCCACCTGATGGAGATCTGGTGATCTATTACATGCATGCCAGTACTGCAGGCTCACCTGATGGAGATCTGGTGATCTATTACATGCATGCCAGTACTGCAGGCCCACCTGGTGGAGGTCTGGTGATCTATTACATGCATGCCAGTACTGCAGGCCCACCTGATGGAGATCTGGTGATCTATTACATGCATGCCAGTACTGCAGGCCCACCTGGTGGAGATCTGGTGATCTATTACATGCATGCCAGTACTGCAGGCTCACCTGATGGAGATCTGGTGATCTATTACATGCATGCCAGTACTGCAGGCCCACCTGATGGAGATCTGGTGATCTATTACATGCATGCCAGTACTGCAGGCCCACCTGATGGAGATCTGGTGATCTATTACATGCATGCCAGTACTGCAGGCCCACCTGATGGAGATCTGGTGATCTATTACATGCATGCCAGTACTTCAGGCCCACCTGATGGAGATCTGGTGATCTATTACATGCATGCCAGTACTGCAGGCCTACCTGATGGAGATCTGGTGATCTATTACATGCATGCCAGTACTGCAGGCCCACCTGATGGAGATCTGGTGATCTATTACATGCATGCCAGTACTGCAGGCTCACCTGATGGAGATCTGGTGATCTATTACATGCATGCCAGTACTGCAGGCCCACCTGGTGGAGGTCTGGTGATCTATTACATGCATGCCAGTACTGCAGGCCCACCTGATGGAGATCTGGTGATCTATTACATGCATGCCAGTACTGCAGGCCCACCTGGTGGAGATCTGGTGATCTATTACATGCATGCCAGTACTGCAGGCTCACCTGATGGAGATCTGGTGATCTATTACATGCATGCCAGTACTGCAGGCCCACCTGGTGGAGGTCTGGTGATCTATTACATGCATGCCAGTACTGCAGGCCCACCTGGTGGAGATCTGGTGATCTATTACATGCATGCCAGTACTGCAGGCCCACCTGATGGAGGTCTGGTGATCTATTACATGCATGCCAGTATTGCAGGCCCACCTGATGGAGATCTGGTGATCTATTACATGCATGCCAGTACTGCAGGCCCACCTGGTGGAGGTCTGGTGATCTATTACATGCATGCCAGTACTGCAGGCCCACCTGATGGAGATCTGGTGATCTATTACATGCATGCCAGTACTGCAGGCCCACCTGATGGAGATCTGGTGGTCTATTACATGCATGCCAGTACTGCAGGCTCACCTGGTGGAGATCTGGTGGTCTATTACATGCATGCCAGTACTGCAGGCCCACCTGATGGAGATCTGGTGATCTATTACATGCATGCCAGTACTGCAGGCCTACCTGATGGAGATCTGGTGATCTATTACATGCATGCCAGTACTGCAGGCCCACCTGATGGAGATCTGGTGGTCTATTACATGCATGCCAGTACTGCAGGCCCACCTGATGGAGATCTGGTGATCTATTACATGCATGCCAGTACTGCAGGCCCACCTGATGGAGATCTGGTGATCTATTACATGCATGCCAGTACTGCAGGCCCACCTGGTGGAGGTCTGGTGATCTATTACATGCATGCCAGTACTGCAGGCCAACCTGATGGAGATCTGGTGATCTATTACATGCATGCCAGTACTGCAGGCCTACCTGATGGAGATCTGGTGGTCTATTACATGCATGCCAGTACTGCAGGCCCACCTGATGGAGATCTGGTGATCTATTACATGCATGCCAGTACTGCAGGCCCACCTGATGGAGATCTGGTGATCTATTACATGCATGCCAGTACTGCTGGCCCACCTGGTGGAGGTCTGGTGATCTATTACATGCATGCCAGTACTGCAGGCCCACCTGATGGAGATCTGGTGATCTATTACATGCATGCCAGTACTGCAGGCTCACCTGATGGAGATCTGGTGATCTATTACATGCATGCCAGTACTGCAGGCCCACCTGATGGAGATCTGGTGATCTATTACATGCATGCCAGTACTGCAGGCCCACCTGATGGAGATCTGGTGATCTATTACATGCATGCCAGTACTGCAGGCCCACCTGATGGAGGTCTGGTGATCTATTACATGCATGCCAGTACTGCAGGCCCACCTGGTGGAGATCTGGTGGTCTATTACATGCATGCCAGTACTGCAGGCCCACCTGATGGAGATCTGGTGATCTATTACATGCATGCCAGTACTGCAGGCCCACCTGATGGAGATCTGGTGATCTATTACATGCATGCCAGTACTGCAGGCCCACCTGATGGAGGCCTGGTGGTCTATTACATGCATGCCAGTACTGCAGGCCCACCTGATGGAGATCTGGTGATCTATTACATGCATGCCAGTACTTCAGGCCCACCTGATGCCTGATGGAGGCCTGGTGGTCTATTACATGCATGCCAGTACTGTAGGCTTGCAAGATTTAATTTGCACCAATTTTTACATCCAATTGTCAGGAAGCGTCACCATTAATGAGGTCAAACAAAGCAATGGACACAGCATAGCATGTTAGCGGGTTGCAGCACACAGCGACTTCCAGCGACATTCTAATTCTAGTTTTACCTTTGAAGCTAATCTGAACGGTAGGAAGTGGCAGGTCTCCATCACGATTTATAGAGCCAAGAATGTTGATCGATTGGACGTGATTTTCTTGGTGAGATACTCCGACAAATTTAAACTAATCGGCAAAACCCCTCTGAGCTGGTCCAGCAACTGGACATTGTTTTCAGACATCGTGGACTACCTGGCGAATACTCCAAGTGCCTGTGCATTGCAAGAACTCAAGTCTAGGGAATCCCTTGCTTGCTAGAACTCCTTCATCAGTGGGTGGGTAGGTGGCTTCCTTGGAAGTGGACGATGGAGAGTGTTTGGTTGCTCGCCATGAATGAAGAGATCCTGCAGTGGCGTGAGGGAGCAATTGGCAAGCAGCACTTTGTAAGGCAGGACTTCGTGAAGGTTGTAGGGGCATTGGGGGGGGGGGGGGTCCTACTTTTCTTCGTTGAACAGCTCGGAATCTGGGGGAGGGACTCACACACTGTGACACAATAGAAGGTGGCTGACTGGTGGCTGCCAATAAAGGAGCAATACAGTAGGAAGGGAAGGTGTCCAGGAAATTGACTTCACATCAGGAATAAGATAATTGACAAATGGACTGTATCAGTAGTACCCCATCCCCTGTAGTGCTACATGCTTATAACAGGACTTGTGAATAAACTGCATGATTCTGGCAGCAAGCCTGCTATTGTGCCCCCCAGCATTGCTGCCGGATATTGTGGCAGCTACAGGTTCAGCAAGCCTGTGCCCCCCCCCCCCCCCCCAGCATTGCTGCTGGATATTGTGGCAGGTTCAGCAAGCCTGTGGCCCCCAGTATTGCTGGCCTGTGCCCCCCAGCATTGCTGCTGGATATTGTGGCAGCTACAGGTTCAGCAAGCCTTTGCCCCCCAGTATTGCTGGCCTGTGCCTGCTGCCAGGATATTGTGGCAGCTATAGGTTCAGCAAGCTTGTGGCCCCCAGCATTGCCAGCTACAGGTTCAGCAAGCCTGTGGCCCCCAGTATTGCTAGCCTGTGCCTGCTGCCAGGATATTGTGGCAGCTACAGGTTCAGCAAGCTTGTGGCCCCCAGCATTGCCAGTTACAGGTTCACAAGCCTGTGCCCCCCAGCATTGCCAGCTACAGGTTCAGCAAGCCTGTGGCCCCCAGCATTGATGTACATGTTCACGAAGTTCTGAAACTAGAGATTTGGCCACTAGTGTGCACAGCTACAAGATGAAGCCATGCCAACATCAGGAAAACTGTTCTCAATGACCTCTCAGTTGACATAATGCAATTACAATAATCTTGTCATTAATCAACTTGAAATAGTATTCTCTTGACGTTTTGACTAGATGCTCTAGCCTTCATCAGGAATAATGTGAGACTTATTAATTAGACTCGCATGTAGTTTGAGAAAGAAAGGATTTTGCTGACTTGTGATGAAGCAGTTGATGTGGAAGGAGCATCCCGCGAGATCAAGGGCAGTCGAGAAGCTGGCACAGTTTTGGAACAGCACTGCAAGCAATTACAAGGCCAAGGCAGAATTTCACCAGATCAATTTGCTATGTCGCTACGAAGTTAGATTGCAAGCACGAGATGGCACCATGGCAACCTGTGAAAGAAAATGGAACATGAGAACTTTGAAGTGAGGGGAAGTGTTTTGTAATTGGATCAAAAAGCATCTGTTCATTGGAGCATCACCTGCTGTCGCTGTCTGCTGGCCCCGCCTCGTGTGACTGTCTGTTGGCACTGAATCATGTGACTGTCTGCTGGCACTGCATCATGTGACCGTCTCCTGGCACTGCATCATGTGACTGTCTCCTGGCACTGCATCATGTGACTGTCTGTGGGCACTGCATCATGTGACTGTCTGTGGGCACTGCATCATGTGACTGTCTCCTGGCACTGCATCATGTGACTGTCTGCTGGCACTGCATCATGTGACTCTCTCCTGGCACTGCATCATGTGACTCTCTCCTGGCACTGCATCATGTGACTGTCTGTGGGCACTGCATCATGTGACTGTCTGTGGGCACTGCATCATGTGACTGTCTGTGGGCACTGCATCATGTGACTGTCTGTGGGCACTGCATCATGTGACTGTCTGTGGGCACTGCATCATGTGACTGTCTGTGGGCACTGCATCATGTGACTGTCTGTGGGCACTGCATCATGTGACTGTCTGTTGGCACTGCATCATGTGACTGTCTGTGGGCACTGCATCATGTGACTGTCTCCTGGCACTGCATCATGTGACTGTCTGTGGGCACTGCATCATGTGACTGTCTCCTGGCACTGCATCATGTGACTGTCTCCTGGCACTGCATCATGTGACTGTCTCCTGGCACTGCATCATGTGACTGTCTGTGGACACTGCATCATGTGACTGTCTGTGGGCACTGCATCATGTGACTGTCTGCTCACTGCATCATGTGACTATCTCCTGGCACTGCATCATGTGACTGTCTCCTGGCACTGCATCATGTGACTCTCTCCTGGCACTGCATCATGTGACTGTCTCCTGGCACTGCATCATGTGACTGTCTGCTGGCACTGCATCATGTGACTGTCTCCTGGCACTGCATCATGTGACTGTCTGCTGGCACTGCATCATGTGACTGTCTTCTGGCACTGCATCATGTGACTGTCTCCTGGCACTGCATCATGTGACTGTCTCCTGGCACTGCATCATGTGACTGTCTCCTCCTAGCACTGCATCATGTGACTGTCTCCTGGCACTGCATCATGTGACTGTCTCCTGGCACTGCATCATGTGACTGTCGGGTGTTTAAACAAGTGTTCTTTCTGTAAGTATTCATCAGTAGCTGTCTTGTGTGAACAGGAAATTTTGTTTAGAGCTGATAGGAACCACAAACTTCAGCAGAGTCACCAACTATTAGGTCCAATTCCAGCTTCTTGTTGTGAGATGGAATTTGCAGACTTTGTTATGGGCCAGTACTGACTTCCATGCTGGGGTACAGTAGATATGGGCCAGCATTGACTTCCATGCTGGGGTACAGTAGATATGGGCCAGCATTGACTTCCATGCTGGGGTACAGTAGATATGGACCAGCATTGACTTCCATGCTGGGGTACAGTAGATATGGGCCAGCATTGACTTCCATGCTGGGGTACAGTAGATATGGGCCGATATGGGCCAGCATTGACTTCCATGCTGGGGTACAGTAGATATGGGCCAGCATTGACTTCCATGCTGGGGTACAGTAGATATGGGCCAGCATTGACTTCCATGCTGGGGTACAGTAGATATGGGCCAGCATTGACTTCCATGCTGGGGTACAGTAGATATGGGCCAGCATTGACTTCCATGCTGGGGTACAGTAGATATGGGCCAGCACTGACTTCCATGCTGGGGTACAGTAGATATGGGCCAGCATTGACTTCCATGCTGGGGTACAGTAGATATGGGCCAGCATTGACTTCCATGCTGGGGTACAGTAGATATGGGCCAGCACTGACTTCCATGCTGGGGTACAGTAGATATGGGCCAGCATTGACTTCCATGCTGGGGTACAGTAGATATGGGCCAGCATTGACTTCCATGCTGGGGTACAGTAGATATGGACCAGCATTGACTTCCATGCTGGGGTACAGTAGATATGGGCCAGCATTGACTTCCATGCTGGGGTACAGTAGATATAGGCCAGCACTGACTTCCATGCTGGGGTACAGTAGATATGGGCCAGCACTGACTTCCATGCTGGGGTACAGTAGATATGGGCCAGCATTGACTTCCATGCTGGGGTACAGTAGATATGGTCCAGCATTGACTTCCATGCTGGGGTACAGTAGATATGGGCCAGCACTGACTTCCATGCTGGGGTACAGTAGATATGGGCCAGCATTGACTTCCATGCTGGGGTACAGTAGATATGGGCCAGCACTGACTTCCATGCTGGGGTACAGTAGATATGGGCCAGCATTGACTTCCATGCTGGGGTACAGTAGATATGGGCCAGCACTGACTTGTTGTGGTACAGTAGATATGGACTTGTGCAAAGAAATGGTTGATGACTAAGATGCTTTTAACGATAGTGCAGATCTTGTAGGAAAGGTGTATTTGAGCCTAGTCCATTGTCTGCACTGTCTTCAATAGTGACCACTGCATCCATGTTGAGGACAGCACCGACAACTCCTGTGGTTCTGCACTGTCTTCAACAGTGTCCACTGCATCGGTGTTGAGGACAGCACCGACAACATTCCGGGAGAGTGAGAGAACGAAAAGGACCTTGTGATGTGTACTTGCAGGAGAGTATTCAACCACAAGAGCACAGGTGACCGGAGGACGGGGGGGGGGGGGGGGGGAGATAACTGTCCTTATGTTTCGCCATACTTGGACGTTCCTCATCAGAAGACCACCAGAACGTGACTGGTACTGGCCCACGTGCAAACAACTTCTGCATGTCATAAAAGGCAGTGAAGACCACTCGTTGCATGGGAAAATCCTATTCATGCAGCGTGTTAGAGTTGCAGCCCATCACAAGTTTGTAGTAATCTGGTTCGTAAGGAGAGTATGCAGTTCCTGGGAGGAGTCTTAGGCAGTTTGCGTGGGTGAGAAAATAAATATTCAAATGTTAACCAATTAAAAGTGACTCGTTTGTTATGTGATGTCTGCCTTGTTTCACAATCTGCTGCTCCGTTGCTCGGGCCAGCGCGGCTGCCACTGTTGCTCGGGCCAGCGCGGCTGCCACTGCTGCTCCGTTGCTCGGGCCAGCGCGGCTGCCACTGTCCTCTCCCATTTGCAAACAAACAAACAGACATAAGCTGTGGGCGTCGCTCAATAACACTTCTGAAAGACCATCAAGAAACGTGAACTTAGGAACTCGTCAAACTCTCGTCACGACTTTACAAGGGATTTACAAGCAAGCTGAAACAAAGAATTCTGGATGGCCACCGAGCCAGAGAGCTGACCTAGGTCCCGGCAAAGACCACAGCGGAGCGCTTCATGCTCTTCAACTAAACACTGCCCAAGAGATTGCTAAAGCACGCAGCAGGTGGTGCTACGTTGCCCATGAATGTGACCTCATCAGCCTCACCCATCAAGTAGTCTATTGGCAGTCTGCCCTTTAACACAGCGAACTTGTTCCATGCTGAGCCTATGGCACGCTCCACGTGACACATGAGCCTATGGCACGCTCCACGTGACACATGAGCCTATGGCACGCTCCACGTGACACATGTGCTATCTTCCTTGCCGACTCCACCACCTCAAGTGCAGAGTATTGGTTTCTTTCCCCTGGTGGGGGCTGGAATCTCGGCTTCGGCAGACATTAATTCCCCCACTTCTTGCCACGTCAAAACCTCTGCAGCCAACACAGCGACCTGCTAGTGACAATTTCTGTAGAGTGTTGTAGGGCTTGCACTGTGACCAGGTTTTGGCTCCCGCCTGGAGCTTGGAAGGATGTTCTATAAATGTTTCGGAGCAATCATCAGTGATGGGAACTTCTACACTGAAGCCCTTCTGGAGTTCCACAGACATATGTAGACTTTCTCAATTCTTCTCATTCTGATCACATGATGAGGCCTTGCACCCTCACCTACGTCACTCTCAACTGTTCTCACTCTGGTCACGTGATGCCGCCTTGCACCTTCACCTACGTCACTCTCAACTGTTCTCACTCTGGTCATGTGATGAGGCCTTGCACCCTCACCTACGTCACTCTCAACTGTTCTCATCTGGTCACGTGATGAGGCCTTGCAACCTCACCTACGTCACACGCTTGTTGAACATGCTTGGAAACCGTCGACGCCAGCACATCATATTGATAAACAAATCCTTCGTGGGAGTGTCAAGTCGGTGTAATGAAGAACATTTCGAATGCAGTTGTCGCCATTTTGTGTGCTGTATGGACCGATGAAGTGGACCAGAGCTATCGGGGATGTGTGTCCAGGGAGACCCATGTAAATTCTTCACCTCCCCATCATTTCCTTTTAAGTATCTTGAGACTGGCCCTAGCCCTGGCCCTAGCCCTGGCCCTAGCCCTGGCCCTAGCCCTGGCCCTAGCCCTAGCCCTGGCCTTAGCCCTAGCCCTGGCCTTAGCCCTAGCCCTGGCCTTAGCCCTGGCCCTGGCCTTGGCCCTGGCCCTGGCCTTGGCCCTAGCCCTGGCCCTAGCCTTAGCCCTAGCCCTGGCCTTAGCCCTAGCCCTGGCCCTAGCCCTGGCCTTAGCCCTAGCCCTGGCCCTAGGCCTTAGCCCTGGCCTTAGCCCTAGCCCTAGCCCTGGCCTTAGCCCTGGCCCTGGCCCTAGCCCTGGACTGTGTGTTGTTCAGGTTTTTCTTTTACTTTCACTGTTCTCTCACTCTAGTAAGGTCGGCATCCATTAGCTCTTGGACAAAATGACGTCGGAGAGAAGTAGTCTATTATACACTGGCACTCATTTTAATCTTGGTAATGTTGCTATGGTGTTATGTGTGGTGCAGTGACATCATTAGAGAACTAAGAATAGAGTGGTGGCTATGGAGTTATGGGTGGTGCAGTGACATCATTAGAGAACTAAGAATAGAGTGGTGGCTATGGAGTTATGGGTGGTGCAGTGACATCATTAGAGAACTAAGAATAGAGTGGTGGCTATGGAGTTATGGGTGGTGCAGTGACATCATTAGAGAACTAAGAATAGAGTGGTGGCTATGGAGTTATGGGTGGTGCAGTGACATCATTAGAGAACTAATAATAGAGTGGTGGCTATGGAGTTATGGGTGGTGCAGTGACATCATTAGAGAACTAAGAATAGAGTGGTGGCTATGGAGTTATGGGTGGTGCAGTGACATCATTAGAGAACTAAGAATAGAGTGGTGGCTATGGAGTTATGGGTGGTGCAGTGACATCATTAGAGAATTAAGAATAGAGTGGTGGCTATGGAGGTGCAGTGACATCATTAGAGAACTAAGAATAGAGTGGTGGCTATGGAGTTATGGGTGGTGCAGTGACATCATTAGAGAACTAAGAATAGAGTGGTGGCTATGGAGTTATGGGTGGTGCAGTGACATCATTAGAGAACTAAGAATAGAGTGGTGGCTATGGAGTTATGGGTGGTGTAGTGACATCATTAGAGAATAAGAATAGAGTGGTGGCTATGGAGTTATGGGTGGTGCAGTGACATGATTAGAAAACTAATAGAGCAGCTCATAAATAGAACACACATGTTCTAATTAAGGAATGTATCTATCTTTGGGTCATTCCATATCAACTCAACCAGGGGCTTCGGGGTCATATTCTCAGAATTGGTTCATACTCATCCTACAAGTTCCTATGTATGAGATATGTCGCCATGCACAAAAAAATTCGCCTAACTCTCAACTGTTCCTGAGATACGGCCCCGCCCAATTTTGGCCCCTGCGACCGTCGCGTCACACCAGTTGCCATGAGACTAAAGTTACCATTTCCCCCTAAATATTATGATTTCAGGTTTAAAAACTATATCCAGTAGCTAAAATTGTGCCAGGAGTCCATTTCTGACATCAGAATTGGCCTAACTGCCGTAGTTATTGAGTAATTACGGATTGAGTAATAAAGGATTTCCTGTTTTTGAGTTGCCTGACTTTGACCGACCGATTCACCGGGTTGGCATATCACAATCATATTCTGCTTTTGCATGTTGCTTCAGGCATCTCTGGGGTACATCTATGCAAAATATCAACTTGAGTTTATGCCATCTTCCCTGTGAAATGCTGGTCACAAGAATGTGCGATTTCACATGCGCACGAATGCGAATCAATAGTTTTCTCATTCTTCTTCTTCTTTCGTTTGCTCTCTCTCTCGTCAACGTCAGATCACCAACTCTGTCGAGGACAGCCACGCTCGTGTCTCGTCGTCCAGACTGGCTATCCCGGGCTCGCCATTGGGTGGACGGTGTAGGGGGCAGGACTCGATGACGTGATCGACTGTCTGTTCCGGGTGCCCACATTCACACGCGGCCGAGTCTCTCAGTCCCCATTCTTTCATGTTGGCGGCGAAGCGGCCGACACCAGTTCTGAGGCGGTTGAGGGTTGTCCACTGCCTGCGCGGTAGGTCCTCGCCTGGCAGCTCGTCTGGCGTCTCCACGAATCGATGTAGCCTGGACTTGCTGGCTGACTGCCACTTCTCCCTCCAGCGGTGTTTCAGCCAACCACCTTTCGAGACATCGTCAGGTGTTGAGCGCAGGAGCTGATGGGCTTGCTCCGCGAACGAGTGTCTTGATTTGAGGCGTTGGCGTATTGGGGGCTCGGTGGCGATATGGTGGAGAAGGTGGTCCTCGTCATTGATGGCCTTGTGGGACAGGGCCAGGACGGCTGCTTCACGTCGCAGCATTGGTGGGGCGATGCCGGCGAGGATGGGTAGATGGTCAACAGGTGTGGCACGCAGGCAGCCCGAGACCGTTCGCAAGGCGGTATTTAGCGTCGTATCGACCTTCTTGGTGTGAGTGCTCCTGCACCAGACAGGGGAGCAGTACTCCGCGGCGGAGAATACCAGTGCCTGGGTAGAGATGCGCAGCGTCTTGGTCGAGGCACCCCAGGTGGTACCAGCTAGGCGGCGTATCAGGGCGGTGCGGGCCGATATCTTTGCCGACAGGCTTTCCAGGTGTTGGCGGAAAGTGAGGGTACGATCTAGCTTGACCCCGAGGTATGTCGGCTCGGCCTGGAACTGGAGTCTGTTGTTGTTGACGATGATGTTCAGCTCTCGGCCTGCTTCCCGGTTGTTGAGGTGGAAAGCGGCGGACATGGTCTTGGCCACCGAGAGCTTCAGGCGCCAGTTCGTGAGGTACGTTGACAGGGTGTTCATGTCAGCCGTGAGCCCCGATTCGATCGTCTCCCAGGCATTTTCAGACATCATGATGGCGAGATCGTCTGCGTATCCGTACTTCTTCGACAGCGTGTCGGGAAGGTCGTGGATGTAGATGTTGAACAACATCGGCGCCAGTACGGAGCCTTGGGGGACGCCATTCTTCAGTCGCCTGAGCCTGCTGTGTTGGCCGTCGCTGGTGTGGAGGGTGAAGCTGCGGTTGGTCAGCATCTCCATGATGAAGTCCACCATGTGCCGGTCGGGGACTGTCTGGAGCAGCTTAAGGTGGAGTCCGCGCAGCCAGACAGTATCGTACGCCGCTGTGAGATCGAGGAGGACGACGCCCGACTTATCACCCCTCTGGAAGGAGTCCTCGATGTCCTGGGTGAGGAGAGTCACCTGGTCCGCCGTTGATCTTCCGCGGCGGAAGCCAGCTTGCTCCTTCGGCAGTTTAGGGTCGATCACCGGGTCGAGGCGTGCGTGGAGAAGCCGTTCCATGATCTTGTATGGCACGCAGAGGAGAGAGATTGGCCGGTATCCCTTTGGGTCGTCCAACGGTTTGCCTGGCTTTGGTATGGCGATGATCTTGGCGCGCCTCCATATCTTCGGGAGCTTTGACGAGCGGTAGCAGGCGGAGCAGAATGACCGAAGCCACTCCGTGGCTCTGCTGCCCTGGTGCAGGATGAACTCCGGGTGGATGTTGTCGATCCCGGCTGCTTTGCTAGGCTTCAGGTGTTTGATAGCCGCCTTCATCTCGTCGCTGGTGAAGTCTCCCGATAGGTTCAGGTCTGCGTTGGGGGCCCTGCGCAGGTCATTCACTTCGCCGATGGTCTTGCGAGTGAAGTCCTTGTCAGCATTGGGGAAGCGACCGTTGATGATCAGCTGGGCTGCGATGGAGTCTGCAGTGATGGGGCATGGCGCTGGTTTTGATGCCTTGCCGGTCAGCTTATTGATGGTCTGCCACGCTCGTCGGCTGGAGTGGGTGAAGTCGATAGATTCGACGGTCTCATTCCACCTCTCTCGCCGTTTGGAGTTGAGCGTGGTCAATAGGTCGGTGGCGGCTTTGGCTCTCTCTGCCTTGGTGTCGGCGGTGTTGTGGGCACGCAGGAGTTCGTCACACTCCACGTCCCAGCAGGGGACGTAGTTCTTTCGGACTCCCCGTGGGACGTGTTTCTTGGCGGCGTACGTCAACATCTTGCAGTACGCCTCGTAGGCCTCATCGATGTTAGAGGCGGTGGGCACTGGCAGGGCGTCGGCTGCGGTGTTGGTGTCGCTCGCGAACTCCGACCACCTCGCCTTCCTGAAGTTCCACCTCCGGACTGGCTTTCCCTCCGTCGACTGGACCCACGATGGAGTTGTGATCAACGACGGGCGGTGTTGGGAGCGGGGGAATCTGTCCAGGACACGTCGGACCGGGAGCGGCTCTTGCCCGATGGTTTTGGCGAAGGCCAGGTCCGGGTTGGTCTTGGTGTTCCATCGGCCGGACGTGAACGAGTGAGGCTCCTTTGGGTCGAATAGGAGCGTGGCGTCGGTGGAGGATGCCCATGCTGCCAGGTCCATGCCGTCCTGATTGGTGGTCTTATACCCCCAGTCGATGTGCCAGCAGTTGAAATCGCCGACAAACACAACTGGGGCAGGGGCGTCTGGCAGCGAGCCGGGTGGTAGTCGACTCGGTGGAGGCTTGTAGATGTTGACGATGGTGGTGTCGTCGACTTTGGTGGCGATCCACTCGACTTCGGAGTCGGGGGCACACTGGGTAGCTGGTGTCCAGGGCACGCCGTCCTTGACGAAGGTCGCCAGGCCGTGATGTTTGTTCTTGGTGTGGCCGGCGAGTGAGTACCCAGGGAGCTCTAGAGTGGTGGTGTTCTCTTTGTGCGTCTCCTGGAGTACAACGACGGTTGCCTTGTTGGTGTTGGCGAGCTGTTCTAGGATGTCGAGCTTGGCGGTGGTGAGGCCCTCGACATTCAGCTGGAGGATCACGAGGATTTCGACGGACGAGTCCGCCCGCCCTGAAAAGGGCGCGTGCTGCCTCGGACGTTGGGGTCGCTGTGAGCGGAGTGAAGACATTAGTTTCTCTGTTCGTTGATGCAGGCAGGAACGAGCAGGTACTTGTGGAGGAGACCGCGGAGAGGTTGTCTTCTTCTCCAGTTTTCTCATTGAATTGCTTCCATTATTTTTTAATATGTGCTTTAAATTCTCTGGAAATGCTAAAGGATGAAAATTCGAGTCAATAGGGTACCTTTTAAGTCATCATGCGTGACAATACACAACACAAACTCAAATATACACTTTAAACGAACATCAAACAGCATATGCATGGCTACTAACTAAATTGGCATTGACAAGACATGAATATATTGATTGAACAAACACAGGCTACATAACATATGTACTAACAACATAGAAGCTGTCCTTTTGCAAGAGCAAATGCATATCAGTGCAGTACCTGAGGATTTCCTAGAGTCACTCTCCATGCTTCAAACTTGCGCGTGGTGTGCTGATGATCTTCAGCATTAACTCGTAGAAGCGTGCACTTTTATGGAAGTCTGGTGCATTTACAATGCAGAGAACATTGTCAAAGGGAACCCAGCAGGCATGCCCCTGCATGATGAGTGGCCACGATAGTCTGCCTTGAGCATTCCGTTTCATAAAATTGACATTGATGTCTCCCTCCTCATCTGATCTGTCCACAATACATCCAATGTACCACTCCTTGTCGTACAGACAGGCGATGTACTTGCCAACCTGCAGTTCTGCATTGTCAAAGTCCTCATCTGGAACATTTCTCTCGCCAATGGCCGTACCAACAAGATCTGCAGAAATTCGTTTCATTTCCAGGGATGTATCTGATGTCAGAATGCAGCAGTGTGAAGACCTGGTCCTTGGAATGGTGCTCTTGGACTCCCACCGCTCGTGGAGACCAAATCGCTGTGCATTTTTATCGACATCTTTATTGGAGACAAAGAAAAACTTTATGCCTGGAATGTTCTTTGACGACCATTCAAACATGGCCATGGCAGTAAGAATCTGATCGTCAGTCAGTGCTTGCAAACTAGCTCTGGCATTCAGGCGCTTCACAGTACCACCCAGACCATCACAAGGACTTTTACCACGAGACGTAGCAAAGAAATGCCAGACTGCTTCAATTCCAAAGTCTTTGAAGTGGAGACAGACATTGTACAGATTCTTATAGTTTTTGTACTGTCCTCCACATCCATCACTGAAATAGTGCAACTTGGTCACAAAGGGAAGCTGTTCTTTGATGTAAGGCATCCCTTTGTTGAACTGCGAGGGTGTCATGCTTCAGGCAGTCAGAAATCACGCACAGATTCAGGTGCTTCAGGTCAAGTAAAACGATGGCTTCATTGTCTTTGAGCTCATCCTTCAGCTTAGATAGCTACCTTTGAGATGTAGTGGTCGTCTCAAATTGTCAAAGGATTCGCATGTTTTTTCGATGAAGTCTTGAACAGTTGAAACGACTGTCATCAGCATGGCTTTACTGTCGATTGAAACCCACTGCTTGTACGATATCTCATCGTCCATGTCATAGTCCTCCGAGAAAGTGTCCGACAAGTACGATGTGAGACCACAGGGACAATTATCACACAACAACAGCATGCACTCACGATTTTCCACTGAGCATACATTCTTTTCCAGCAGGTCTGAGTAATGTGGTTTGCCGGGGATGACACTGGTCAGTAGTTTGGAATTTTGGTGTGACTGACAAATGCACACCTTATGCATACCAGCTGCTGTAACTGGCCCAAACCGCTGGACCAATTTCGACCAAATTTGGCACATAGGATCTTTGGCAATGACAATGACAATGCCTAAAAAGAAACAAGAAAGAATCGAAGAATGTGCCGATTCCCATTTGTGCGCATGTGAAATCGCACATTCTTGTGACCAGCATTTCATGGGGAAGATGGCATAAACTCAAGTTGATATTTTGCATAGATGTACACCAGAGATGCCTGAAGAAACATGCAATAGCAGAATATGATTGTGATATGCCAACCCGGCGAATCGGTCGGTCAAAGTCAGGCAACTCAAAAACAGGAAATCCTTTATTACTCAATAACTACGGCAGTTAGGCCAATTCTGATGCCAGAAATGGACTTCTGGTGCTACTGGATGTAGTTTTTAAACCTGAAATCATAATATTTAGGGGGAAATGGTAACTATAGTCTCATGGCAGTGTGACGCGACGGTCAAGGGGGCCAAAATTGGGAGGGGCCGTATCTCAGAGATTGGGAGATTTTTTTTTGCATGGTGACATATCTCATACATAAAGAACTTGTAGGATGAGTATGAACCAATTCTGAGAAAATGACCCTGGAATTTTTTTTGGATTTGGTTGATTTCATATGGAATGACCCCTTTATATAGACCCCTTTATATAGACATATTTTATTTATATTTGAATGACTTGTCAAAAACTGAAAGGAAACGAATTTACCAAGTTCTAGACCATAATTTGATGACCCTTTACCTTTATAATGATCTATGTTCTTCTGCTCATCTTACCCATTTGACATTCCCCTGCTCGATGCTCTCGTCTCCAGGAAAACCTGATAGGACTAAAACAAAGGAAAGGATATATAGTTAGCTGTCGCATGGTGTATTATGAGACCACACCCTCTGGCACGTGCAGTGCACATGACAGGATGTGGACCTAAAAACATGTGGGCGGTAATCACTGAAGGTGGTGTTCATGAAGATATGGGGAACATTATTACGGTTCTGGGTGTGGTTTCAAGTTCAGGCTCTTGAGAGTGAGTGGCCAGCCAGTTATGTCCCATCCCATAATCTCGATTAAACATCTCACACTCTCGGGTGCTAGGCTGATGGGCAGTGCCTCTTTCAAACCATTACCTGTCCTGGTCTAAGATGGTGGCTTCCTCTCGTATCCATTGTCCCATGAATTAAATTGCAGACTTTTCTTGAGCACACTTCCTATAGACATCTTGAGATTCTTTTATCCTGCTCCCGGTGGTCTCTCTGAGGGAGGATATGGGCAGGTCTGCAGGGAGTTGAACATCATAGCTAAGAGCACAGCTTGGCACAAGTGGAGAAGTGATAACGCAGCATAGACTCATGTTGTTTATCATATCCCTTGCAGGTTTGAGAAGAACTGCTTACTAGGAGAGACCGTCGGAGGAAGGAACATCAAGATGCTTGTAGAAAGCGTACAAAAGAAGAGTCCACACTAGGCCATCGTCTTAGACCAGGCCAGGAGAGAGAAAGAACTGCTAGTGAAAGATGCATTGCACATCAGCCTAGCACTAGTGTGAGTGGTTCAATCGAGACTGTGGAATGGACTTGCCTGGCTGCTCTCAAGAGCATGAACTTGAAGCCACACCCATAGCTTCACGAACACTGAGCGCCTCAAGTTATTTCAGTTCACATGTTTTAGGTGCTTAAACTAATAGAAACACTTAAACTCAGACTATTCCTAATATCGTAAGAACTCAGGCCGGCCCTTAAACTAATAGAAACACTTAAACTAATAGAAACACTTAAACTCAGACTATTCCTAATATCGTAAGAACTCAGGCCGGCCTGTTGTTCATTGCAGCCACACATGCCAGGGTGTGGTCTCGTTGGACATCATGTGCTAGATATCTAAGTACAACACCCCCACCTTAATCCTATTGTTTCATTTTCATTTCATTCTCCACGAGGAAGACGGAAGCATCTAGCTGAAGTGTCAAATAATTAAGTCGATTATTTTTTTTGAAGTTGAAAGGGTTTTCTAAATGTCTGCGGTTTTCCTCAGGAAAGTTCTGTTTCCTTACAAGAGTTTTTTTGACATCCAACCATTTACATGTGATAGATATATAGGTAGATAGATAGGTAGATATATAGGTAGATATATAGGTAGATAGATAGGTAGATAGATAGGTAGATATATAGGTAGATAGATAGGTAGATAGAAGGGTAGATATATAGGTAGATAGATATATAGGTAGATAGATATATAGGTAGATAGATATATAGGTAGATAGATATATAGGTAGATAGATATATAGGTAGATAGATATATAGGTAGATAGATATATAGGTAGATAGATAGGTAGATATATAGATAGGTAGATATATAGATAGGTAGATATATAGATAGGTAGATATATAGATAGGTAGATATATAGATAGGTAGATATATAGATAGGTAGATAGATAGGTAGATAGATGGACATAAATAGGTAGATAGATAGGTAGATAGATGGACATAAATGTCATGTTTTTGGACATAAATGTCATGTTTTTGTATATCTTTTTGATATGTATATTATATGGCTCTTCTGTAATGTTCTCAGCTAATTGTAGGGGCATACCCACCCCTTATATCCATCATCTATCCTAATCATCTTGTAATTGTTGACACACCCACCTGGCCACAATGATCATGCAGCCACTCGGCTTTTCTTGTCGTGCAGGGACACGCCCACATCCTCTGGTCCCAACTCGTTCTGCAAGACGGCTAAAGGGTTCACAGACCCCCGCGGCTCCTGGAGGAACGATGAAGATGACTAAGCAGCAATCTGCCCATTTAGTGTGTGACATGCTGCATACCATGACATCATACGGGACCATCGTGTCGCAGATATCCCCCTCTGCCACGCCTCCATAGAAGCCACCATTTTATACTGTTAATTAGTGTCACTGTATTCCAATTAATACCTCCCTCACCGGTGATATTAGAAGACATTACAGACCTTGAAGGTGGTTTATAGGGTGCAGCTCGCAGTGTTTCTGCAGTGGTTTGCAGGGTGCAGCTCACTGTGCAAAGAGGAAACATGGCAGCTGTCTGGCATCTCTGGGGTAACCAAATAGGCTTGCACAATCTATTAATTGTCATTAATATTTTTTTTTAACATCGTGTCCAATCAGCAATTGTCAAACGTTAGGCTTTTTTAAATTTAAAAATTTAATTTTAAAAATACATGTACATATATACACACATATACACACATAATCTACGAACATTATATTCACTCTAGTGTCATAAAAGTTACTTGGTCACAATAGTTCCAAAAATTAAAAAAAAAATCGCTACGAATGCATCATTTCCCTCTCCTCAACGACACCGTTACTATCTCTAGTATATGCATATATAACATATAAACGGTCGGAGCTTAGAAGTTCTCTTTGTTGTAGAAGAACCTTGCCCTCTCTTTGTTGCCCTTCCTGGTGTACTCGTTGCAGTAATGGTGGAGGCTGTGGGACAACACCGGGGGGCCACAGAAGAACACTCCCACCGAAGTACTGAGGGAGTGGGTGGGGTGGGGGGATATTAAATATATATAATATAAATGCACGCACGCATGTCACAATGTTTATACCTACCCATAGACGCTTAACACTTCACAGATGGGTTTGGCACTTTGTACATGGCAGTGTGATGCTGGCATTGACAATGACAATTCTAAATATTCCCATCCATGTGTTATTTGCGTTGACTTTCACTTGAAAAGTTGGAGCTAGCTCTAGGTGAGGTTCGCTGGTTGTGTTGATGTCTAGCCAGTGCCTCTGCTTAAGCATTTGCTGGTTCTTGCTCCTCGGGTTATATATCTACAACTTGCAAATTGTCAGCTAACTTGATCAATGCCTACAAATAGTCGTGACTCTTCTTCCCCAAGATCTCTGTCTGGGCCTTTGCCGTGTGCCCAGCCTAAGAACAACAATGGCACTTAGCTTCGTGGAGGACACTTATATGAACTTACACCCCCCAAGATCACTTGCTTCATAGAGGTATATGAACTTCACACTTATTTTGGTTTGACCCCGATTTCAATAACCCCTTTCAATAACCCCTCCCAGGAATATTTTTTATTTTTCTATTTATCCGAGCTTGATCTCGGCTAAAACTGAAGCCAATAGCTACCTGTGTAAATGGTGGTTTTGGATGCTGTTGTTCCAAAGAAGACGCCAAGCATTCCTTGAACCCTTCGCTAAGTTAGTAAAGTAGCAGAGAACCCCCCCCCCCCCCCCCCCCCCAAAAAAAAAACCCTGTAGAAAGTGTGGAAGAAACCTTCCTCAAGCAGTTGGTAAGGATCATCTTGAAACCATCCTCAAGATGTCTTCTAGCAGTTGGTAAGGATCAGCTGGTAAATTAGCAATCTGGTTAACACGTATGCTTGTATTATAAGCAGAACGAGTGACCCTGGTCCAGTTCTGTTAGAGCGTTAAAAGGAGGCTGTAACTGATCTTTGACCAAATCATCTGCTGTGTTTGGTTGGAGTTCGTTCTCTTCTGTGCAATTGTTACCAAGTCCTTGAAGGAGGTTGCAGCTGACTCTACATGGGTACAGTCAACAAGATATGGTGCTGGTATGTATAGTGTCCAACAATAAAGCTCTGAGTTTAGACTAGAACTCCACTGCTCAACTATAACTGGCCATGTTGAAACATCTCAGTCCTCCTGCTCAACTATAACTGGCCATGTTGAAACATCACAGTCCTCCCTGCTCAACTATAACTGGCCATGTTGAAACATCACAGTCCTCCCTGCTCAACTATAACTGGCCATGTTGAAACATCACAGTCCTCCCTGCTCAACTATAACTGGCCATGTTGAAACATCACAGTCCTCCCTGCTCAACTATAACTGGCCATGTTGAAACATCACAGTCCTCCCTGCTCAACTATAACTGGCCATGTTGAAACATCACAGTCCTCCACTGCTCAACTATAACTGGCCATGTTGAAACATCACAGTCCTCCCTGCTCAACTATAACTAGCCATGTTGAAACATCACAGTCCTCCCTGCTCAACTATAACTAGCCATGTTGAAACATCTCAGTCCTCCCTGCTCAACTATAACTGGCCATGTTGAAACATCACAGTCCTCCCTGCTCAACTATAACTGGCCATGTTGAAACATCACAGTCCTCCCTGCTCAACTATAACTAGCCATGTTGAAACATCACAGTCCTCCCTGCTCAACTATAACTGGCCATGTTGAAACATCACAGTCCTCCCTGCTCAACTATAACTAGCCATGTTGAAACATCACAGTCCTCCCTGCTCAACTATAACTGGCCATGTTGAAACATCACAGTCCTCCCTGCTCAACTATAACTAGCCATGTTGAAACATCACAGTCCTCCCTGCTCAACTATAACTAGCCATGTTGAAACATTCCAGTCCTCCATTGTTTGCCTCACCCCTTCAATCGCCTGAACCATCTCTTGATAGTGCAATTAAGCGCATGCACAGAATTACAATGTTGCAGTTCACACGCGAGGCCGTATATTGCATGTGGTGAACGTGCGTATGCCCGAGGCAAAAAGGGTTTTTCGTGAATAGTACAGACTCAATATACAGAAACACAAAACAAACAGAAGTTGAACGAGAATGACATTCCTCTGTAATTACAGAGTGCCTGCAACCACTTCCCACACAACCAGACAGACCTTCATTGTACTGCTTTTAAAAGCATACCAGTTAGTGTACATGATTACATGGTAAAGGGTCATCTAATTGGTCATTGTCTACATGGGAACGGTCTCTTCCTGGCCTTCTGTTATTTCTGGAAGCCCTCTGCTGAGGAATGCTCTGAGGCACTGTACCTACTGGGACGCTCTAAATTGCTTCATTCCCAAGAAAGCAGGTGCTTCTGGGTGTGGTTTCTTTGCTAAGTTGTAGGCATGCGTGACGTAACGATGCATAGATCTTTTCTTCACTTCCCCCAATAAGAGCTGGTTCTTACACCAAAGCATTCAAATGATGAATTCTTAGAACATATAATTATGTTAATTAAGGCTGTAGAACTCGCACACCAAGACAAAGTCGGTAAATAATCCCATTGTGAAGATTGAAAATAATATTTTATAGATATTTCACTATTTGGTATTTGGTATGACGCACGTCTCCGGACATACTGATTACTTGGTGCATGGTAATATCACATGACAACACCTTGTCACCTTGGTTACATATAGTAAAAGGTAAGCCATAACTTTGCGGTGTATAGGTGTGTCTATGTACGTAACCCCAGAAGACAGGAAAGTGGGAGGAGAGGGGAGGTGAGCCTTACTTTTGGTGAGAGAGAGAGATCTCGTCAAATATCTTGGACCACTCCGGCCGGCCATAGTGCGTCTTCGCCTGCAGGCCCGTCACAGCGTCCCTGTCGTCTCCCTCTCTCAGCATGATGGCAAAGGCCATGTTGTCCTCCCAGCCTCGACTCAAGTAGATATGAGTGTCCAGGAAGTCACTGCAAACATGCATGTGATGTGTGTGTGATGTGAGTGTGTGTGTGTGGGGGGGGTTATGGACGGGAGGGGGGAGGAGTTTGTAGATGAGTTGATACATTCCAAATTAAAATTTAAACTTTAAGTAATTTAAACATTAAGTGCAAACATAGAAGTGAGCATCTTATGGAATCATCTGTGCGTGTGGAATCTCAAGGCAGCATTCTGGGGGTTCCTCAAGGCAGCATTCTGGAGTTCCACAAGGCAGCATTCTGGAGTTCCACAAGGCGGGGTTCTGGAGTTCCACAAGGCAGCATTCTGGAGTTCCACAAGGAAGCATTCTGGAGTTCCACAAGGCAGCATTCTGGAGTTCCACAAGGCAGCATTCTGGAGTTCCACAAGGCAGCATTCTGGAGTTCCACAAGGCAGCATTCTGGAGTTCCACAAGGCAGCATTCTGGAGTTCCACAAGGCGGGGTTCTGGAGTTCCTCAAGGCAGCATTCTGGAGTTCCACAAGGAAGCATTCTGGAGTTCTACAAGGCAGCATTCTGGAGTTCCACAAGGCAGCATTCTGGAGTTCCTCAAGGCAGCATTCTGGAGTTCCACAAGGCAGCATTCTGGAGTTCCACAGGGCAGCATTCTGAGGTTCCACAAGGAAGCATTCTGGAGTTCCACAAGGCAGCATTCTGGAGTTCCACAAGGCAGCATTCTGGAGTTCCACAAGGCAGCATTCTGGAGTTCCACCAGGCAGGGTTCTGGAGTTCCACAAGGCAGCATTCAGGAGTTCCTCAAGGCAGCATTCTGGAGTTCCACAAGGAAGCATTCTGGAGTTCCACAAGGCAGCATTCTGGAGTTCCACAAGGCAGCATTCTGGAATTCCTCAAGGCAGCATTCTGGAGTTCCACAAGGCAGCATTCTGGAGTTCCACAGGGCAGCATTCTGGAGTTCCACAGGGCAGCATTCTGGAGTTCCACAAGGCAGCATTCTGAGGTTCCACAAGGAAGCATTCTGGAGTTCCACAAGGCAGCATTCTGGAGTTCCACAAGGCAGCATTCTGGAGTTCCACAAGGCAGCATTCTGGAGTTCCTCAAGGCAGCATTCTGGAGTTCCACAGGGCAGCATTCAGGAGTTCCTCAAGGCAGCATTCTGGAGTTCCACAGGGCAGCATTCTGGAGTTCCACAAGGCAGCATTCTGGAGTTCCACAGGGCAGCATTCTGGAGTTCCACAAGGCAGCATTCTGAGGTTCCACAGGGCAGCATTCTGGAGTTCCACAGGGCAGCATTCTGGAGTTCCACAAGGCAGCATTCTGGAGTTCCACAAGGCAGCATTCTGGAGTTCCACAAGGCAGCATTCTGGAGTTCCACAAGGCAGCATTCTGGAGTTCCACAAGGCAGCATTCTGGAGTTCCACAAGGCAGCATTCTGAGGTTCCACAAGGAAGCATTCTGGAGTTCCACAAGGCAGCATTCTGGAGTTCCACAAGGCAGCATTCTGGAGTTCCACAAGGCAGCATTCTGGAGTTCCTCAAGGCAGCATTCTGGAGTTCCACAGGGCAGCATTCAGGAGTTCCTCAAGGCAGCATTCTGGAGTTCCACAGGGCAGCATTCTGGAGTTCCACAAGGCAGCATTCTGGAGTTCCACAGGGCAGCATTCTGGAGTTCCACAAGGCAGCATTCTGAGGTTCCACAGGGCAGCATTCTGGAGTTCCACAGGGCAGCATTCTGGAGTTCCACAAGGCAGCATTCTGGAGTTCCACAAGGCAGCATTCTGGAGTTCCACAAGGCAGCATTCTGGAGTTCCACAAGGCAGCATTCTGGAGTTCCACAAGGCAGCATTCTGGAGTTCCACAAGGCAGCATTCTGGAGTTCCACAAGGCAGTATATTAGTTACATAATGACCTGTCTGGTGCCTAAAGGTTCTCTTCTAGTTATTGCATATGACAGCAAATTTATGAAGCCCTTACACCTTGCAGCACTAACAGTTCCCTAGAGTTGCGCATCAAGATATTGACTCCTAGGATCTCGGTGTTCAAAATCACTACAATTACACACAAGCATATGTGAGGCAATGATCTCTGGTCTATCTAAGAGAATTAACCCTTCTTACACATGATCTCTGGTCTATCTAAGAGAATTAACCCTTCTTACACATGATCTCTGGTCTATCTAAGAGAATTAACCCTTCTTACACATGATCTCTGGTCTATATAAGATAATTAACCCTTCTTACACATCAAGTGGCTAAATACTGTTAGCTCCCATATAGACTTAGGAGTGACTGTATTACAGGGTCTAGGTGGGAGTGATTACAGGGTCTAGGTGGGAGTGATTACAGGGTCTAGGTGGGAGTGATTACAGGGTCTAGGTGGGAGTGATTACAGGGTCTAGGTGGGAGTGATTACAGGGTCTAGGTGGGAGTGATTACAGGGTCTAGGTGGGAGTGATTACAGGGTCTAGGTGGGAGTGATTACAGGGTCTAGGTGGGAGTGATTACAGGGTCTAGGTGGGAGTGATTACAGGGTCTAGGTGGGAGTGATTACAGGGTCTAGGTGGGTGTGGTTACAGGGTCTAGGTGGGGTGATTACAGGGTCTAGGTGGGAGTGATTACAGGGTCTAGGTGGGGGGTCTAGGGTCTAGGTGGGAGTGATTACAGGGTCTAGGTGGGTGTGGTTACATGGTCTAGGTGGGGTGATTACAGGGTCTAGGTGGGGTGATTACAGGGTCTAGGTGGGAGTGATTACAGGGTCTAGGTGGGAGTGATTACAGGGTCTAGGTGGGAGTGGTCTAGGTGGGTGTGGTTACAGGGTCTAGGTGGGAACAAACACAACATTTGCTCCGATGCATATCGTTCACTCTGCTGAATCAGAAGCATAACCACACCTACCTACATCCAGTGCTGGGCTAAGAAGCATAACCACACCTACCTACATCCAGTGCTGGGCTAAGAAGCATAACCACACCTACCTACATCCAGTGCTGGGCTAAGAAGCATAACCACACCTACCTACATCCAGTGCTGGGCTAAGAAGCATAACCACACCTACATCCAGTGCTGGGCTAAGAAGCATAACCACACCTACATCCAGTGCTGGGCTAAGAAGCATAACCACACCTACATCCAGTGCTGGGCTAAGAAGCATAACCACACCTACATCCAGTGCTGGGCTAAGAAGCATAACCACACCTACCTACATCCAGTGCTGGGCTAAGAAGCATAACCACACCTACATCCAGTGCTGGGCTGAGAAGCATAACCACACCTACATCCAGTGCTGGGCTAAGAAGCATAACCACACCTACATCCAGTGCTGGGCTAAGAAGCGTAACCACACCTACCTACATCCAGTGCTGGGCTAAGAAGCATAACCACACCTACATCCAGTGCTGGGCTAAGAAGCATAACCACACCTACATCCAGTGCTGGGCTAAGAAGCGTAACCACACCTACATCCAGTGCTGGGCTAAGAAGACACCTCACTACACTCCAGTAAGATCTAAGCGTTCGTCTTCTTCTCGACTATTGGAGGCCCAAGTGACTTCAAGATGATAAAAATCTTGAATGCAAGCAGAAACACAGGCCAAGAAAACATCCCATTAGACATGCGCATCCAGCTCTCCATATGCTACTCACTGCATGCAGCTGCACCATATGTCCCCTCTGTTCCATTCAGAGCATGGCCCAGCAGAGGAAGATGGCTGCACTCGGACCCTTTGTTCCATTCAAAGCATGGCCCAGCAGAGGAAGTTTCAAATGTGGTAGGAACGTCTAAAGAAAAGCTTGACCTCTCAACATCTACACACCTGATGGTTTTAGCCAGCTAGCTGGAGCAGAAACAACTTAACAGTTAGTGGTGTCCAGTTTATTCAGAGAGCTAGATATAAATATACGCATGCACGCACACACAACACACACACACACACACCATGTATGCACGCACACACAACACACACACACACACACCCCATGCATGCACGCACACACAACACACACCATGCATGCACGCACACACAACACACACCAAACACACCCCATGCATGCACGCACACACAACACACACCATGCATGCACGCACACACAACACACACCAAACACACACCATGCATGCACGCACACACAACACACACCATGCATGCACGCACACACAACACACACCATGCATGCACGCACACACAACACACACCATGCATGCCACACACCATGCATGCACGCACACACACCATGCACGCACACACAACACACACCATGCATGCACGCACACACATACACACCAAGAAATGAGCACCAAAGGTTGGTTGCTGGGTTTTTTCCAGGGGCATGACTTCATCAACCATATCAAGTGACAGAGAGCATTCATTATTCAATTACATAATTAACAATCTCACTACACTTCCTGTCAGTCGCAAGGAGGTGTGTGGTCACCAGGAAGAAGGAAGCTGCAGCCCTGGCCCGGGGAGTTTGTTGGCTAGACCTGCCAGCCCACAGGAGATACTCACAAATTTGATGGAATTGTTGAGGTTCACTTATTTATATTACTGCTAATAGTAGTAGTAGTAGTAGTAGTAGTAGTAGTAGTAGTAGTATAGTAGTAATAGTAGTAGTAGTAACAAATAGCAAAATAAATAGTAGCAGTAGTAGTAGTAGTAATAATAACAATGAATAAGTGCTTGGGGCTAGTATACAGTGTAAAAGAAAGTAAGTTGTCATAAGATATAGTCATCAGTAGACCACACCCTAAATAAAGGCCTATCCTGAAGTTGTCATAAGATATAGTCATCAGTAGACCACACCCTAAATAAAGGCCTACCCTGATGAAATCTTTGCTAAATTAAATTCAAGCTTATAACAACAGCATGCACATCATTCAAACATGTAAGGAAAAAGGTAAGGTGTCATTATCAACCAAAGACCACACAGGAAAGTTCCTTACGTGCACTGTACACGCTAGTTGCCTCAATTAATCATGTGCCTAGTAAACTAGCAAAAAACAAAATTCACCCTCAGTAAACCAAGGAAGTTGGCCTATACTAGATGCCATAATGTAAAAGCACACCTGCCCTGTGGGCTGGCTGGCTAGGGCGAAGGACATGTGTACCTCAATCCTCTGGATGACATCTGTTCCTCTACGGAGCTGACGAGGTCTGCAAACCACTCGAAGGACTCGGTGGTTGGGCAGATCCAGTAGAAGTAAACCTTCTTGAGGTTGAGGTCAGTACCTTCCTGGGTCAGCTTGTAGAAGACAGACTTCAAGATGGAGGCGAATGGGGTCACTCCGATCCCGGCTCCCACCAGCAAGCCGACCTCGTGGGAGAAGACGTCTTCACTAGCTGTTCCAAATGGACCGTCAATGGAAATCCTATGAAGACATATGAAGATGAGATATGTGTGTGTGTGTGTGTGTGTGATTGTATGTATGTAGGTGTATGCATGTGTGTACATGTTATACATGTATGTGTCTACCTACTGTATGTACATACGTGTGTGCATATCTGTGAAGTTATCGTATGTATGTATGTGTGTATGTATGCCTGTGTGTGTGAGTGTGTACATATTTGTGATCTATTGTTGTGTGTATGTATGCTTGTACATGTGTGCATATTTGTGATGTGTGTACACTATGTATGTGTGTGTGTGTGTGTGTGTGTGTGTGTGTGTGTATTCAAACTGGCCTTAATAAATATTGACAGTTTCGTTCAGACACCATGTACATGCATGACCATGCATGTAAAGTGCATTTCTTCTCACAATTGCTACATTGTCAAGCCTCGGGAAGAGGAGACCGAGACAGACGATGCAATCATGACAGGAGTGCACACGTTACCACGCCTTACAATCAGTTGACTCACTTTGGCAGTTCCCACGACTGCGGCTGGCTCTCCTTGCCCACTCCGAACTTCTTGGCCACTTCCTCGGTCCAGTCTCCCATCACACGGATGTGCACGCTGAAGTAGTCCTCCTCCGGAGCCTGAGGGGGTGGAAATGGTGCGTGGGTGGTCAGACAATGGTCTTGGTTAACCCTAAACTTGACCTCACTGTTATTTCTTATGTCAGACCACACCTTACCCATGACCTTACCCATGATGTCATGATGTGCATGTGCATGTGCAGCAAAAATTATGTCTATTTGACGAAGGCTAAGTACTGCATGAAAGTCAGTAATGTCATGGGAGTTGTTCTCCAAGCACCTCACATCACGAACACACTTACCTCCATGCAGATCAAAAGGAAAAGGGGGGAAATTGGAAGAACAAAGCGCTGTGGCTTGTGTGAGAGTAGCTCTCCTGCCACCTGGCACCCAAGCCTTGACAACCTGGCTGCCTAAGCCTTGACAACCTGGCTACCCAAGCCTTGACAACCTGGCTGCCCAAGCCTTGACAACCTGGCTATCCAAGGCAACCTGGCTGCCCAAGCCTTGACAACCTGGCTGCCCAAGCCTTGACAACCTGGCCTTGACAACCTGGCTGCCCAAGCCTTGACAACCTGGCTTCCCAGCCTTGACAACCTGGCTGCCCAAACCTTGACAACCTGGCTGCCCAAGCCTTGACAACCTGGCTACCCAAGCCTTGACAACCTGGCTGCCCAAGCCTTGACAACCTGGCTGCCCAAGCCTTGACAACCTGGCTGCCCAAGCCTTGACAACCCTGGCTGCCCAAGCCTTGACAACCTGGCTGCCCAAGCCTTGACAACCCTGGCTGCCCAAGCGACAACCTGGCTGCCCAAGCCTTGAAGTGTTTTGACAGAGAAATAAGTAACATAGATAGACTTATTATTGCTTATAATTAGAGCTAACAACTTTTTACCGGCCTACATGTACTAGCCCATGGGAGTGAGAATGCTCAATGACTTTCCAGCTGTATCATGACGGCTTCAAAATCCATAAAAGACACCCCAGGGGTGTTTACTAGTATATTGTTGTTTCTGCAGCGACATAAGGCTGTAAAATTTTTGGAAAGTTTGAAAAAAATTTTTATTGCACATTCATATATCTACAACTATTACAGCTGTGTGCCTTGCTCTCTGTACACAAGGCACAGGAAGACAACAACAATAACAGGTGACACTCTCGGCCACTTACAGAGGTGAGGGTAAAGGGGTGCCACTCAAAGTAGGCCACGGAGGGCACATTGATGAACACGTACTGGCCGGCCTCGGCAAAGAATCCCTTTCTCCTCATCTGTATCTCAAAAGTTTTGGACGGATGTGATACAACTTTGATGACCACTACCTGATAGAAAGAACGCACGAAACGGAACATCTTCTCGATAGTGTAGATGATGAGGCCCCCCATGATGAAAGTCCACGACTAGGGGAAGGGGGAAAAGGGGGAGAGGGGGTGGAGAATAGGAGGTAAGAGTGGAGGGGGTGAGGGGTTAGGGGAGGGTGTGAGAGGGAGGTGGGAAGGGGGAGAAAGGGTGAGGGGAGAAAAGAGGAAACAAACGAGGTTAGAAGTGGGCAGAGAGAAATAATTATGTACATGTGCCATAGCAAACGCCCCAAGTCCTCGTGCAACTTGAATCTCCGACCCCCCAAGCCCTCGTGCAACTTGAATCTCCGACCCCCCAAGCCCTCGTGCAACTTGAATCTCCAACCCCCCAAGTCCTCGTGCAACTTGAATCTCCGACCCCCCAAGCCCTCGTGCAACTTGAATCTCCGACCCCCCAAGCCCTCGTGCAACTTGAATCTCCAACCCCCCAAGTCCTCGTGCAACTTGAATCTCCGACCCCCCAAGCCCTCGTGCAACTTGAATCTCCGACCCCCCAAGCCCTCGTGCAACTTGAATCTCCGACCCCCCAAGCCCTCGTGCAACCTGAATCTCCGACCCCCCAAGCCCTCGTGCAACTTGAATCTCCGACCCCCCAAGCCCTCGTGCAACTTGAATCTCCGACCCCCCAAGCCCTCGTGCAACTTGAATCTCCAACCCCCCAAGTCCTCGTGCAACTTGAATCTCCGACCCCCCAAGCCCTTGTGCAACTTGAATCTCCGACCCCCCAAGTCCTCGTGCATCTTGAATCTCCGACCCCCCAAGCCCTCGTGCAACTTGAATCTCCGACCCCCCAAGCCCTCGTGCAACTTGAATCTCCGACCCCCCAAGCCCTCGTGCAACTTGAATCTCCGACCCCCCAAGCCCTCGTGCACCCCAAGCCCTCGTGCAACTTGAATCTCCGACCCCCCAAGCCCTCGTGCAACTTAAATCTCCGACCCCCCAAGCCCTCGTGCAACTTGAATCTCCGACCCCCCAAGCCCTTGTGCAACTTGAATCTCCGACCCCCCAAGCCCTCGTGCAACCTGAATCTCCGACCCCCCAAGCCCTCGTGCAACTTGAATCTCCGACCCCCCAAGCCCTCGTGCAACTTGAATCTCTGACCCCCCAAGCCCTCGTGCAACTTGAATCTCCGACCCCCCAAGCCCTCGTGCAACTTGAATCTCTGACCCCCCAAGCCCTCGTGCAACTTGAATCTCCGACCCCCCAAGCCCTCGTGCAACTTGAATCTCTGACCCCCCAAGCCCTCGTGCAACTTGAATCTCCGACCCCCCAAGCCCTCGTGCAACTTGAATCTCCGACCCCCCAAGCCCTCGTGCAACTTAAATCTCTGACCCCCCAAGCCCTCGTGCAACTTGAATCTCCGACCCCCCAAGCCCTCGTGCAACTTGAATCTCCGACCCCCCAAGCCCTCGTGCAACTTGAATCTCTGACCCCCCAAGCCCTCGTGCAACTTGAATCTCCGACCCCCCAAGCCCTCGTGCAACTTGAATCTCCGACCCCCCAAGCCCCCGTGCAACTTGAATCTCCGACCCCCCAAGCCCTCGTGCAACTTGAATCTCCGACCCCCCAAGCCCTCGTGCAACTTGAATCTCCGACCCCCCAAGCCCTCGTGCAACTTGAATCTCCGACCCCCAAGCTCTCGTGCAACTTGAATCTCCGACCCCCCAAGCCCTCGTGCAACTTGAATCTCCGACCCCACAAGCCCTCGTGCAACTTGAATCTCCGACCCCCCAAGCCCTCGTGCAACTTGATTCTCCGACCCCCCAAGCCCTCGTGCAACTTAAATCTCCGACCCTCCACCTCGTGCTAATTGAATCTCTGACCCCCCAAGCCCTCGTGCAACTTGAAGAATTTTTTTAATGTACCAAAGGTTTTATTTACAAAGGTGGGTACAAAGGTGGGTACAAAGGTGGGTATTAATTTGTTTAAATACCACGGGAGGGGCTGGTCTGAAGAGAGCAGGAGGACAGAGAATTGCCAGTGTCGAAGTCGCAACGAGGGTGATATTGAGTTGGCCGTTTAATGGATCTGGGATGCCTGACGGCGCCACATTAGGGTCGCCAGTTTCGATCTGGACCTGGCTGCAGAAGCGAGGATCGTGAGGGTTCATAGTGGTGCGGTCTGGGGAGTTACTCTGGACGGGCAGAAGCATTCTGAGGAAGGAAGTACGTGAATGTATGTCAGCGTGTGCATGCGGGGACATAATTGTGAGTGCCGATGCCACATGGTCAACACACACGCACACTCTCAGTACCATGAGGGGTTGCCCCTAGTGATTATGTATATTATGGCATGTGTACTTAACAGTGACCCTTTAGAAATGCCGTTAATTGATCAAATGCACATGTGTACATGTATAATAATCTAATAATGTCCACATCCACAACACCATCAAGTGATGTTTCTCAATGCTGGGGGAGTCTAGAGAAATTGGGTCTACATTTAGGAGAGAGAGAGGACACCTACTGGGCTTGGTGAGCGGCCAGGCCGATAAAGAAGATGATGAAGAGCTGGTGAGTATACCAAAACATCTCGAAATAGGAGCGGCGGATGAACTCCAGCGAGGAGGTGACCATGAGGAACAGGGCCACGGTGATGATGTGTCCCGTAATGCCTGCAGCTGTCACAAAGCAGATTGTGATGGCGTCCTGTGCACACACACACACAGCACGGGATGTCATTTAGTGAGCGGCTGTGGCATGCGAGTCATGTGATGTGCATGTGATGTGCATGTGGTGTGCATGTGGTGTGCATGGCACAGCAGGGGCGGAGCTACTGGTCAAGCTGGCCGGGTTTGACTTGACCACTTAGTGGACGATTTTTAATTTTTTAAAATGAATACTATTAGAGACTTCATTTGTGAGCTGTTGGCTTCCCGGAGGATCACCCTCTCTCTGCACCACCCCCGTCACCATGCCTCCAGCCACATGCTAGCTGCCACTCTAAATGTTGCATTCCTGACCTATCCCTTTAATTCCGCTGGCTCCAGCCCTGCATGGTGACAATAAGACGTATAGCGGTGTGCATGTGACGTGCATGTGATGTTCGTGTGACATGATGTGCATAGAATAGTGACAAAGTCCATAGACATGTGTATGTATGTGCATGTGACATACATGTGCATGGCATAGTCATAATACGCATAAGGAGAACTTGCTTGACACAAGTTTATGCACATGTCGAACATGTGCCAACATGTCACCTTTAAACATCTGCCCAGAAGAGGCTGATTGATCGGCCCCCATGGGTGGGTGTAACCCTGACATCATCACAATGTCGTCTGAAAAATTCTAGAGACTATACTAGTGCCAATGGCTAGAGTTAGGGCCAGGACAATGGCTAGAGTTGGCTAGGGAAATAGCCAGCTAGGGTTAGGGCAGGGATAGGGATAGGGCCAGGATAGTGGCTAGGGTTAGGGCCAGGGCAGGGATAGGGCCAGGATGGTGGCTAGGGTTAGGGCAGGGATAGGGATAGGGCCAGGATGGTGGCTAGGGTTAGGGCCAGGGCAGGGATAGGGCCAGGATAGTGGCTAGGGTTAGGGCCAGGGCAGGGATAGGGCCAGGATGGTGGCTAGGGTTAGGGCCAGGATGGTGGCTAGGGTTAGGGCCAGGGCAGGGATAGGGCCAGGATAGTGGCTAGGGTTAGGGCCAGGGATAGGGCCAGGTTATTCTAATGGCTAGGGTTAGGGCCAGGGCAGGGTTAGGGCCAGGGCAGGGTTAGGGCCAGGGCAGGGATAGGGCCAGGGCAGGGATAGGGCCAGGTTAATCTAATGGCTAGGGTCAGGGTCAGGGCCAGGGCAAAGATTAGGGTTAGGTTAGGACAATGGCTAGGGTTAGGGTCAGGATAATAGTAGCTAGGCCTAGGCCCAGGGTAATGGGGATTAGTAGTAGCTAGGCCTAGGCCCAGGGTAATGGGGATTAGTGGTAGCTAGGCCTAGGCCCAGGGTAATGGGGATTAGTAGTAGCTAGGCCTAGGCCCAGGGTAATGGGGATTAGTGGTAGCTAGGCCTAGGCCCAGGGTAATGGGGATTAGTAGTAGCTAGGCCTAGGCCCAGGGTAATGGGGATTAGTAGTAGCTAGGCCCAGGGTAATGAGGATTAGTGGTAGGCCCAGGGTAATGGGGATTAGTAGTAGCTAGGCCTAGGCCCAGAGTAATGGGGATTAGTGGTAGCTAGGCCCAGAGTAATGGGGATTAGTAGTAGCTAGGCCTAGGCCCAGGGTAATGGGGATTAGTAGTAGGCCCAGAGTAATGGGGATTAGTGGTAGCTAGGCCTAGGCCCAGGGTAATGGGGATTAGTAGTAGCTAGGCCTAGGCCCAGGGTAATGGGGATTAGTAGTAGCTAGGCCCAGGGTAATGAGGATTAGTGGTAGGCCCAGGGTAATGGGGATTAGTAGTAGCTAGGCCTAGGCCCAGAGTAATGGGGATTAGTGGTAGCTAGGCCCAGAGTAATGGGGATTAGTAGTAGCTAGGCCTAGGCCCAGGGTAATGGGGATTAGTAGTAGGCCCAGAGTAATGGGGATTAGTGGTAGCTAGGCCTATATAGGCCTAGATTAGTAGTAACTAGGCCTATGGGACTATAAGTGATTGTGATGCCATGGTAATAACAAATAATGTTGCTTTACAGTATATCTTAATAAGAAACGTGCACTTCCCTTGCCCCTCCCTCCCTCCTCTTCCAAGACATACCAAACTGACAGCCGGCAGGCCTGGCTGAGCATCCTGCGGCACGAATCTAGGCTCCCATGGCCACTTATCGTTCAAGTTGGCAATCGTAGCCAGGCCCACAAGCCTCTCGTAGTTGTACCAGTGAGCGATGACGTGCATGGCACTGGACACTATAATCATCCAAGCAATGGCCTTGTGAAAAGTCAGGTTCTTATCCATCAAGCGCTTCACCTGGCGAGGTGGGCACTGTAAAGAAAGGATAAGAGTGCTTTTAAAATGTGATACATTCTCATCTCCTTTCCCTCTGGCCTCTCCCTCCACACCCTCCCACTTCCCACTCCCACCCCTCCCATCTCTCCCACCTCTCCCTCCCATCTCTCTCTCCCCACCCTCCCACTCCCACCCCTCCCTCCCATCTCTCTCTCTCCACCCTCCCACTTCCCACTCCCACCCCTCCCTCCCCACCCTCCCACTCCCAACCCTCCCTCCCATCTCTCTCTCCCCACCCTCCCACTTCCCACTCCCACCCCTCCCTCCCATCTCTCTCCCCACCTCCCACTCCCACCTCTCCCTCCCTTCCTGTCCTCCTCTGCCCTCCTGCCATGTCCCCTCCCACTCACACGTCCCGTCCCCCTCATGAAGGAGATGAGATTGCGGCAGACAGGCAGTAAGATGAGGATCGCGTTGAAGTTGATAGGCAATGAAGGAGCACGAGCAAAGGCCAACGCCTCCTACAACAACAACAGCAATTAATAACAACACAACAAGAACAACAACAACAACAACAGCAACAGCAACAGCAGGGTTTCATTTAGGGGGGGGGGGCGGCAGCTGCCCCCCCTTGGAACCTTTTTGCCCCCCCCCCCCCCTTGGAAATTGTATTATTAAAATTCTTATTGATGTTGATAAGTGCTTGACATCATGTCCCCCCAGATTCCTCCAGTTGCCCCCCTTGGACAATTTTCTAAATGAAACCCTGAGTTACAGTATGTGGCATATGAATTGATACAACCACACCCTATGCCACCGCAATGCAAGTGTCTGCACACCACTATGCAAGTGTCTGCACACCACTGACTCGCAGAGATCCAGGCCAATCTGTGCCTGCCAAGAGTCAACTATTCCTATCACAAGTTGGGGCAACCAGTGCCGGTGCGACTGTTGGAGCTCCATAGATTCTCCACACTTCACTGTATGAACTAGATATATAGCTCAAATGATAGATCTCTCTGTGTGCTCTCTTTTGATACAAAAAAAAAGTTGCATTAAAGTTACATTCAGCCAAAGTGGGGTTCTGAAAACCCGAGTGTGCCTGCATTGGCTGGTTCCTGATTGGAACCATAGGAAGCACTATTCGCCACTCAATATGTTGATTTATGCGCTCGTGAGCGTGGGGTGTAGGAAGGGGGAAAAGCACCTGCACTTGCCTAATCAGTCGTGGTCTAGCACCTAATGAATAATTGGGAACCATAAGTTCAGGCACAGATTTTGAGGACTCCTACTTGGGGCTGCATGTATATAACTTTAGCATAGTTATACAGTACCTATGCAACTTTTTTTTCACAGGAGAGCTATCCCACTGTCGCTGACTCAGGCACGGCCCACTCTTCGCTGGGTATCCATGACGATGATTAATCTATCAAAAAAACTATAGGGAAGCTTACCCATCAAAAACTGAACTCATTTTTAACTGCGTTTGGGTTCAAGCAAAAGGTTGAAGAGAGAAGCAAAAAACACAGGAAGTTCATGTGTACCTTTATTTTGGAGTTTTGGTATTCTTCGGCTGTCTCACAACTGAAGTCACTTTTCAATGAGCTTCATGCTATCACGATTCTTAGAAGCCGATCCAGATGTGAACCCCCCACCCCCCCCCCCCCCCCCCCCCCCACCCCAAAAAAACCCCACAAAAAAACACAACTTCTGGGAAGGCATTATTTTCCAGGAGAGAGTTAGGAATACTTCATGCTTTGCTCCAAATCTAGCCTGAAGTCCCAAAGTGTTATAGATGCTCCATGGTTACAGGGTACAGCAAGAGCTCTGTGAATAAGTGGCTTTCTTGATCTTGAGACTCGAGCGCTTCCTGGCTAGCTAATATTTTGATCGAGCTGAATTATTTGGCTGCTCGCTGTCATCTTCTGATGGTGGACATTAACTTTGTTCAGGTCTAGTGTGTAGTTAACAGCTTAATTAATGAGTTATTAATTACTAACTTTATTCAGGTGTAGGTAACAACTTAATTAACGAGTTAATTAATTAATGACTCAGTAGATAACAGCGAGTTAATTAATTAATTAATGGCTAACTTTGTTCAGGTCTAGCACGTACAGTAGCTAAACAAGCATTGTTCAAGTTTGGAGGTTCCCTTTGTTATCGCCATGGTGGGTGCCTCAGGCATGAGGAACATGTAGGACATCTCGTGCTTCTGTTTTTTATTGGAGTGTCCAATGGGATAACCCTCTCAACAAATTCTCAGTCGACAGAACGAATTACAACAACTTTCAATAATCAACTTTAAAGTTACTCTCTCGACATTTCAACTCCATGCCTCGTCCTTCACCAGTAACAAATGTCTCTATTCTAATACCTCAATATAGGGAGACATCAGGTTTCAACTCCATGCCTGGTCCTTCACCAGTAAACAAATGTCTCTATTCTAATACCCCAATATAGGGAGACATCAGGTTTCAACTCCATGCCTGGTCCTTCACCAGTAAAAAAATGTCACTATTCTAATACCTCAATATAGGGAGACATCAGGTTTCAACTCCATGCCTGGTCCTTCACCAGTAAAAAAATGTCACTATTCTAATACCTCAATATAGGGAGACATCAGGTTTCAACTCCATGCCTGGTCCTCCACCAGTAAACAAATGTCACTATTCTAATACCCCAATATAGGGAGACATCAGGCTTCAACTCCATGCCTCATCCTTCACCAGTAAACAAATGTCATTATTCTAATACCTCAATATAGGGAGACATCAGGTTTCTGAGTTGACCACTTGTTTCATGTCTCAATTGTAGTGTACAGTGAACAAGCATGTACATAGAAATCGAGTGATGCAAAAGATTGAAGGACTGATGGGCTAGGGCTAGGGCTAGGGTTAGGGTTGGGGGTGGGACTAGGGCAAGGTTGAGACCACGCCTTTCGCTTATACTGCTCCCAACTCCATGAAACTGGGGATGGAGTCACGGAAGATCTCACAAAGAGATACAACTTTGGCAAAGTAAATCATTAGCTTGTGTGTATAAATATCTAGTAAATCATTAGCTTGTGTGTATGAATATCTAGTAAATTATTAGCTTGTGTGTATGAATATCTAGTAAATTATTAGCTTGTGTGTATAAATATCTAGTAAATCATTAGCTTATGTGTATAAATATCTAGTAAATCATTAGCTTGTGTGTATATAAATATCTAGTAAATCATTAGCTTGTGTGTATAAATATCTAGTAAATTATTAGCTTGTGTGTAAAATATCTAGTAAATCATTACTTGTGTGTATAAATATCTAGTAAATTATTAGCTTATGTGTATAAATATCTAATAAAATCATTAGCTTGTGAATAAATATCTAGTAAATCATTAGCTTGTGTGTATAACTAGTAAATCGTTACTATCTAGTAAATCATTACTTGTGTGTATAAATATCTAATAAATCACTAACTTGTGTGTATAAATATCTAGTAAATCATTAGCTTGTGTGTATAAATATCTAGCAAATCATTAGCTTGTGTGTATAAATATCTAGCAAATCATTAGCTTGTGCGTATAAATATCTAGTATATCATTAGCTTGTGTGTATAAATATCTAGTAAATCATTACTTGTGTGTATAAATATCTAGTAAATTATTAGCTTATGTGTATAAATATCTAATAAAATCATTAGCTTGTGTATAAATATCTAGTAAATCATTAGCTTGTGTGTATAACTAGTAAATCATTACTATCTAGTAAATCATTACTTGTGTGTATAAATATCTAATAAATCACTAACTTGTGTGTATAAATATCTAGTAAATCATTAGCTTGTGTGTATAAATATCTAGCAAATCATTAGCTTGTGTGTATAAATATCTAGCAAATCATTAGCTTGTGCGTATAAATATCTAGTATATCATTAGCTTGTGTGTATAAATATCTAGTAAATCATTAGCTTGTGTGTATAAATATCTAGTAAATCATTAGCTTGTGTGTATAAATATCTAGCAAATCATTAGCTTGTGTGTATGAATATCTAGTAAATCATTAGCTTGTGTGTATAAATATCTAGTAAATCATTCGCTTGTGTGTATAAATATCTAGTAAATCATTAGCTTGTGTGTATAAATATCTAGTAAATCATTAGCTTGTGTGTATAAATATCTAGTAAATCATTACTTGTGTGTATAAATATCTAGTAAATCATTAGCTTGTGTGTATAAATATCTAGTAAATCATTAGCTTGTGTGTATAAATATCTAGTAAATCATTACTTGTGTGTATAAATATCTAGTAAATCATTAGCTTGTGTGTATAAATATCTAGTAAATCATTAGCTTGTGTATAAATATCTAGTAAATCATTAGCTTGTGTGTATGAATATCTAGTCAATCATTAGCTTGTGTATAAATATCTAGTAAATCATTAGCTTGTGTGTGTGAATATCTAGTAAATCATTAGCTTGTGTGTATGAATATCTAGTAAATTATTAGCTTGTGTGTATGAATATCTAGTAAATTATTAGCTTGTGTGTATAAATATCTAGTAAATCATTAGCTTATGTGTATAAATATCTAGTAAATCATTAGCTTGTGTGTATATAAATATCTAGTAAATCATTAGCTTGTGTGTATAAATATCTAGTAAATTATTAGCTTGTGTGTAAAATATCTAGTAAATCATTAGCTTGTGTATAAATATCTAGTAAATCATTAGCTTGTGTGTATGAATATCTAGTAAATCATTAGCTTGTGTGTATAAATATCTAGTAAATCATTAGCTTGTGTGTATAAATATCTAGTAAATCATTACTTGTGTGTATAAATATCTAGTAAATCATTAGCTTGTGTGTATAAATATCTAGTAAATCATTAGCTTGTGTATAAATATCTAGTAAATCATTAGCTTGTGTGTATGAATATCTAGTAAATCATTAGCTTGTGTATAAATATCTAGTAAATCATTAGCTTGTGTGTATGAATATCTAGTAAATCATTAGCTTGTGCATATAAATATCTAGTAAATCATTAGCTTGTGTGTATAAATATCTAGTAAATATCTAGTAAATCATAGTAAATCATTACTTGTGTGTATAAATATCTAGTAAATTATTAAATATCTAGTAAATCATTACTTGTGTGTAATCATTACTTGTGTGTAATATAAATATCTAGTAAATCATTACTTGTTATAAATATCTAGTAAATTATTAAATATCTAGTAAATTATTAAATATCTAGTAAATCATTACTTGCGTTTCTTGTGTGTAGTCAATTATTAGCTTTTGTGTATATAAATATCTGGTAAATCATTACTTGTGTGTATATAAATCATTACTTGTGTGTATAAATATCTAGTAAATCATTAGCTTGTGTGTATAAATATCTAGTAAATCATTAGCTTGTGTGTATAATATCTAGTAAATCATTAGCTTGTGTGTATAATATCTAGTAAATCATTAGCTTGTGTGTATAAATATCTAGTAAATCATTACTTGTGTGTATAAATATCTAGTAAATCTGTGTATAAATATCTAGTAAATCATTACTTGTGTGTATAAATATCTAGTAAATCATTAGCTTGTGTGTATAAATATCTAGTAAATCATTACTTGTGTGTATAAATATCTAGTAAATCATTACTTATGTGTATGAATATCTAGTAAATCATTACTTGTGTGTATAAATATCTGTCGTGTGCTACAGTGTGCCTAGGAGCTCTCTTATTAATGTCTAAAACAAGTTGAGCAGGAGGCTTGTGGTCATCGCTAAGTCAACTGTCTAGCTACTTACAATCCAGCACTCCTTCCCTTTCATTCAAACCACTCCAGCTGTTTTTATAATGACAGAGACACTCTCCTGGCGCAAGCTTCTCATGGTTGGTTGGGTCCTGCTGTTTGAGCGGTGGAGAACTACACTTATGTCCCACTGCAACTTCCAACTCATAGCTTCCAGGACTCCAGTGCCTTCAAACATTCTTTTCTAACCATGTTGGGCACTCCACATACCAGCACATGTTGTGTCTTGTTGGTATTGTTGACTGCACCCACGGAGGGCCAGCTACAGCCGCCTTCAAGGACTTGGTAGCAGTTGCACAGGAGAACTCCACCAACTGAAGAGAAGATCTTTGGGTACAGGATCACCTGCAGCTTCCTGGACTTGGTGACAGTTACCTAGGAGTGAGAACCCTACAAACCGAACAGCAGAACTGAACGCAGGGCAGTCTCTCTGCTTGCACATGAGCTAAGCTTGAAAGAGCACCATCAATGACGACCCTTCACCACATTTCCAAATGCAATCTAGATAGTTGTGGGTGGGCACGCATTGGAACATTTGGGGTCTTCTGCTACTAAATTGAACGGACCTAGTCATGCAAGGAAGGACAAGGGAAAAGAAGGGGGGAAGGAAACTGATAGAAACTTGAACATTGGTTCCCCTAAAAATTTGGGGGGCGATTCAATGCACACTGGGAGTATTTTTTGCTAATAGCGACCACAAGTACCATTTGGGCTGTAGGAAGCTCCAGTATGAGTTTTAGAGAGATTTGAGCTTTGTTTATTGGAGGGAAGGGATGGAGAGTGCCGGCCAACCATTCTCTAAAAAAGTGGTTTTAAATGAATAGAGCGTTCTCCCTCATGATCAAGTCATTTCTATAATTGCAACTGGCTCCTGTAGTCCAGTCTGAACATGGTCAAGCTATGAATCCTTACCCCCTCCAAGCTTCTTCAACAGCATAGACTTCAACACCTTGCAGTGACTTTTTACTTGCACCATCACTACCAGAACCTCAGGAGTTGAACAAGAGCACACATGCAAGCACACAAGAGGATACACACACACACACACACACTGCAAGCCACTTTTAGTCATGAGTGTGTGCAGTTATTGTGTCTCCAGTAGAAGCACGTAGTCCTGGGCTGACATCATCACTGGACCAAGAGTCACTGTCACGCACACACCAGTATAAAGCAACTGGACTATGTCCACCATTGTGCTTGCCCAGGTCACAAAATATTAGGATTTCTACTGAGCACACCCTATCATCCAATGGCTCTGCTAAAACTACACTGTACAGTTCTTTAACTCTACACTTACATCACAATTTACAAGAGCCTTTAGCCCTTTCAATCCTGCATATCTCTATAGAGCTAGTTTGCTGGAAGAGGCTTCAGCCCTTTCAATCCTACAGACCTCTAGTTTGCTGGTTTCTGGAAGAGCCTTCAGCCCCAATCTCACAGACCTCTGTAGAGCTAGTTTGCTGGAAAACTAGAGCCTTCAGCCCTCTTAATCCTGCAGACCTCTGTAGAAACTAGCTTGCTCTAGATATAGGCAACATCCACTTACTTCAAGCAACACATTAGAGTCCACAGTTAGCCTGCACTAAGACAACTGCCGCACATGCTCAGCACTACTTCATCAAGTCAAGAATTATCATCAAAGGGACGTGGGAGACGAGTGTTCCTGTTAGTCGTAGACATAGGTACCGGTACACACAGTCTGGAAGTCCAGTGCATACTCGTATGTGTGAGCCTCAGCTATACTTGGGAGTGGAATACTCTGACCTAGTGGCACAATACAATAGCCTATTGGAGTACGGGAAGATGCCATAAAAGGACTTCCTTGCCCTGTACAAAAGGTTTGGAAGCCTTAGCTCTAGGTGTTTGCAATGGAAGTAGTGTAATGTTACTATGGTGACTATAAGAAATCCAGGGCTGCTAGAGCAATACTCTTTTTCTGTTACACTGGGACACACAAACCTGCTGAAGAGGGAAAGTAACTATGCAGAGAGTGTAATCCTTTGGACTTGAGACTGCATCAAATCATATACCCAGTGTGTGATGTCCACTAACTCTCTTTGCAGGCACCCATAGCTTTCACCATTGGGCATTGATGCATAGACTACTTCCTGCTACGAAAATATGCTGCAGGTAACAAGATAGGGTCCATCGATTATCAAATTAAGGGTTACCAAACTAGGGCTGCTACTTCTAGTAATTTCCATACAACTAGAGTGTTTCCACTAGTTGTTCAGCATAAATCATTCCACAGAGCTACTGTCAGCCTGCTTCTGGCACTAGGTTTGGCAGTGTGCATTATTAAATTTAATCACAAATCTCAATTATGATCCAGTGTGTACCACTCAAGGTTTCAAGCATCATGCTCGCAGAGTTTACATTGCAAAAAAGCACTCTATGTCACTCATATGGTCCTGTGACATATAGTTATACAAGGAAATAATCCAGAGAGGCTTACTTACTTACCCTGAGTCGAATCCTCATGTAAAAATAGCGATCATTGTTTTGGAACAAAGTAAAGTTGTATATGAAGAGAATGATATTAATCAGCAACCAAGAGCCCTATAATTGAACACGCAGCAAGAGTCAGCAGCAAAATCAGATAAACCAATGTCTGCATGCTATACTTACAAAAACGGCCCATTTGGGGAGCTCGTTTATAACCCAGCCTGAAGCCATGGTTTTCACTCCTCAGGTTGGTCCGCAACAACAATTCCTGAAGCGCAAATCTAAATTTTCCGGAGCTTTTCTCAATATCACGCTCCAAAGAGCTCTTCTTTCTCACCTCCAAAACTAGATGTTTACCTGTGTCCTGTTTGGTTTTCATTCCCATCAGGGGCTCGGGGCGGAGTCCCGTACCGTGCCACGCCCATTCAATTGAGTGGGTGTAGACATTACGAATTCCTTTTAGGGCCAGGGTGTGGACAGCGACATAGCAAAATTAATAGACCGTTGCGATGGCAAATAAATCATGCGTTTTGTGATCAAACCACAAATTTGTCTCATTTGAATTTGGTGGTCCATGATCTGCAGGCAGAACAATGATCATAAATAGTTGTAAAGCTACGAAAGTGGAAAAGTTTTTGCAAAAGCTTACTTTTCCCACGAGCTAGTAGCTCATAAGAAATAGTTACTGGTGTAGATTTCGTCTCATGAAAATCTTGGCATCATATAAGAATGTCAAGGTGTTCATCAGTGTTATTATTATTATTGTTGTTGTTAATAATTTATTTTACAGTACATTTGTGAGAATGTGAGTGATATATACGATGAAGATATTGAGTCTGTTAACTGGCAAGATCTACTGAAAGCCATTATAGATTAGGAGAGTAGGGGACAAACATGCATTTGGAACATAATAAGTGGAAGGTGCATGGATTATCGGGATCAAAGGTAGAGAGAAATACAGACCATAAATGCTTATTTAGTTTCAATTTAATAGTGGCCATAGTCTGTTGCACATCTATAAGTGGAATGATTTTCCAGAGCCTGGGTAGTCGAATAAAATAAAAGTGCCTGGAAAGATTATTACACATCCTCGAGTGGTTGAGCTTTAGTGACTGTGATGATCGAGTGTTGGTGGAGGCGAAAGTTATGTGGCTCGATATATTGAAGCTGGTAGTTGTATTTTTTATGCTCCTTATGAAAAACATAATGTCAGCAAGTTCATCAGTGGAAGAATCTTTAGTTCAACCGTCTAGACTTATAGTCCATGGTGTAATTGTTTAGAACAAATTTTGTAGCACGTCTTTGAATTCTGTCAAATGCCACAATATAGGTCTCCAGAGCGGTGAAACCATATACCAATTGAGATCTAACGAGAGCTAGATAAAGGGTCTTTTTGGTTTCCACAGAGTTGACATGACTGAAGGTTCTACGTATCAGACCTAGGCACTTATATGCTTTACTTAAAATATGATTGTAGTGAAAATTCCAGCTCAGATCATTCGATACGTATATATCTGAGCGGAATTTTCACTACAATCATAGTATCAGTAGCTATACCAAAACATGGTACCGCTCCCACTAACTTCCGAAAGTTATTTTTTAACTTAGTTGACCAGATTTGTTTTTCTCATAGCTAATCTTGGCTACGAGTTCATGCATGGCACAAATTTATAAAAACAAGTATCATGAAACGTTATTCTAAAGCTTATCACTACACTTTTATGAAAAAAGAGTTTTTTACCCCACCACCCTCAATTATATAGAGTTTTGTCAGTTATATAGAGTTATGTACCACCCGGAGTTTTGTACCACCCTCAATTATATAGAGTTATGTACCAACATGATGTTGATTGTGTGTCCCCATAGAGCTATTGTCAAGCTACTTCAATCTTCCTCAACCCGGTGTGATGTTGGTCCACTGTGTGTTCCCTTATTGCCAACCTTGATCCCAATGGGGTTGTGGAAATCTGATGGCAGCACGGTTGTTTAACCTGATCTGCTGCCTACTTATTATCGTGCACTACAACCTATTCTGTTGTTCTGGTGTGTAATAAATTCAAGAAGTTGAAGTAAAGAAAGATATTTCTGATGGCAACATGAACCAGATCGTCTGGCTCTAACCTTTGCTCAATGATAATCTCCAGCGAGAAATGTTAGTGCAAATATTCAAGCAAGATTCTCTTAATTAATATCCAAGTAGTGTGCAGAAGTACCAAAATGCATTTTAATTTTACAAAAATAAACAAACAAATACAAAATATGGAAATAATATTTTATCATGGATTTTTATTTATTTTTTATAATAATAATAATTAGTTATAATAAAAAAATTAATTAATGAATTTAAAAAAGTTAGTAATAATACAAATTGAAAATAAATAAATTTATTTTTTATTTTTAAGTTAGATTTAAGTTCAACAAAAACCCCAATAATAGTCACTCTATATAGGAACTCTCAGTTGATTGAACTTTAAAAAATATTCTACTTCAGTGCTGACCCTGCATTTGTTCTAGTTTGGCCATTAGTGCTGTTTTAAAGATTAAGGGCCTTGTGGCCAGGCTAATACCAGATCCAAACTCTTTCCAGGGTCAAGAGGTTTCCAATGGCTGTATATGTGATGTGTGGGGGAAGGCCCACCAACACACACACACACACATGATGTGCACATGCACACACACACACATGCATGCATGCACACACCATGCACACACACATGCATACACACATGCACACATGCTTGCACACACAAATCAAAGTGCTTCAAGGAACACTTCCCCAGGTGCACCATAGAGCTCGAAAGCTCCAAGCTTATCGTTTGTTGTAATCATTACTATCTCACTTTCTCAGCAATCAACTTTCTCGATGTTTTGGCTAGACGCTCTACCCTTCTTTTCTGATGAAGGTTAGAGCATTTAGCTGAAATGTTGAGATGGGGATATAGTCAAACCATCCCCTGGAGCATGTGGGAATTACATCCAATTATTGCTGAGCATAAAACCATCGTTTATCAGGCAGTGCCCAAAATAGGTGTTTGGGCCTGCACACACATGTAGCACATATTTGGAAAGCTATTGAACCTAGGAAGGCTTTGGACTTGTTTGGGGAGCCTTTGGCCATTGTCTCCAAACCTTTAAAACATCCGCAAAGGCCAGAATGTTGTATATAGTTTAATGTTGATATAAGAGAGAGGAAGGGGGTCCCCCATCACACCACTCTCCTAGCCTTGCCATGCCCCAAAGCTTTAACACGACCATAATAACCAAATTGGGCAGATCAGGGTCGGCACTGAAGTGCAATGTATTTATTGGTGGGTGGGAGAATTGGGCGAGGGAGGGAAGATATTTCTGCTAGTAAATTTTCCGACTGCTGTTACTATGATATTAATGAACACTTTCACATCTGCACAGCTGTTGCACAACACCACCTGCCTTGCATCATGGTGGTCTCCACAGCATAAACTCTGTTTTGAATTCCAGCATGGGATTCAAAACACAAAAACAAAGAGTTTGACACAGAGACCCTGAGTGCCTGTTGTTTGTTTTTCTTTGGTGGTGGTGGGGTTGGTGCTGCTGGTGGTGGTGGTGGTGGTGGGGGGGGGGGGGGGGTGGTGGTGTGTGTATGTGTGTGCATTTCTGTGTGTGTGTTTGGTGTGTATAAGTTGGTGGATTTTAAAAAATATACCATTTATCATACCAGTCTTTCATAGAACATAAAACAATTGGAGAGGAGTAGAGCTAGGCAGATGACACAAACAAATTATTTGGGGATAACATCAAAAATTGTAAGCATATTTTCTTGACCAGATAGGAAAACTTTAGGTATGACTTCTGGCCACCTCTTCTCAGCAGCAAGAACCTTCTTTGGATGACTAATTGTTAAGCCACAGATAACATAGAGTGAAGAATCACTAGTGCAGGATGTGACAATGTAAATGGCGTGAGCTTTTCCCAGTTAGCAAACATAATAAGTACTTGAAAAAAGCTGAGTAAAAGGTGAAGTGGGTGAATAATGGACAAGAATGGGTAGAGGTTCCAACAAAAATTGTTTGTTAAGCTTCTTATAGGGAATAGGGTGATGCTGTTTTTCACGTCCTCCATGTGTGAGTAACCTCCATATACTTATAACGTACAGGCAATAACCAGGAACAACAACAAAAATGCTACATAATTAGTAGGTCTTCCTTGTTCAGGAATAATTTGCACCTGGTTGGCCTTGATCTGGTGAAGTATCTGTGCTTTTAGTCTTATCTTCACTGGGCAGTGAAACAGAATTAAACAAGCACATGGTTTTAGCATAAACCATAAATCTTGAGTACCTAGTGAAACATCTGAATGTGTGGAAACTTCTCATTTGATCACTTCGAAGCTGGCCAGAAAAAAAGGAAGAAACAATAAAAAAATTTAAAAAAAGAGCTTAGCTACTAAACTTGAAGCCACCTCCAGATAACTAGCCAATTTCAAAAGAATTGTCCGCATAGGAAAAAGCTCGAGACTATCAAGTGTGAAGTTATTGCTACATTAGACATTGCTATGGTGCCCCTATTCTGTCCCTACACGCGCTATTCTGTGTACTGTGAGGCCTGCAAGTGTGTGTTAGTTGGCTAGCAATCATATCCTGCATAGCAAATCGCATCCTGCGTCGAAAATCATATCCTGCATAGCATCCTGCATCGAAAATCATATCGATACTGCATAGCAAATCGCATCCTGCATGGAAAATCATGCATAGCACATGGAAAATCATATAACAAATCACATCCTGCATAGCACATCATATCCAGCATGGAAAATCTCCCCATGGTATGAACTGCATGGCTTTCAAGACTTCTTGAATTGTATTAAATCCTGCTAGGCAACCTACACATCATAATACATGCCATGCAAAGCTAAAGATGCCATGATAATAAATTTCTATGCTGAGATTCATCACAAAATGCTGATCAGACCCTTTCCAATCAGTAAATGTTTTGGCATGCATTCATGTATGTACCACTCAGTGACTCTGGTTGCCCTATCTGTGTTAGATAGTGTGTGTGTGCAGCTCCAGTGTGTGGGACATGTCTTGAGTGAGCTGACTCCATGATGCCAGCTCCAGTGTGTGGGACATGTCTTGAGTGAGCTGACTCCATGTCATGATGCCAGCTCCAGTGTGTGGTGTGTGGGACATGTCTTGAGTGAGCTGACTCCATGATGCCAGCTCCGGTGTGTGGGGCATGTCTTGAGTGAGCTGACTCCATGATGCCAGCTCCAGTGTGTGGTGTGTGGGACATGTCTTGAGTGAACTGACTCCATGAGCCAGCTCCAGTGTGTGGTGTGTGGGGCATGTCTTGAGTGAGCTGACTCCATGATGCCAGTTCCAGTGTGTGGTGCGTGGGGCATGTCTTGAGTGAGCTGACTCCATAATGCCAGCTCCAGTGTGTGGTGTGTCATGGTCACGTGACTCGGTGGCAGATGGCAGTCAAGATGGTCACATGGACTCGGTGGCAGATGGCAGATGGTCACTGTATTGACAAAAAGAAAAAGTTTAAAAAATGGGCGCATCTGTAATTTGAACCTGGGAAAGATGTCATCTCAAGCAGCCTCAGGAACTGCAAGGCTCACCATATAAAGCATTAATAACAAGGAAGAACTGGAAACATAATGAAACACTAGTAGGTGGGAACTAGATTATCAGAAAAATGAGTGGGGGGGTTCTGTTGGTAAATATTGGGACCTTTTGGGTCTCTAAGCGACCCAAGGGGGAAGGTGTGGTAGGGGAATGTGCTCTCTCCTGTGCAAATATCGGAAACAAAATAAGCATTCTAAACATAATAATAAATGACTATTTATTATGAGATAAACTAGAGATTAAACTATCTAATAAGAGTTTCAAGTTCCATTCTCCTTGGGTGTAAGTGTCCAAATATTTCAACAACTTCATCCAGATTAATTGTTGTGTCATAATGTACATGTAAGAGTGCTAGAGATGTCAGGCGTTCTTGGTTCATAGATGCTCTTAAGTAATTGTTGAGACGTTTTAGTGTACTGCCACTTCTTTCACATTCACAAGATGTTACTGGCAGAGTGCATGCGATTTGCAAGAGAACATGAATGTTTGGGAAAAATGCTGCATCACAATCCTTCAAGGCACTAGATGGTGTGGATTCTCTTTTGTGAAAGGGTACATTTGCATATCTTGATTTCCAGCGAGCGAGTTCAGTTTCTATTAGTTCTGGTGATGGCAAATCCTGGTGATAAGTTTCAACAACTGTGCTGATATCAAATGATCTTGTGGTAATCAGAGATGGTACAAGTACCAGAAGAGATGAAGCAGTTGCTGACAATGATGAGAACCTTACATTTAAGCTAGTGCAGATATGGTCAAGGAATGGAATAGCAAGATTACTCCTGAAGTAATCAAATACTGATTCTGCTGGTGCATTACCACGGTGCTGCTGTCTGCTTGCTATCCTTGGCTTACTCGGGGTGGTGCCCACCTTATCAGCCATCAAGACAGCCTGGTCATATACTTTCTGAAAGTTTTCTTCTCCTTGCTTTTTTAGGTGCAAAAAAGAAGTTAGCCTGGCAGTTCTTGGCTGCCTTTTTCAGTTCTCTCTTTCTTTGCTGGGACCTACCAGGCATACTTGATTCTTTTGAGTGCTCACCACATGCTGTCAGCTTTTCTTTAAATGACTTTTAACAAACTACAAATTAACCAACACAAATTCATTGTAGATGTACTCCATGATGTGGTTAACACCATTGTAGCTATGTGTAATTCTTTAATTAAGTAGCTTTGTGAAAGCAATATTTGAAAGTGTGGACCCAATTGGAAATGTGGACCCAATTAAAAGGGTGGACCCAACTGAAAGGGTGAACCTCACAGCCAGTGGGGGGGTTCTAGAGAACCCTGAGAACCCCCCCTGGCTACGGGCTTGAGATAACACTGTCTATGACTTTGTTGGGGCCCTAGCCCAGTTTTCACTTAATATGATGCATTGGTTGGCCACGAGCTAACTATAAACAGAGACGGGAAGGGACTTGTGCCTGGGAAGGTGGTGGGCAGCTAAATCTGCAGAATCATGTCTAATCGAGATCAATCATCCAGTTATGTTTGCCCTCATTTAGTGTTCGCTTCATTAGGACACCTGAAAGGGTTTGTCCCCACAGTAAACATCCTTGAAATATAGTACTGTATAATGTAACTGACATTTGACACGGCTTCACTCAACATGTATTGTGTGGGGTAGCGAGTGGTCTGCAAGTATGAATTACAGGCAACCTGGATTGTACCAAGCAAAGTTTAGGTTGCAGGATATGAGAAGCTATGTAACTGTGGGTAAGATATCAATGGATGCTAGTCACATCAAAATTTTTTTTGCCCTATATCATAAAATAATGACCACAGATGAGAGAAAATATGTAAGCAGTGAATATTAAAAAATGTCGGTCTTCATGGATTATACTTTCCTTGTAGAGCACATCGCATTTTTCTATGATTGTGGAGTAGATCGGAATTGGTTTGCGTATGTATGCACAGATGCCATTGAAAAATATACGAAGTTGAAAGTACAATACAAGAAGTGATACAGGTTTGATAGAGAGTGCATACCAAACATGGTGAGCACTTAAATTTAAAAAGGCTTGGCATCTCGAGTTCCACCATACAGCAGAAATTAAAGTGGTCAGGGGTGTAACCACCAAATTGACTTTAGTCAGGCCACTTAGACTCTGAGTGTAATTGGTTAATTATGCATTGAGAATAGTCTAACGCACTGTTTTGCGTCACATTTTCTAATATTGAATGGCAGATGATAAAAAATTTACAGGTGGAAAACAATTCTTAGATCACTTATGTTAACAAAGACAATAGTATAGTTCACTATGTTTGAAAGCATCTAAAAGTGTCCAAAAAAAGAAAAACGGTTTTCAGATCCGGACACAAAATCATTGGCAACATCTTCGAGGGACACTTTGTCTCTTTATGGCTGTAAATAATCATCAAGTGATTTAAATGCAGTCATATATATAGATGAACGGAGGTAAGACTTCAGCCTTCGAATGATCGCTCACTAGTTGCATTTGTAGCTGGTATTACAAGTATCAGTTTCACTAGAATAACCACATCTGATATGTGTACATGGTGCTGTAGGGACTTGACAAAATCAACCACTGACTGAAATGTAATGTCAATCGTTGGAACATCACTGAACTGAGTTCCAAGGAGCTCAAGCTGTACCTTAACAGGGGGGTAATTTCTGGGGGGGCTGGGGGGCCAACTTTTGGCCCAAACAAGTTTTCTAAGGGAGTTTTCGTAAGCTGTTGAAGGTGTTGACTAACAAGTTATAGCACATTCATAATTATTGTAATTAGTGTGAAATATGCTAGATAGAACAACACCATAGAACAACACCATAATATTGGTCAAAGTCCAACTAAGAGACAAAGGGAGTCTGAGGAGAAGGCTGATGATCAAGCCCAAGGATCTGATAGCCAAGATGTACAGGTTGAAGAAAACCCAGAAGAATCTGAACAGGTACGTCTGTCATAATCCATCACATGATAACAACATTAAGCCTCTCAATTTTTATGTGGCATCTCAGCCTCTGATGTCAGTGAATCCTTATTAAACAATCATATATTGACAGACCCTGTTGTTGTGTTTTTACAACATTAGACTTTGTCTCAAGCTACAAGTACTTTTAATATCTCTCAGGAGCAGCAACAAGAAGCCAGTAGAATATCCCTGACTCTGGATACCCTTCCTCAAGTTCCCTACCAGCCAATCAACATCAAATACTCTAAAAGCAAGATGGGTCATCAATGAGCATTCCAACCAGCCTGGTACTCGCAATTTTCATGATTATCTTCCAATTTCAGATACTATTATTTGCCACACTTGTGGCACAGCCAATTTGAAGGGACTGCTTAAGCTGGATACAAGGTCTGAAACCTCCTTCTTGTCTGATGGGTTCAGAAATTGGAAAAATGCTCTGTGTAAAAACAAGGGTTTCCATAAGCATGAAAGCTCGCTATGTCACAAGCATGCAGTTGCTATGTTAACTTAACCTTGTCATATTGACGAGCAGCTGAAGGAGCAGCTTAAGAGTCAGAAAGAGGAAAATCGGAACTGCCTCCTGAAAATCATTCAAAGTGTATCCTATCTTGCCCGCCAGGGCATTGCCCTTCATAAGAGCAAGCAAGAGGAGGAGTCAAATTTCAAGCAACTCTTCCTTCTGCGAGCTGAAGATGATAAAGTGCTTCGTAAATGGATTGAAAAGTCTTACGACAAGCATATCAGTCCAGATGCTCAGAATGAAATCTTACAAATCATGGCTCTAAAAGTGCTTCATGGTATAGCAGCTGACATAGCTGAATCTGGATGTTACAGTATCTTGGCTGATGAGAGTACAGATGCGAGCAACATTGAACAACTTGTGATTTGCATACGTTGGGTGAATGAGATGACAGTACATGAGGAATATATTGGTCTGATGTCAGTTTCTCAGACCAATGCAGACACAATTGTTGCTTGCATAAAAGATGTGCTGCTACGCATGAATCTCAAAATTCAAGATGCCCGTGGGCAATGTTATGACGGATGTTCGACCATGACTGGAACAAAAAATGGGGTTGCTGCACAAATCAAGAAACTGAATGAAAAATGTCTGCTAACACACTGCTATTGCCACTCGCTTAATCTTGCTGTCGGGGATACAATAAAAAATATTTCCCTGTTGAAAGACACGCTTGATGTGGCTTATGAAATTAATAAATTAATAAAGAAGAGTCCAAAAAGAGAGGCAGTGTTCCGCAGAAAGCAATCAGAAATTCTTGGGCAAATGGAACATGATCTCCATGTAGACAATATTGACTCACCAACTCTGAAAATCCTCTGGCCAACAAGGTGGACTGTCCGAGCAGCATCACTGAGTGCTATTCTGAAAAATTATGGCACTCTCATGATCCTATGGGACTGGGCACAAGACCATGTCAAAGACTCTGAAATGAAGGCAAGAATAATTGGTGGAGACTAAAATGCAAACTTTTAGTTTCTTTTATGGTCTTCAGCTTGCCACTGTAGTACTTTCACATTCAGATAACCTCAGCACTTGCCTTCAGAGGGCAGAGCTATGTGCAGTGGATGCTCAAGTGAATGCCAAGCTATCTGTCACTGTCCTACGAGGAATACGATCAGACAGGGATGCAAGCCTCCATTGGACAAAAGTAACTCCAGCTGCTGTGAAGTTGGAACTAAAAGAGCCTTTACTTCCACGTCACCGTGAGATGCCATCAAGGTATAGTGAGGGTAATGCTCAACATGAGCACCATACCAATGTAGAGAACTTTTAACGCCAAATCTATTTTGAGGCTGTGGACACTGTAGCTAGCTGCATTGAAGAGCGTTTTAATCAGAAGGACTACACCACATATGCAACCTGTGAGAAGGTCCTAGTGAAAGGAACATTGGGGGAGGATGTCTCACAAAATGTTGACGAACTATGTGAGTTCTATACTGAGTTTGACTCTGATATCTTAAGAATCCAGCTATCTATAATGGCAGAGTCCTATCGCAGTTTCAGTCAAGATGAAGGTGGTGGTGATACATTGCAAAATGTCGTTGATTTCCTCAAAAAGAACAAAACATCTGCCCCCTCATACCAGAGGTCAAGTCTTTGGTCAAGGTTGTTCTGGTTATGCCGGCAACTAATGCAAGCTCTGAACGAGCCTTCAGTGCGCTGAGAAGGTTTAAGTCTTACCTTTGTACAACAATGTCGAACAACCGCCTCAATCATCTCATGACATGCACAGTGCATAAAGAGCTGGTGAAGGAACTGAGCCTCAAGCAAGTGACAAATGACTTTGTGGATAGAGTAGAGAGGCGCTCATCCATCTTCGGCCACTTTCCATTTCTTAGTATATGTGAATGATAGTCTCTTTCTCTCTCTTAGATGTTAGTGCTAGTATACTGTTTGTCATCTGGTTATGTTATGTGTTCGGGTGATTACTAAATTGAAAATATTTTCAACTTATCCCAAAGTCTGTAGTTCTAATTACTCCTATTTTTCAAAATATCCTGGATGAGTATCTAGAGACTACCCTAGAGACTCCCCTAGAGTAAGCAGCTTTAATACTGCTTTTGGCCCCCTCAACTTTCAAATGGAAATTACCCCCCTGCTTAAGGCGAGCAGAAGTAATGTCATCTTTATAAAAAGAACAGGTTCAGCAGAGCCTATCTCATACCTTCTTGGTCTTTTTCGGGCTCGTGGCAACAAGGTTTATCTATATTCAAGTCTTCACCCATTTTTTTCACCTTCTGCCCAAAAAGGGCATGCATTTCATCATTTCGAAGAGATTGTAGGGTCTTGACAATTGAAGTGACCTTATGAGGTTATTGGCATGACGCAATAACAATTCCCCCAAAATGACTCCAAAGAGAATGGAAAATTTCTCCATGTAGGCAGAGACTCCATTAATACATTCAGTATCATGTACACGTACTACTTGCTTTGCTTCATCCTAAAGTTTAAACAACACTTCATAATTGGACAAAATGCTAGCTAATGCTTCTGCTCTAACTGTCCACCGTGTTGGGCAAAGGACTCTAATACTAATACTATCAGGGGCGATCTCTTGCTTCAAATTTTGAAAGATTACATCACGACAGGGAGAATACTTCACCAACTTCGTTATTTCGTGGGTCGCACTCTTCATCAAAGCACTTCCCTTCATGGTAGCATTAGCAGCTAGGTTTAATGAATGGGCATAGCAGTGTGTGTATACTGCATGTGGTTCTTCATCCGTAAGCAATTTCGCTGAACCACTTTTTCTACCAGCCATTGCAGCAGCACCGTCATAACACTGCCCTCGTACATTACTTGTGAAAGATTTGAACTCAGGAAGACATTTTTAACAACTTTTGCAAGCATTGAAGCCTGTGTTGTCTCTACAGCATGTAAGCCTATGAAATCTTCATGACAGCTAAATCTTGAGCCACCCACCAATAATACAATAACAACTTGCTCAATGTTGGCAAACATCTTTTGTTTCTCATCCACCATAATAGTGAAGAACTGAACACTCCGAATCTCACTTAGGATTGAACGTAACACTCACAGGGCCATTAGCTCAATCAATTCATTTTGAATAAAACTTCATTCTCTTCGCCATCCAGGGAGCTATTCTTTCATATCAATACTACGAAGTTGAAGGAGCTGTGTGAAGTTGTCTTCTCCAACTGACCACAAAAAGGTAGGCCTTGACATGCAAGAAAACGAATATTTTGTAAGATTTTCATAAGCATAGCACGGTTGCTAGCCTTTTCTTCTTTCATCTTCATTGAAAGTAACTCACCCACATTGGATACTTGAGATGGAAGTTTAATAGTCAACTCAATAGCAGCTCGATGGCATTCACTAGTTTCATGTTTTCTGAAAGAGGTTGTAGCATCCTTCCAGTTCCTGTAACCAGTTGAAACAAATGCTCCACTCATTTTGCTGGCTACTGAAGACATTAATGTCTTTTGTTTCATAGCTGCTTGAACACAAGTGTGGCAAAAAACTGAGTCCGAGCCTTCCTCATAATGGAGCCATGGCCAAGTACCACCTCTAACCTCTCCTGGAACCTGCACATTAGCAAAGTACGCACTAAATCACGGAAAATAATAGGATTAATTTATCTCAACCTTTACCATCACTTATCCTCTCATATGCTAACTAAACTTTACACAACATTAGTTCCCCCTCGTCTAAGTTAGTGTTCCTCTGTATGGTCACTTCCTCCCTCTTCTTGTAATTCCAAATCCTTAGAACGCATTCAGCACTTTGCACTCAGACTCTGCACTCATCAATGGACTCTTGACTATGCATCCCTCCTCTACCCTTAACATTTCTACACTCTCAAATAGACATGCTCAGGCCAAGCTCCTTCTAATATACAAAATAATAAACATTTTCCTCCAGACTCAATCCAATTAGCTCCTACTCCACTCATGTCTTCATGTCTTCTCACCAATACCACCCATCTGGGGAACATCATAATCCCATTCTCGTGTCCTGCAGCCATGCAGTCTTCCTTTGTTCCCTCTGCCACAGCAACCGCTATTAGATCCTATTAGATCCTCGTCCTCACTCCCCCCCCCCCCCCCCCCCATCTACATTATCATACTACATGTAAAGCTTGTGCTACTGAGCTCATTAAAAAAAAAATTAAATCCCTAATTTCATAGACTTCCCGCAGGTCTAGTCGTCAGAAATTACGCCCTACGACTAGTATTGGCTGGATGGATTTCTAGCGAGAGATTCGAGGAAATGATGGGAAAACGGATCCCCATTTGTAGAGATTCAAACGAAGAAATCGTAGTTAGTTAGACCAGCTACATAGCTAGAGAACTGCTGCTATGTTTATACGCCCTATCTGGACTTCTGAAGTTCGTGCAGTCGCAACCTTCGTTCTGCCTTTCCCTCAGTTCTCTCCTCTTTTTCTCTTCAGCAAATGTTTCCTGCACATCTGTAGGTAGCTGATCAGCAAGAAAAGGATACAAAAGCAGACTCCATCTCAACTACAGCTACTGTATATGATTTTGACTGACTTTGAGTTGGCTGGCTTCGTACTTGCGCGATGAACGCATCAGCATTTTCCTCTGGCCCCGCAACGGTTTAAGTTAAAGTGCAGTGTCGGACAGGCCTTTAGATAACTCCATCTATGTCAGGAGGCTTGATGGGGTCCTTCTAAACCACATTAAGCATTCCCCCATCCAGAGGCAAATAGTCAGCAGTTATGGAGTCAGCAGAGAGAATACTTGGTCTCTGCCCTTGAAGTCCCCATGCTGCATATGATCTCTGCTGCACTAGAGCTCCAGGCCACCAAGGGACTCCACAACCATTGGGACAAAGATGATGCTAACAGAATGGCAAGCCTCTTCATGGGCATCCATCTTGCGATTCTCTCCCACAGAAAGAGCATGGTCTTGGGTGGTAGGCCCCCACTCCCTCCCTCAGACATTCAGCTGCTGAAAGTCACTGACATGTCCAGTGAAGCTGGTTGGCTGCACTTCCAATGGAGAAGGCAGACATCAGTAGGATGACGAGATCCTGGGATCGGTACCTCTCTCCTTGGTGGGTGCCAGTGCTGCAGACTGGGCAGCTGAGTAAAGGACCCGGATACTGTGACAGAGGATCCTATCCCCCCCCCCCCACTTCCCATCCAACCTAGTAATCCCCAAAAGTGTCGGCTGCAGCTGACAGATTGAGCATCCAGTCCCCTCTTCCACCATCTGTATATAGACCCAGAGACACAGGCTGAACTCCCAATCATGCAGATGGAGACCAAATGCAAGGATGGCACAATATTACCAGCAGACTCCTCTGTGGTATTTCTCTTGTCATGAACAGATAATTTACATTTACACAAAAGTTATGCCCACTCAGTTTGGATTTCTAAAGGGACAACAACTCAAATGAGAAATCTCAATTAACGTAGTGTACTTGGACTATAATTATACAGTAAAGCGAAAAGGAGGAAATACGAACAAAGAGTACGAGAGGCTCATTCACCACCCTAGTGTTCTCAACCTCTGAGGGAATGGCAAAGTCTGCAACAGTAGCCTACAAAAGGCTTGCCTCCCTACTTGCAGCAAAAAGAGATCAACTGTCATGGCCTGGTTGCGTGTCCTTCTTAGCTTCTCTCTTCTGAAGTCAACCATCACTTGTCTCAGGGGTGCTAGATCTACCTCAGGCCACCCCATTCATGAAACATCACCAATCGACCTTGCCATGAGTGAGTCGAATATCACTACATCAGTGAAATCCATACCAATACAATACGTAATGTCAATATTGTTGATTGTACTTTAAAAACAACAACAACAAAAAAGAAAGTATATTCCGAGTATTACTTAAAAATCCGACACTTGTCTTTTAAAGAAGCTATATAAGTGGTTCAATACTCAGTAGGTTTACTCAGGAAGCCACAGTTATGAAATGCGTAAATCTGAAAATAGTGACAATGACCTCAATAATATTAACTTTTTCGACGTTTCGACAGACTAAATGCTTTCCTGATGAAGGCTAGAGTATCTAGTCGGAATGTCGAGAGTAAAAATTCAAGTTGATTATTTAGAAGGTCATTGACATAGACAACCTCTACAGCTACAGTCCATTGGTGCATGGGAAAAGGGAGTGTTTATTGAAAGACAGTGCTGTTTTTTTGTCAAACCTACTGATATTCAAAATACTTGACAAGCTTCCTACATGGATGAATCTTGCACTTGCCTAATGAAGATTTATTTGTAGTTGATAGTACCGCAGCTTTACTCATTGACTTGACAGAAAATGAAGGTGGCTTTGTTAACAGTGAAGTTGTCAGTTTCTGTAGGAGCTTCTGTTAAAAAGCAGTAGAAATGTTTTAACTTTTCCTCTGATATTTTTCACACCCTTTCATTTATCACCCAGTTCTTTGTCAGGAGTTTCCTCATCGAGTTTTGACTCCATTGAATCTACTTTTTAAAATCTTATTAAACAAGGCCCTGGTGTAATTGGAACACCCCTGAGTTTGTGATCGATAATTTAATCTTCAAAATGCTGAGTCCCTTGGGACCATCGCTCCCCAGTGCAGTATAAATAATAATGACTAAATTAGGTAAGATGACTTGTACCACTATGACATACATGTACATATCTGATAAACATTAAGTTAATGTTCTAAATGAGTTGTACTGCTTGGTTATGGTGGAGAGGGTGGGGGGAGGCCATAAATAAGTCCCTTCCTCCTCTGCCAATATTTTGCAAAATGCACCCACACGCTTCCATCATCACCTGATCACTCACACCCTCCACCTCCTTCCCAAGCAACAATGCTATTTTCCCCTCATTGCCTACCATCTCAAACTCCTCCAACCATATTGCAGCTCCCTCAATTCCCATTCAGCTCATTCATTAACATTTTCCGTTCCCTTCCAAATTTCACTGTCTAATAGAAAGTGCCCCACACCTTCCACTTCCTTCCTGTCACACAACACGCATCTATCATCACTACACAGCCTACATCGTTTCTTGTCCTGCAATAGACCTGCTGACCCTGTCCTCAATCTAAACATCAACCTCACTCCCTCATATCCCTGTAATGACCAGGCCCATACCCAGGGGTGTTTCCTGTTGCCCGGAAACCCCCTCCCCTTCATATAGGAGCTACCGAGCGCCTTCTCATCTGAACAACTGATTTTCTGATGTACGGGCCTGATGACCTTGTCTGCTCCATCACCTTTTGCCAACCTATACCCCTTCAAACTGATCATACTCTCAACATCCTCCTCCCAATCACACACATTTCTCTTCTTCATCTTCACATTCCATTGCCTCACTGACCCTAGCTCAGCATTCAGATAGTATTTCCTCCTCAACAGTATATATTCTTCCCACCATCCTATCCCTCCATCCATTCTTAGCTTCTCTGCCACAATTTTTATCAGTCTACCCTCCTCCACCTGTGCAAGCCTCCTATCATAGATGATTTTTTTTCTCTTCCCTCCTCTCTGCCAACTTCCTCCATTCCAAGTCCACCAGCACTGCCACTCCTGCCAACAGGTTTCTTCCTACACTCAGCTGAGCTGACTCTCATTTCCTGTAAGCAGTCTTCCCTCCTATCAGCCACACTTCAGCAGCATGTTCCAGGCTTGGCCTAGCCAACAGCTCCCACACCATTCCTACCTCTATCCACTTCAGTTTTTCTATCATTCAAACCGCCTTTCCAATTAGTTCTCATCTTTCGCGCAGTGCGTAATAACTTCGTGCAACAGATAATTTTTCGCAGAATGGATGAAGAAAATAGACTTCAGAAAACGAGAGAGAGGGAAGGCTTCTGAAACAGCAGAACAAATTGGAAAAATAAAAGAGCAGAATGATAGAAAAAGGCGTGGGATGGAGAAGCTTCCTTTGGATCAGGAAAGCTTCTACACTCCATGTTTTTATAGTCAGGTCAGCTAAACTGGAAATAATCATCACAGATAATGGCCTTGCTAAACTGGAAATGATCGCCGCGCTCAATATTGAGCTGGTTCTCATCCCCATCAGTTTGAAATCTGTGAGGAATATCTTCCACATAATATAATTATAACAATCCAAGCAATACAATCTTATGACAGCAGTAATTTACAGATCAGTGTGTAGTGTTAGGCCTGCAGCTATACTTTGCGTAGGAGAATACCTAAAGCAATGCTTGGGATTAGGCTAGGAATTAAAGTTTTGCCCGTATTCTAAAATTAATATTTTTTGTGGGAAGAGAAGTCACTCCGTCTGCTGGCAATAGCAATTTAAATAGGGAACTCCATCTCTGTTACGGGGTCGTTTGGCAGGGGCTCTTTCGTGGGGGGGGGATTTTGACTTTTAGAAAATAACAATCCAGTTTTCTTTTTTTAAATTTATTACAAGTCAATTCTATAGTTGAAAATCTTTCTTGTATGCCTTGTACAACTGACAGACAACATGATGACCTTGCTCTTGGCTTCACAAATGTGGCACAGAAGTAAATTCTGTAGAGCATTGGTGTAAGTAGACCATGCCTATATATATATACTTCCCAAGTCAGGTCTGGTTGAATGAACACATTCTGAAAAGCCAGAATATTTTTTAGCTGCCTGCGAAGCTCTCGTCTCTTCTCCTTGGTCAATGTGACACGCAGAAGTTGGGACCCGTCCTCACAATTTTTCCCAATTTTTTTCATATTTACCGATACCCCATCAAGAGATATATACTTCCAATGCATCAGAGATCTCTTTCACCAGTTCATCTTCTTTTCCAGCTTTAGGTTTGGTTCCAGTGATGATGATAATAGTAATAATAATGTTTTTCAGCATAACGTGACAAATACTCAGTTATGAGATGATAGTGATATATAATTGATGTATTGAATGCTGATGGCTTACCAGCTCAGCCATGATAATATTGTTTGATCTATCTTTTTGCACGATCTATACTGATCTGGTGGCTTTTCCCCAAGTCCAGCAATAACGGGGAAGAGAAACATGATTTGATAGCAATGAATAGACATAACCTCAAGCCGATACTAAAGCTGAACACAGGACATTATCTTTTGCAAGCGTAGCGTAAAAGTCCATGTTAAGTGAAATTCCCCAAATTCCTTCCCTGCACCGTTGGCATAGCCTTCTATAAAGGTTTTCACTCCTGGGAAGAAGACTGCCGACACACAAAAACCAGGCAAACGTGCATCATCTCCAGATAATTTGTACGCGCCCTTATTTGACGAACTTTAAACTGTCACGTGCTCTCACAATAAGCGAGACGCGCGCGCAGTGGAAAGGTAAACTCAAGATGGCTGACAACCTTGGTTTGGTTGAGCTTCTCGACCAGAAGATCCCTTCAGCCCGACAGCAGTTGAGAGACAGCCACAAGAATTTGGGGGATCTGGCCATTTACTGTCAGAGGAACTATATTGAGAGTGGGCAGACGCCAGCTGCTCTAGAAGAGACGAAGCGATACGCGGCCCAGTCACTGGCTAGCGTAGCATACCAGGTCAATATCCTAGCTGTGAGTATGCTGGACTTACTGGATAAGCAGATGAAGCACATGGGTGATATGGAGGCCAACATCCATCAAATTTCACTGGTAAATTAATAGTAGAGTTGGTAAGAGATTTGGAGAGGTTAATGATAGCCAGCTCCCCATATATCTAGTGCTGTTCTTCTGAAGCTATTGTACCACCCTCAATTTAGTTTAATATGTGTGTCCTATAATCAGGACTGTGTACAACCTCCCCAAGTAGCCAACTAACACCAAAATGAGATGAGTAAGTGGTGATTATTGAACATTTTGGTGTAAAAATACCATGTAGAAATACTCATTGCTTGTATTTTCAGTAATCAGTGAGTGCTGTGTTTTTGTATGCGAGCCTGTGAGATGCATATGCACACACATACACACACTTAACTTGCCCATGTGTGATTTGAGTGTGGTGCAAGGTAAAGGGACCTACTGTAGCTGTAGTTGAGTGTGATATAAGGTTGCTTAGCAATGTAGCAAGCCAGTGGGCCAGGCAGTTTGTTACCATTTGAGGAGAGAGGGGAAAAACAAGCCTCATTATTAGTTAATGGATGTCGTTCAGTCGTGCCTTGGAGCAGTTTGGAGTGGGATGAGATGAGGTCAGTGAGAGGTTGGGTTGGCCGGGGGGGGGGGGGGGGGGGGGGGGGGGCATGGCTGTGCCCTCCTTGGGGAAGTTTGGTGGAACATGAGATGGGTCAGTGAGAGACTGAATTGCCGGGGGTGCAAAAGAAGGCCTGACGCGGGAAGAAAATGTCAAGCCTGTCCTGAGTGGCCTGGGAGCCCTCAAGGAGTGAATGGGAAGGGCATGGGAGTCCTCAAGGGATTGTGGGGTGGGAGGGGCGTGTGTCGGAGGGAGGCTGGGAGACCTGAGGGGGAAATGAGTTCAAGGGGATTCTTTAGGGGAGGAACTAGGGTTAAGGAGCTGGAAGGAGAACCGTGCTCGAGGAGCATCTTGTAGACATGGAACAAGCCCCCCCCCCCTAGCATGATGAGGGTGTGGCATTGCAGTACAGTTCATGAGCCAGTTAGACGCATAACCTGTTCGTAATGAATGTAGGGTCGAGATCAGACTGGCAAGAGGTAGATTTGGCTAGCAGGGGAGGAGACAGGGCTGGCAGAAGTTGGAGCACACAGGGTTGATAAACACAGTTTGGTCTAGCTTGAGGGATATTACCCAGGCATGGTGGGGGGGCTGGATGTGTGAGTTGGGAGGATGGAGAAGGGTATGATTCATGATGCGGCCTACTGTAGTCCTAGGGTTGGGGCTAGAGTTAGGGCTACTAGGGCTGGGGCTAGAGTTAGGGCTACTAGGGCTGGGGCTAGAGTTAGGCTACTAGGGCTGGGGCTAGAGTTAGGGCTACTAGGGCTGGGGCTAGAGTTAGGGCTACTAGGATTGGGGCTAGAGTTAGGGCTACTAGGGCTGGGGCTAGAGTTAGGCTACTAGGGCTGGGGCTAGAGTTAGGGCTACTAGGGCTGGGGCTAGAGTTAGGCTACTAGGGCTGGGGCTAGAGTTAGGGCTACTAGGAGTGGGGCTAGAGTTAGGCTACTAGGGCTGGGGATAGAGTTAGGCTACTAGGGCTAGGGATAGAGTTAGGGCTACTAGGGCTGGGGCTAGAGTTAGGGCTAGAGTTAGGGCTACTAGGGCTGGGGCTAGAGTTAGGCTACTAGGACTGGGGATAGTGTTAGGCTACTAGGCTGGGGCTAGAGCTGGGGCTAGAACTAGGGCTGGGTCTGGAGCTAGGGCTGGGTCTGAAGCTAGGGCTGGGTCTAGAGCTAGGGCTAGATCTGGGGCTAGGGCTGGGGCTAGAACTAGGGCTGGGGTTAGAGCTAGGGCTGGGGCTAGAGCTAGGGCTGGGGCTGGGTTTAGAACTAGGACTGGGGTTAGAGTTAATAAGGCTACTTGGGCTAGGCCTGGGTAGTGCTACTCTAGAGCTAGTGCCACTAGGTCTGGGGCTATAGTTAGGGCTACTAGTAGGAGATGGCACTCCTTAGGACTACAAGAGGCGGCACAGGAGGACTACTAGTAGAGACTGGGGTTACTAGGGCTAAGGCTGAGCTACTAGTAGGTGGCTCTCTTTACTAGTGCCATGGCTAGCAGGGCTACTGTTGAAGCTACTAGAAGGTGGCTCTCTTTACTAGTGCCATGGCTAGCAGGGCTACTGTTGAAGCTACTACAGTAGGTGTTCTGTGTACTGATTCATTGATGTTGTTGGGTATGTTGAGCCACACACAATCAGCTCTCTGCTATTCTAAGGAGTGTATATGCACATGTATGTGTGTGTATGCATGTGTGTATGTGTGTGTATGCATGTGTGTATTTATGTGTGTATGTGTGTGTATGCATGTTGTGTTTGGTAAATGATCAAGACTGAACCACGTGTATCAGTTTCCTTGTTAATCTTCCATTTTTACCATATTTGGGAAGTCACACAGACACGCATACATACACACACACACACACGCACGCACACACACACATACTTATAGGTAGTTGCTATTTCAGGTATACGAACGAACATTCACTGCCTCTCTCATTCTTTCCTTCCATCCTTTCTCCCTCCATTCCCACCTTCCACCGCCCCCCTTCTCACTTCCCCTCGTCCTCCAACCTTCCCTTGTCCTCCCTTCCTCCTCTGTCTCTGCAGGCCGTCGACATCCACAGAGAGAAAGTAGCTCGTCGAGAAATTGGGGACCTGGCCAGCAGCAAGAATATCACAAGGACACAGAGGGTCGTGGCGCCTACACAGAAGGAACGGCCGCAGCGGTTCGCCAGACATCACTGGGACTTCAAGGCCCTGGATCACATTGGGCATGGGACAAAGGGTACAGAGTCTACCCGAGGGATTGATGATAGATATGCCAAGAAGGATGTGAGTCAGTGTTATCTCATACATGTGTGAGAGTTCTGTCTGTGAGAGTTCTGTCTGTGAGAGTTCTGTTTGTGAGAGTTCTGTCTGAGAGTTCTGTCTGAGAGAGTTCTGTCTGTGAGAGTTCTGTCTGAGCGTTCTGTCTGAGAGAGTTCTGTCTGTGAGAGTTCTGTTTGTGAGAGTTCTGTCTGAGAGTTCTGTCTGAGAGAGTTCTGTCTGTGAGAGTTCTGTCTGAGAGAGTTCTGTCTGTGAGAGTTCTGTTTGTGAGAGTTCTGTCTGAGAGAGTTCTGTCTGTGAGAGTTCTGTCTGAGAGAGTTCTGTCTGTGAGAGTTCTGTTTGTGAGAGTTCTGTCTGTGAGAGTTCTGTTTGTGAGAGTTCTGTCTGTGAGAGTTCTGTCTGAGAGAGTTCTGTCTGTGAGAGTTCTGTTTGTGAGAGTTCTGTCTGAGAGAGTTCTGTCTGTGAGAGTTCTGTCTGAGAGAGTTCTGTCTGTGAGAGTTCTGTTTGTGAGAGTTCTGTCTGTGAGAGTTCTGTCTGTGAGAGTTCTGTCTGTGAGAGTTCTGTCTGAGAGAGTTCTGTCTGTGAGAGTTCTGTCTGTGAGAGTTCTGTCTGTGAGAGTTCTGTTTGTGAGAGTTCTGTCTGTGAGAGTTCTGTTTGTGAGAGTTCTGTCTGTGAGAGTTCTGTCTGAGAGAGTTCTGTCTGTGAGAGTTCTGTCTGTGAGAGTTCTGTCTGTGAGAGTTCTGTCTGTGAGAGTTCTGTTTGTGAGAGTTTTGTCTGTGAGAGTTCTGTCTGTGAGAGTTCTGTTTGTGAGAGTTTTGTCTGTGAGAGTTCTGTCTGAGAGTTCTGTTTGTGAGAGTTCTGTCTGAGAGTTCTCTTTGTGAGAGTTCTGTTTGTGAGAGTTCTGTCTGAGAGTTCTGTTTGTGAGAGTTCTGTTTGTGAGAGTTCTGTCTGAGAGTTCTGTCTGTGAGAGTTCTGTCTGAGAGAGTTCTGTCTGTGAGAGTTCTGTTTGCGAGTGTTCTGTCTGAGAGTTCTGTTTATGAGAGTTCTGTTTGTGAGAGTTCTGTTTGTGAGAGTTCTGTTTGTGAGAGTTCTGTCTGTGAGTTCTGTCTGAGAGTTCTGTCTGTGAGAGTTCTGTCTGAGAGTTCTGTCTGAGAGTTCTGTCTGTGAGAGTTCTGTCTGAGAGTTCTGTCTGTGAGAGTTCTGTCTGTGAGAGTTCTGTCTGAGAGTTCTGTTTGTGAGAGTTCTGTCTGTGAGAGTTCTGTCTGAGAGTTCTGTTTGTGAGAGTTCTGTTTGTGAGAGTTTTGTCTGGAGTTCTGTCTGTGAGAGTTTGTGGTTCAGTATGGTAGAGTATATGAGAGTTCAGGATGGTGCAGTATGTGAGGTTCAGAGTTTAGAACTCACCCTGTGTGTGAGTTTATAGCGGTCACTCACTTGAATCAAATGTTTATTTAGAAAAGCTGTTGTCGGAAGTTCCTAGTTGTTTCCCTTCTTGATCTTGCACCTAGAACTTTGAACTTTGTACCTCCATGGTTGGCCGCAGGACTGTCTACATAATCAGTGGAGATTTATAGCTACAGGGAATATTTTGTTATTGTTGTTGTTATTATTGTTGATGTGTATGTTTGTATGCTGTAGTCTCCAGATATCTCTTCCATCGGACGTAACTCCCTCACTCCTAGCATGAGTTCTGGTAATATAGCGCCAAACGGGCGTCCAATCCCAGTGGACCAGCCTTCTCTTCCAGGGGGGAATTATGCTCCCGTAGCCCCTCCTACTGCTCCCATGGCTCCCATTGCGCCTGTGGCTCCAGTAGCTCCTCCCACTTTTCCAGGCCAGCCGCCACCAGAACAAAGTAAGCTGTTTTGCTGTAATCTCTCACATTTATCAACAACTTTCCAGGATATCCTGTGGATATCCCAGGATATCTTAGTGAGGGTGACTATACAGCATGGATCCTGGGGTGCTTGGGACTCTCCCGGGATGTCCCTAGGCCTAGGAATGCCTCTAGCCCTTAGACTTAGGAACCAACCCATGGACCTGAGAATGCCTCTAGTCCTGGCCTTAGAAACCATGGACTCTGACATTTCCCCCCCCCCCCCCCCTCAATTTGCTATTGGGGGGGGGGGGGGGTGGATGTTTGGTATGTCCTAAATCATTTTCTTAGTCCACCCACCCACTTTTAGGAAGGCAACATTCTATTTAAATAGATTAAAGTGTGAGGACCAGTAATGAGATGCTCCCTTTGATAAATCTTAGATATGTTACATTATTGATTAGTTGCCTGGTTTGGGGTGAGTTTCTATATGACTCATTGCTAAGAATACCTCTAGCCCTAGAATACCCCTAGCCCTAGAATACCCCTAGCCTAGAATACCCCTAGCCCTAGAATGATCCTCCTCTATAATACACATCCCGGGATAGTCACAAATATTCCGGGCATCCAGGGCAAGGTCGTGCTGTATTCATGTGAGTGAAGTTCATACCATAAACTATGCTTGTTTAAGCTTAAGCAAAGAAAAGCTACACAGCGCTACCTCATGCTGAGTTAAGCAAATAAAATCAAGACCTCCTCCTTTCTTGGGAGTGAGGATGTTCCAAGTGTTCTGGTAAGCATGTGTTCTTGGAGTTGAAGTGCCTCCAGAGTCAATTCCTGGAAGATACCGTCCACAATAGTGGCCATGATTGTCTGGCAATTTTTTAGGCTCCCTCCCTTCCCTCGTGAACCAGCTGTATACCCATGATGTCTGGTTAACACATAAACTCAACTAGCAGCTCAGCTCTGCTATGTAGCTGCTGATTCCTGCCAACAGAGAGAGCAGTCCATTCCAATGAACTCATGCAAGATTCCTCATGACCTCACTATTGGAACTGCTCACATATATACCGTACACTCTGGTTGCCTAGCACCCCGCTTTAAACCCCAATCTGCAAGAAAGTGGGCACGAACTGAGAACAGGCGGTTACTAAGCACAATTTCTAAATAACGCACACTCACATATAAATTACTTTTTTAGACAGAGAACTGAGAACCTAATCTTGCGAGCTAGTCGAAGAAGAAGCTTAGTTCTCAAACTAGTAAGAAAGTCCCCGTCTCTTGAGGCAGGTAACAAAAGAGCAAGTCTCTCGAGGTGAACTGAGAAGGAACTAGCAATGGCCATTCATGCCCTTGACTTTTCCCCTCGGAAACAGGTTCTCTACAGAGCTATTTGGACATCCTCCTACATGGTGAAAAGCTCCTTTTAGCCGATGATGAGAACACGTCTTGGGACAGGCTTGCTATTGGCATCCTTCACAAGCCAGAAGTGCAATCGCTGGGTACGTCAGAAAGTGTTTTTTGGAACTTCATAGGCCGTGGGAGGAGTTACCTGCGCACTAGAATACTGAGAAAAGGGTTATAGTCCCCTGCAAGTAAGCAGCAAGAAGCTCGTGGGTGATATTACGAACAACTTTAGACAACTGAAGCTAATAAGACATGTACATATTAGTAAACTTCTTACCTCCATGTTTTGTTGGACTACGTTGCCATGGCAGTGCAGCGAATACACATGCGCATAGGTACTTTTCCCCATCAACATCAACATCAGCGCAGCGCAGCGAGATACCATAAAGATGCCTAACAAAGACTATAACGACAAAATGGGCGCTTAACAACTTTATGTGTGCTAAACATTGAGAGGCTTAAACTCAGCATGAGGTAGCGCTGTGTAACCTTTCTTTGCTTAACTCAGCGTGAGGTAGCGCTGTGTAGCTTTTCTTTGCTTAACTCAGCGTGAGGTAGCGCTGTGTAGCTTTTCTTTGCTTAACTCAGCGTGAGGTAGCGCTGTGTAGCTTTTCTTTGCTTAACTCACAAAGGAGTTGATTCTAATACCAAACTGCACCTCATTGTGTTGATATTCTAATAGTTTAATCTATAGTCAAGACAATATAAAAGACGAACTGTCACTTTCATGATGTTGGAGGTGTGCACACATGAAGTTTTGCGACTAAGTCTCTACACATTTAGTGGGCGCTTCAACCGACATCTCCTGCCCACTCATTGCCAAGATTAACGGGGTGCATGCTTGCCCAGTGGTGCTACTTAGCACATATATACATGTAGATTATGCTAGTCAGTTGTCAAGCATATATATACATGTACATGTACATGTAGATTATGCTAGTCAGTTGTCAAGCATATAATTATATACATGTACATGTAGATTATGCTAGTCAGTTGTCAAGCACATATATACATGTACATGTAGATTATGCTAGCCAGTTGCCAAGCATATATATACATGTACATGTAGATTATGCTAGTCAGTTGTCAAGCATATATATACATGTACATGTAGATTACGCTAGTCAGTTGTCAGTGTGTATGTGGTGTGTATTATACATACATGAGACACATGCTCTAATACAGTATGTGTGTATATATACATACATGAGACACGTGCTCTAATACAGTATGTGTGTATATATACATACATGAGACACGTGCTCTAATACAGTATGTGTGTATATATACATACAACATGAGACACGTGCTCTAATACAGTATGTGTGTATATATACATACATGAGACACATGCTCTAATACAGTATGTGTGTATTATACATACATGAGACACGTGCTCTAATACAGTATGTGTGTATATATACATACATGAGACACGTGCTCTAATACAGTATGTGTGTATATACATACATGAGACACGTGCTCTAATACAGTATGTGTGTATATATACATACATGAGACACATGCTCTAATACAGTATGTGTGTATATACATACATGAGACACGTGCTCTAATACAGTATGTGTGTATATATACATACATGAGACACGTGCTCTAATACAGTATGTGTGTATATATACATACATGAGACACATGCTCTAATACAGTATGTGTGTATATATACATACATGAGACACATGCTCTAATACAGTATGTGTGTATATATACATACATGAGACACATGCTCTAATACAGTATGTGTGTATATATACATACATGAGACACGTGCTCTAATACAGTATGTGTGTATATATACATACATGAGACACGTGCTCTAATACAGTATGTGTGTATATATACATACATGAGACACATGCTCTAATACAGTATGTGTGTATATATACATACATGAGACACGTGCTCTAATACAGTGTGTGTGTGTATGTGTGTGTGTGTGTTACAATATCCATAGCTGTGAACTATCTTTTCTCTATTCCAGCATTCCCTGTTGGCATGAGTTCACCCTCACATGGCACACCCTCCCACATGTCTGGACCACTACCACCTTCTGCCCCGACCATCTCCATGCTTGGAGCACCGCCTCCTCCAGCCCCACCCCCATCCATGCTCGGAGCACCTCCTCCTCCAGCCCCACCCCCATCCATGCTTGGAGCTCCTCCTCCTCCAGCCCCACCCCCATCCATGCTTGGAGCACCTCTTTCAGCCCCACCCCCTTCCATGCATGGAGCACCACCTCCAGTCCCACCCCCTTCCATGCATGGAGCTCCACCTCCAATCCCACCCCCTTCCATGCATGGAGCTCCACCTCCAGTCCCACCCCCCTCCATGCATGGAGCACCACCTCCAGTCCCACCCCCTTCCATGCATGGAGCACCACCTCCAGCCCCACCCCCTTCCATGCATGGAGCGCCACCTCCAGCCCCGCCTTCTTCCATGTTTGTAGCTGGAGCTCCACATCCTCCACCCATGATGGGAGGTCCGCCACCTCCTCCTCTCCAGTCCTTAGGTAAGTGCAGAAGAGTAAGTGGTCCTGTGCTGCTAAGGAGCTCTCTATTTCATGCAAGGCGGGGGAAAGGGAAGGGAGAGTTGGGAGGAGTGAGAGGGTGGAGGGGAGAGAGGGTGGAGGGAAGAGTGGGTGGAGGGAGAGGGTGGAGGGAAGAGTGGGTGGAGGGAGAGGTGGTAGAGAGAGAGGGTGGAGGGAAGAGTGGGTGGTGGAGATAGAGAGAGTAGGGGAGGTAGGAGATGGGGGCAGAGGGGGAGTGCATCCACATGTCCACCAAGCTCGGATGGAATGTGGTTGATCCACAACAAATAGGCTTGTGTGAGGGCGTGTCATGTTATTCCATTGTATGCACACCCATGGCAAGGAGGAAGAGGGAATCTCATTTGCAGAGAGATGTTCCCGTCTTCCTCACGGACATAAGTGCTCAGAGAATCCACCTACAGCATGTACCAAATGTGTGTATACTCAAGACAAGAAAATAGCAGTTGTGGTTGCTAGTGAATAATTCTATTTTTTTATGCTAGTAACTTTCTTGCAGGAACTTGATAAAATGTGCTAATATGCTTTAGGCAGTGCAGCAAAAAAATTGAAGGCCACTTAGCTGGCTTGTAGCTAAGTGGCTGTAAACTGTTCTGTGGTTTAATGATGTTTGAGAAGCTTCTGCATGTGCAGGCCTTCTAGACTGACTCAGCCATCATCGGACATGTTTGGTGTGGCATTATATAGGGCTGGCATTATATAGGGCTGGCAATATCAGGGGGTGGCATTATATAGGGCTGGCAATATCAGGGGGTGGCATTATATAGGGCTGGCAATATCAGGGGGTGGCATTAATAGGGATGGCAATATCAGGGGGTGGCATTAATAGGGATGGCAATATCAGGGGGTGGCATTAATAGGGCTGGCAATATCAGGGGGTGGCATTATATAGGGCTGGCAATATCAGGGGGTGGCATTAATAGGGATGGCAATATCAGGGGTGGCGGCTGGCAATATCAGGGGGTGGCATTAATAGGGCTGGCAATATCAGGGGGTGGCATTATATAGGGCTGGCAATATCTATAAACTCTGGTAGTTTAGCGCGTGCTTCTAACCTCCAAGAGAATAGGCCATTACTAAACATTGTTGCTAAATAATGCACACTCAACAAAACTTAAATCTGAGAACTGAGAATCTAATCTTGCTAGCTAATCGAAGAAGAAGCTTATTTCTCAAACTAGTAAGAAAGTCCCGTCTCTTGAGGCAGGTAACAAAAGAGGAGGTGAACTGAGAAGGAACTAGCAATGGCCATTCAAGCGTTTGACTTTTTCCCTCGGAAGTAGGTCCTTTACAGAGTTGGACATCCTACATGTACTTGGTGAAAAGCTCCTTTTTTGAGAACAATTCTTGCGACAGCCTCACTATTGGCATCCTTCACAAGCCTAAAGTACAATAGTTGGGTACGTCAGAAAGTGTTTTGGAACTTCATAGGCTGTGGAGGAGTTACCCGCTACTAGATGACGGGGAAAAGGACTAGAAATTCCCTGCAAGTAAGCCTCATTGGGATATTACCAAACAACTCCAGACAATTGGAGCTAATAAAGACATGCACATATTAGTAAACTTCTTGCCTGCATGTTTTTTTGAAATATGTTGCCATGGCAGTGCAGCTAATACACATGTGCCTAAGTGGTACTTTTTTCATCAACATCGACATCAGCGCCTCACAGGGAGATACCACAAGGACACCTAACACCACCAGAGAGATACCATAAGGACGCCTAACAAAGACTGTTTGTAACTACAAAAGGGGCTCTTAACAACCTTATATATGTAACAACCTAACAACCTTATATATGTGACTAAACATAGAGAGGCTTAACAACCAGAGTTTATGGTATCTAAACATAGAGAGGCTTAACAACCAGAGTTTATGGTATCTAAACATAGAGAGGCTTAACAACCAGAGTTTATGGTATCTAAACATAGAGAGGCTTAACAACCAGAGTTTATGGTATATAGGGGGCATTATATATAGATTAGGGCATGATGATATTTGATATTAAGGAATGGCATCATGGGGTGTGCATTATATGGAGTGTGGCAGTACCTGTTGAGTGGCTGGTGCTAGTCCAGTATGGGGCAGTGCAGAGTCAGTGTCTTCTTTCTGAACTCATCCCAATTGCAGGAGCCCCTCCCCCACCCCCTCCTCCACCGGAATCCCATCAACCTCCGACACCCCCTGCACCTGTTGGTAAGTCACCTAGCTATATATGCATGTATGTATATAAGGGCTTCACTTAGCGGAGTGGGGTGGGGCCATTCAACCTCCTTGAAATAGTTTTTTCTCTCTTCCCTCCCTTCTTGAAATTGTTTGCCCCCCTACCCCCCTCTTGAAATATTTCTGCTCCCTGAACTGGGTGGGGGGGGGGGGGGGGGGGGGGTATTTTTTATTTTATTTAAAAGAAGGCAAAAAAAATAATTTAGTATGGATTTTGTAAAGTCTACAAAAATAAGACTGTCTGGATATGTGGGACATATTTTCACAGGACTAGACTGACTAACAGCAACTACATATGAATCTAGTAGTACAACTAACAACACTGTAAACTATATATATATATATAGCTCTGTAGACTGTGCAGGAAGCATCTCTGTCAATCTGTAGTCTCTATAGAGGTGAGACATCTGTAGTCCTGGCAACACTAACTTATGTTATGATACGGAGAAGAATAGTGTGCTATCCAACTTCTCAGGGATGCATCAGAATGTGTCTCTGGAGACCTAAAATCTCAAACTTTCTGGTTGGGTATAGCCCGTCTACATATTCTGATGGTCTCGTGGTCACATCGCAACTGACTATGCCAGACATGACCCCATAGTGCCAGGCAGGTGAGTAATTTCTGAGAGTAAACACCTTCACACACACACACAAACTCACACACACACATACACACTCTCACACACATACACACACTCTCACACACATGCATACACACACACACACACTCACACACATACACACACACTCTCTCTCACACATACACCCACTCACACACACATGCAAGAGTCTGGGCCAGTATCTGATGGTTCTGTTCTGATTTGTCATGATTTTGTGACTATCTCATAGAGAGCATGATCATAGCACGAGATTGCATCTCATAGAGAGCATGATCATAGAGAGCACGAGATTGCATCTCATAGACAGCATGATCATAGAGAGCATGAGATTGCATCTCATAGACAGCATGATCATAGAGAGCACGAGATTACATCTCATAGAGAGCATGATCATAGAGAGCACGAGATTGCATCTCATAGAGAGCATGATCATAGAGAGCATGAGATTGCATCTCATAGACAGCATGATCATAGAGAGCACGAGATTACATCTCATAGAGAGCATGATCATAGAGAGCACGAGATTGCATCTCATAGAGAGCATGATCATAGAGAGCACGAGATTGCATCTCATAGAGAGCATGATCATAGAGAGCATGAGATTGCATCTCATAGACAGCATGATCATAGAGAGCACGAGATTGCATCTCATAGAGAGCATGATCATAGAGAGCATGAGATTGCATCTCATAGAGAGCATGATCATAGAGAGAGCATGAGATTGAATCTCATAGAGAGCATGATCATAGAGAGCACGAGATTACATCTCATAGAGAGCATGATCATAGAGAGCATGAGATTGCATCTCATAGAGAGCATGATCATAAAGAGCATGAGATTGCATCTCATAGAGAGCATGATCATTGAGAGCACGAGATTGCATCTCATAGAGAGCATGATCATAGAGAGCATGAGATTGCATCTCATAGAGAGCATGATCATAGAGAGCACGAGATTACATCTCATAGAGAGCATGATCATAGAGAGCACGAGATTACATCTCATAGAGAGCATGATCATAGAGAGCATGAGATTGCATCTCATAGAGAGCATGATCATAGAGAGCACGAGATTGCATCTCATAGAGAGCATGAGATTGCATCTCATAGAGAGCATGATCATAGAGAGCATGAGATTGCATCTCATAGAGAGCATGATCATAGAGAGCATGAGATTGCATCTCATAGAGAGCATGATCATAGAGAGCACGAGATTGCATCTCATAGAGAGCATGATCATAGAGAGCATGAGATTGCATCTCATAGAGAGCATGATCATAGAGAGCACGAGATTACATCTCATAGAGAGCATGATCATAGAGAGCACGAGATTGCATCTCATAGAGAGCATGATCATAGAGAGCACGAGATTACATCTCATAGAGAGCATGATGATTGCATCTCATAGAGAGCATGATCATAGAGAGCACGAGATTACATCTCATAGAGAGCATGATCATAGAGAGCACGAGATTGCATCTCATAGACAGCATGATCATAGAGAGCACGAGATTGCATCTCATAGAGAGCATGATCATAGAGAGCACGAGATTGCATCTCATAGAGAGCATGATCATAGAGATCACGAGATTACATCTCATAGAGAGCATGATCATAGAGAGCATGAGATTGCATCTCATAGAGAGCATGATCATAGAGAGCATGAGATTGCATCTCATAGAGAGCATGATCATAGAGAGCACGAGATTACATCTCATAGAGAGCACGAGATTACATCTCATAGAGAGCATGATCATAGAGAGCATGAGATTGCATCTCATAGAGAGCATGATCATAGAGAGCACGAGATTACATCTCATAGAGAGCATGATCATAGAGAGCACGAGATTGCATCTCATAGAGAGCATGATCATAGAGAGCACGAGATTGCATCTCATAGAGAGCATGATCATAGAGAGCACGAGATTGCATCTCATAGAGAGCATGATCATAGAGAGCACGAGATTACATCTCATAGAGAGCATGATCATAGAGACTACGAGATTACATCTCATAGAGAGCATGATCATAGAGAGCACGAGATTGCATCTCATATAGAGCATGATCATAGAGAGCACGAGATTGCATCTCATAGAGAGCATGATCATAGAGAGCACGAGATTGCATCTCATAGAGAGCATGAGATTGCATCTCATAGAGAGCATGATCATAGAGAGCATGAGATTACATCTCATAGAGAGCATGATCATAAAGAGCACGAGATTGCATCTCATAGAGAGCATGATCATAGCACGAGATTGCATCTCATAGAGAGCACGAGATTGCATCTCATAGAGAGCATGATCATAGAGAGCACGAGATTGCATCTCAACCACACCCCAACCACACCCACCCTCTATGCAGCGCTGCCTCCTGCCTCCCGTCCCCCCGCTCCCGCTCCCATGGGCTCTCCTGCACCAGCCCCACCCCCACTGCCTCCCATGGGTTCTGGAGTTCCTCCTCCACCACCTCCCGGTCCCATGATTGGAGCCCCTCCCCCTCCTGCACCCCCAGCTGTCCCCGGAGGCCCGCCTCCACCCCCAGGAGGGGGTCCTGGTAAGTGCTGACAGGCAACATAAATGAATACCTCTATTCCCCCTGGAGTGAATGATGTACATAATATCAACCGAGTGCAATCTGAACGAGTTATTTATCAGTGGCACTTGGCAAGAATGAGACGTATAGGGGAAAGGGTGTGGCCTACTTTAGAGCTCCATAATGTCCTCATGCTCCATAATTAACAAAAAGGGTGTGGCCTACTTTAGAGCTTCCACATGCGTCAAAGTTATTATTTTTTAAATCAATATGGAGAATATTGGTTTGATCCCGATTTCAAAATGGCAGAACAAAAGTCTCCTAAGAAACCAAAGATCATATCTCAGTTAGAACTCACATCCGAAACGTCTAAATGTGGTTTCGGCTGACATTAGCTACAAAAAGACTCCCACCATGTCTGGATCCTTCTCTAAGGTGGTAAAGCACAGACAAATAAAAGGTTGCTATAGGAGGTACAAAATACCTGAAGCTCATCTTCAAGATCATCTATCTATCTATCTATTTTCCCCTTCCACATAACGTGCGTGGGAGGTGTCAATTCATAAAAACGTGAGCACCAGAACACTCCAAATGTTCCAATGCGTATCCATGACTACTATATACTCCGTTTTCTCCACTGCGGATTATAGCATTTGGTAAGGATCATCTGGTGAGTAATTTCGTTGATGATGCAATCAAGCAAACGCACGTGCTGTATGGAGAACGAATGACTTTCTTGATCTCGGCAGACAAGCTATCATTAGTTAGCTAATGATAAACGACTGTGCGTGTGCAAGAGCAGTGGTGTAATTAACTTGGTGTGCTACATTTGGAGTGCGCTTTCAGAGCGACTTCTATTCAGTGTGCGACTTATATTCGAGTGAATACGGTGTATATATTAGGGGGTCGTCGATATATTAGGGGGTCGCGCGTTGTTTCTTGTCTGCATGGGTGCGGTCTTGCTTCCTTCCTTTCTTTTTTAACAGTTTGGTGTGTATGTGTAATAGAGCATTTTATGTTCCTGTTTATATAGAGCTGCATTTCCATGTTAGTTTGTTGTGTAAAATTGTTGGCATACTTGTGGTCGTGACCACGCCTACAATACTTAGCACACCATAGTCCGAGGCCTCAATCTCTAGATTCTAGATGCACCCCTAAGAGTCCTTCAGCAGCTGAAACCTGTTGTACTGCTTCCTCTGATACAAGTCTAGCGAAGTTCAGGTACATAGTCGAGGTCCACTTCTTGCGTGAGGTATTGGATATTCTCTAATAGAGACTGCCACTCTACTTATAGCTGTGCAGCTCTGAAACTTTGAGGTTTGGAGGGGAGGGGGGATTTCCTTCTCTCCCTGGTAATTATCACTTCAAGCTATTGGCATTATCAAATACAATATTACCATAGTAACTCCAATTATGTTTTGTAACGATACTTGTTGGTCTGTGACCCATAAATGGAGTACAGTCTGCTGAACCTGACACAGCAATAGAAATATTTAAGTGATATTCTTTCACTACACAAGGTAAGGTGCATCTAGAGTCTGAAGAACTACTTCACTGTATTGTCCGCCAGAATGAGTCTTCTGGAACTGGTAGACTTGGAGCTAGCTAGAGCTAAGGCCTGTCCACACAGCACCCTAACCGATGCACATTAATTAATGCGCGTTAGGCTAGGGGGGAACTCTTCAAGTCAATGCATGTTCATCGTGTCCACACTAGCACCGAAATAAACCGTACAGAGCAAAAAATAATTAGCCAACCAAGTCAGTCAATATCACATATAGTCAATTGGGGTAAAAAAAGGCCGTTTTCCCTTAACTTTACCTTTTAAGAGCCAGAGTAAAGGATTTACTAAAAACACATGTGCCATCCTCTAGTACTTTACTATCAAATGATGACTACATAAATTTAAAAAAATTATCCTATGTCCTATAATGAAATATTAATAAAAATATGGTGGCTTTTTTTTACCCCATGAAAGGGGTAAAAAAAAGCCGGTTCGGGGTAAAAAAAACCCACCCCTTTAAAAATATCCTAAACAGTAAAATCAAATTTAAATCCTTCAATATTTTATCAATTGAATATTTTTTCATTAAAATTTGTTCAAATAGTACAGTAATGGTTAACAGTTTGGTTTTATTGCATTTCTTTAAGAAAAATACTTGAAAATGTTTATCACTTTTGCTTCACACTCGAACTTCAGCAGTGCTTCCCTCGACTAACTGTTTCCACTACTGGCTGAACAGGGCCAGGACCATACATGCAATGATCCACTGCTACTATCTCCACATCTTCCTGCTTTGGCCAATCGTAGAAAATGCGTGTTGAGTCTGTGCTTCGCTCTTTTTTTTTGTGATGGAAGGTAAATTCAGCTGATGTGGGATCAGCATCTTCGTCATCACTGAAAACTTTTGTTATGATGAAATAGTCCATGTACCATTGATAATCAATGACTAAAGTTGGTTTATTCATATTCAGTTACTCACATTATATATATATATATACTATTGTATCATTCTGTCCATCAGAATGATGCAATAGTCCATGTGTACCATTGACTAGGTGGTTTATTTATATTCAAATAATTCATATTACTCACAATTATGCTTTAACTCACAAATTAGCATGACTGGAGAAGAAAAAATGAAAATATAGCATCGAAAAAAATTGCGGAAAAAAAACACCTGGCTTTTTTTTACCCCGAGTGACCAAAAATATCTGGGGTAAAAAAAAGCCGGTCCAAAAAACTCTAAAATATCAAAAAAAATTGAATTTTTTTTTGTCAATGAATAAACCATTTAGTAACTATTTTCTTTTGGCTAGCATTCATAATTTACTAACTAGTTTGATTAATCTACCCAAAAGTTCAGGTGAGCCAGAAAAAAGTTAATTTCGGGTATTTTCTACATGTTTAGGTTCTTTATTTTGTCATGTCCTCCATGTCAATATTTTTATACAAAAACACACATTAATGAAAAGCCCATTAAAAGTACTTGACAGATCAAGGATTGTTTAAATTCTTAAAGCAGCTGTGTCTTCCCCAGACCCCTGGTATTTTTTTACCCCAACTTACCCCCCCGGCTTTTTTTTACCCCAATTGACTATACTGTAGTTGAGATGGAGTTTGTTTTTGCGTCCTTTTCTTGCTGACCAGCTACCTACAGATGCGCAGAAAACAATTTCTCCAGAGAAAGAGGAGAGAGCTGAGGGAAGGGCAGAACCAATGAAAGTTGCGACTGCATGAGGTTCAAAAGTCCAGCTGCGCAGGACGTACCAACATAGCAACAGTTCTCTTATGTAGTTACTAACTAGTTTGGCTGCAGGCCACAGATAGTATACAGCTACATGGCTCCATAAGTTTCCAACAGATAGTATACAGCTACATGGCTCCATAAGTTTCCAACAGATAGTATACAGCTACATGGCTCCATAAGTTTCCAACTATCGTATGACGAAGACGTGAGCGAATATAATTCTTTTCAGCGCACACTCGCATAGTTATTTGAATGCTTAAAAATAATTTGATTAGACTCAAACCACCTATTGAGGTGGACCGGAATAATGCGCTAATTCGGTGTGGACGTGACCAATGTGCTTTGACTTGTGCAGTGGGGACATGCCTTAGGCTCCACTAGACCTGTCGTGCGGACTGTGTGACCTCATTGTGGCTGCTCCACCTCCTCACGGAGTCCTTATATTCCAATATTCATGGCCGCCTCTAGCAATCTGTGGAGGGAAGAAGGAGGCTCCAGTAGTAGCAGTCATCTCTCTCATCAATGGCTGAAATGGAAAGTCGTTAGTCACCGGATGACAGAGGAATATGAACTGCAGACACCATGAACGATGCATTGTTAGAAATTTGGAACAGATATTTTTGGATTACGATTCATAATTAGAAGCCGCATAAATAGAGCTTTTATGGTATGCTGCAGTTAGTGGAGTAGTCTACACAGAAGCCTAACAGAAAGAAATATATTGCTCCTTTTCTCAAAAGTGAAGAAGTTCAGAGTTTTTTCCAGTAGGCAGAGGTGCAAGCAGAATTTTTCCCCAAAACCAGTCAAACCAGTTGGAACGAGCCCATTGATATTGGCAGTTGCAATTGTCGGCCTTTTCTCTATGTCCCCCCCCCCCCCCCCCCCCCCATAATTATCATACTCCTCTTCTACCAGTAACTGCCTTAGGTAGTGCCGTTAAGTGCGCAGTCAGCGTCCATGGGCACTTACCCTTTAATTTGATGGGTGCACACTTGCTACATGTAGAGGACCCTTGCTTCATGAAACTCGCACTTTTATTCTAAGAGACGCACCGCCCATGTCATTCAGTGATCATTCACAGTGGAGTCAACAAGTTGGAGCTGCTCTAGGAGAAGATTCACTGCTTGTTTGATGTCCACAAGTTGGAGCTGCTCTATGAAGATTCACTGCTTGTTTGATGTCCACAAGTTGGAGCTGCTCTATGAAGATTCACTGCTTGTTTGATGTCCACAAGTTGGAGCTGTTCTAGGTGAAGATTCACTGCTTGTTTAATGTCCACAAGTTGGAGCTGCTCTAGGAGAAGATTCACTGCTTGTTTAATGTCCACAAGTTGGAGATGCTCTAGGTGAAGATTCACTGCTTGTTTAATGTCCACAAGTTGGAGCTGCTCTAGGAGAAGATTCACTGCTTGTTTAATGTCCACAAGTTGGAGATGCTCTAGGTGAAGATTCACTGCTTGTTTAATGTCCACAAGTTGGAGCTGCTCTAGGTGAAGATTCACTGCTTGTTTAATGTCCACAAGTTGGAGCTGTTCTAGGAGAAGATTCACTGCTTGTTTAATGTCCACAAGTTGGAGCTGCTCTAGGTGAAGATTCACTGCTTGTTTAATGTCCACAAGTTGGAGCTGCTCTAGGAGAAGATTCACTGCTTGTTTAATGTCCACAAGTTGGAGATGCTCTAGGTGAAGATTCACTGCTTGTTTAATGTCCACAAGTTGGAGCTGCTCTAGGTGAAGATTCACTGCTTGTTTAATGTCCACAAGTTGGAGTTGCTCTAGGTGAAGATTCACTGCTTGTTTAATGTCCACAAGTTGGAGCTGTTCTAGGAGAAGATTCACTGCTTGTTTAATGTCCACAAGTTGGAGCTGCTCTAGGTGAAGATTCACTGCTTGTTTAATGTCCACAAGTTGGAGCTGCTCGAGGAGAATATTCACTGCTTGTTTAATGTCCACAAGTTGGAGCTGCTCTAGGTGAAGATTCACTGCTTGTTTAATGTCCACAAGTTGGAGCTGCTCTAGGTGAAGATTCACTGCTTGTTTAATGTCCACAAGTTGGACTGCTCTAGGTGAAGATTCACTGCTTGTTTAATGTCCACAAGTTGGAGCTGCTCTAGGTGAAGATTCACTGCTTCTTTAATGTCCACAAGTTGGAGCTGCTCTAGGTGAAGATTCACTGCTTGTTTAATGTCCACAAGTTGGAGCTGCTCGAGGAGAAGATTCACTGCTTGTTTAATGTCCACAAGTTGGAGCTGCTCGAGGAGAAGATTCACTGCTTGTTTAATGTCCACAAGTTGGAGTTGCTCTAGGTGAAGATTCACTGCTTGTTTAATGTCCACAAGTTGGAGCTGCTCTAGGTGAAGATTCACTGCTTTGTTTAATGTTCACAAGTTGGACTGCTCTAGGTGAAGATTCACTGCTTGTTTAATGTCCACAAGTTGGAGGTGCTCTAGGTGAAGATTCACTGCTTGTTTAATGTCCACAAGTTGGAGCTGTTCTAGGTGAAGATTCACTGCTTGTTTAATGTCCACAAGTTGGAGCTGCTCTAGGTGAAGATTCACTGCTTGTTTAATGTCCACAAGTTGGAGCTGCTCTAGGAGAAGATTCACTGCTTGTTTAATGTCCACTAGTTGGAGGTGCTCTAGGTGAAGATTCACTGCTTGTTTAATGTCCACAAGTTGGAGCTGCTCTAGGTGAAGATTCACTGCTTGTTTAATGTCCACAAGTTGGAGTTGCTCTAGGTGAAGATTCACTGCTTGTTTAATGTCCACAAGTTGGAGTTGCTCTAGGTGAAGATTCACTGCTTGTTTAATGTCCACAAGTTGGAACTGCTTGTTTAATGTCTACAAGTTGGAGCTGAAGATTCACTGGTTGTTTGATGTCCACAAGTTGGAGTTGCTCTGGTGAAGATTCACTGCTTATTTAATGTCCACAAGTTGGAGCTGCTCTAGGTGAAAATTCACTGCTTGTTTAATGTCCACAAGTTGGAGGTGCTCTAGGTGAAGATTCACTGCTTGTTTAATGTCCACAAGTTGGAGCTGCTCTAGGTGAAGATTCACTGCTTGTTTAATGTCCACAAGTTGGAGCTGCTCTAGGTGAAGATTCACTGCTTGTTTAATGTCCACAAGTTGGAGCTGCTCTAGGAGAAGATTCACTGCTTGTTTAATGTCCACAAGTTGGAGCTGCTCTAGGTGAAGATTCACTGCTTGTTTAATGTCCACAAGTTGGAGCTGCTCTAGGTGAAGATTCACTGCTTGTTTAATGTCCAGCCAATGACTCTGCCTTAGCTGTTGTTTCTCATCCCCAGGTTCTCTCAAACTGCCAAGTCATCCACTTTGAGCTCCATCCAAGTCTGTATATAATCATCATCGCAATCCTTCTCATCGGCTTCGCATATGATTTCAATCAAACCTACACACTGGGCACTTGCTACACGCACCTGCCTAATCCTAGATCGCTGAAAAGAGCATAAGGGATGAGGTGCATGCTATGTACTTTACAGTGACCATAACGACAGGAACCCTCCCTCAAGAAATATCAAATGAATCTCACGGGGTACATGCCACATGGAGGGTACTTGCTGTGTTCCATACCGATAATTGCGGGTTTATTAGCAGTCGAGTTTCTACTTGAGATATGTCTTGAAATTCAATGCCTGTTCTCGCTCAGAGATCATATAACTTTGGAACCAAATTAGCCACACCCACACACTGCTTGTGAGAAGCGACGTTCTTTTATTTTTGTCGTGCATGTCCACATTACACAGGTGCCCCTCCCCCACCTCCTCCTCCACCTATGGGTGGAGTCAAGTCCGCCTCATTGCCTCGCATGAACTCACAGGACCAACCGGCTAAGCCAAAGCCTCCCAGCTCTGCTGCTCCCAGCTCGTCTGGTCCCTTTGGCTTCAACCCTCTCAGCGTTAAGCTCAAATCAACCGGCAGTAAGTTTGCTTCCACGCTGCCGAGGGACTCTCCCAGTGCTTCGGATTCCGGTCCCTCCCTAGCCAGTGCCAAGAGGGACATCGGTGGTCCCGTCACCTCCAGCAGACCTACACGGCCTTCTCCAAGTGTCTCGCAGAAGCCTCGAGGGAGAGGCGACTCCTTCAGTCAGATGAAATCTCCGCCAGCTCATGTTGCCACCCCGCCAGCGTCAGGGTATGCTCCTCCTCCTCCCCCTCCTCCACCAGGAGAGAATATGGCTGCACCTCCTCCTCCCCCTCCCCCCGGACCCGGGGGAGCAGATGGTGCCCCTCCTCCTCCCCCTCCTCCTCCGCCACCAATGGGATTCGCCGGTAAGCTCTCTCTGGAAACTATTTATTGAAATCATTTCTCTCTCTCTTGTTTTAATTTACAGCACAGAATAAGCCGCCCGAGAAAACCAGCCAGCCGCCCTCTCGTCCCTCCGCGTCTCGTCCCCCTCCATCAAGTGGAGGCGGGGGAGGGTTCGACCCCAGTGACATCCTCAAGGCACAACTGGGCCGACGTAGGACCGGCTCTAAGGTCGTGGACCTTCCTCCTCCCCCTCCTCCTCCCCCACAGGCCAGCATCCCGGCAGTGTCCAACATCCCTGCAAATTACTTGGAAAAAGGTACGTATAGGAACACAATTCAATGTGGTAACTGAATTGTGTTGGTGGCGGTCGTCGCTAAAAGGGTCTAAACCACGCTCTCTCAAAAGTGGCGTCTTTCGGGGGGGGGGGGGGGGGGGGGAGGAAGGGGGAGTGGTTCATTATTCTCTAGAATAACAATTGGAAATGTGTCATGAAAGAGCTCCAGTAAGTGATAGTCAGAAAGAGCTCCAGTAAGTGATAGTCAGAAAGAGCTCCAGTAAGTGATAGTCAGGATCAAGTGTGCGGGGTTGCAGCCAATGGGCAGAGCAGTGGCAGCGATCGCCAATGCGACGTCCAGCCTCCCCAGTGATGAGGTGGAAGACACTGATGCTAGTGATGGTCCCTTCACAAGGGATGAGGCTAGCAGAGAAGAACTCTTGAGTAGTAAACGAATAGTCACTCACACGCACTGGATGTTGCCCTCTGAAGATGAGGCATTATATTTCACACATTCTAGCACTGCAGGCTGGGGATAGAGAGTGGCCCTCGATAAGTGCCACTCCTCAAGTATGGAACGTGCCGCTGGATGATGTGAACAGCACGTGTGCCATCTTATCTAGGAGGTTTGGCTTTGCACAGCCAATGACAGTCATCTAGAATGTTTTTGAAAATAATTTGAGTACGTTGTATTCAGTAGCAGTCAACAGAAATCATGTCCGCAAAAAGTATATTCATAGTCTGTATGAAGTGTATTATTCATAGTCCCAGAACCTGCCATAGGTTGCATATTCGCCCACTGGTGATTACGATCTATTTAACTAAGAGCAAAGACAAGTCCATTAACATTTCAACCCCTGCTGTTTTTTAATCAATGAATATTTTTATAGCTCCAACTCTCTTGGGGGGAATACTATTTCATACACTAATTCATTAGAATGCAGCTACAGTAGGTTGCAATCTTGTATAAGATTAGGCTCCATTGGGGTAAGAAGCCAATGGCTACAGATGTTTCAATGTAACATGAGCAAAGTAATCCGTCCAGGAGTTGCTTTCTCAAAAGGTGAAGGGACTCAGATCCCAATGGACTTAAGTCTCTGCCACCTTGCCCAGCAGAGACTTGCCCAGCAGAGACTTGCCCAGCAGAGACTTGCCCAGCAGAAACTTGCCCAGCAGAGACTTGCCCAGCAGAGACTTGGTATCTCTGCCACCTTGCCCAGCTGAGACTTGGTTGTCTCTGCCACCTTGCCCAGCATTGTCTCTGCCACCTTGCCCAGCAGAGACTTGGTTGTCTCTGCCACCTTGCCCAGCAGAGACTTGGTTGTCTCTGCCACCTTGCCCAGCAGAGACTTGGTACAGTATCTCTGCCACCTTGCCCAACAGAGACTTGGGTATCTCTGCCACCTTGCCCAGCAGAGACTTGGGTATCTCTGCCACCTTGCCCAGCAGAGACTTGGGTATCTCTGCCACCTTGCCCAGCAGAGACTTGGTGTCTCTGCCTCCTTGCCCAGCAGAAGAACTCTCCAGGGGAAAAAACGAGAATCATCCTGGAAGGGAAGGGATGATCCAATCCAACAGTTCTGATCATACACTTGCTGTAACCCCTCAAACCGGAAACACTCTTTTATGATTCAGCAGTCGACTGACTGGACGTGTGCCAGTAAAATAGAATCCAGAATTCAGCACATGGTTTCATTTATAACCCACGTCATGAAGAGGCACGTCATGAAGAGGCACGTCATGAAGAGGCACGTCATGAAGAGGCACGTCATGAAGAGGCACGTCATGAAGAGGCACGTCATGAAGAGGCACGTCATGAAGAGGCACGTCATGAAGAGGCACGTCATGAAGAGGCACGTCATGAAGAGGCACGTCATGAAGAGGCACGTCATGAAGAGGCACGTCATGAAGAGGTACGTCATGAAGAGGCACGTCATGAAGAGGCACGTCATGAAGAGGCACGTCATGAAGAGGCACGTCATGAAGAGGCACGTCATGAAGAGGCACGTCATGAAGAGGCACGTCATGAAGAGGGATAAAGTGGTCAAACAAAAGAATCGTAACTTATTTTACCTCTTATTAGAGCCTCCCTCTCGCTGTAGAAGAACCTGGGGGGTCTTGATGGAGTTTAATAGCCATCACTCCCTGAAAAGTTATTTAGCCAGGGTCTGTGAAAAGTCGTTCTAATTATAGGAAATTGTAGCTCCGCCTACTTCAATCATTACAGTGGGTTGCTTGAACTGACTACAATAACCTCATAATTTTGAACTGGGTGGCATCTGTGGGTGTATCAAGTCACGAAGTGCATGGCACGAACTTTAGGGACGTATTCCTAACTATAATACATTTCTTGTGGAATGCTTCTGAGCTGCAAACGTGTTCAAGATGGTCGTCAGTGAGCTACACTTTACAGGAATGTATGTTGCTATGTAACCTCTTGCAGTGGAGGCCAGGTACGACTACACCAAGGACAAGGAGGATGAGCTGACCTTCTCTGCCGGCTCCATCATCTACGTCATCAAGAAGAACGATGACGGCTGGTACGAGGGCTCCTGTGACGGGGAGACGGGACTCTTCCCTGGAAACTATGTAGAAGTGGTGGCTTCCGGGAATATGACTTGAATTTACCTTTGATGTTGTGATGTAGTGTGAATGAATGTGGGTCTCTTGACACAAGAAGTTTTTTTATTACTAGTATGATGGATGGTGAGAAAGGTGTGAGGTGTTTGTTGATTTCTATTGCGTGTGACAGTATTAGACATTCTTTGAGTCATGTGTTTGTAATGAGCTGACTGGGATACTAATTAATTGATAATCTGGGGGTGTTAGTGTCGAAATGTGATGCGCTGTAATGAATAGGCAGTGTTTTAGCATTGACAACCAGCTCAAGATGGATCATGACTGCTCTGCTGTGGGAGTTACGTTTGCTAGAGTTATATAGCAAGTGTTGATGATGGCTTGTCTGCAGGTGGTAGCAATATAGAGGTAGTAATATAGAGGTAGTAATATAGAGGTAGTAATATAGAGGTGGCAATATAGAGGAGAGGTAGTAATATAGAGGTAGCAATATAGAGGTAGTAATATAGAGGTAGTAATATAGAGGTAGTAATATAGAGGTGGCAATATAGAGGAGAGGTAGCAATGTAGAGGTAGCAATATAGAGGTAGTAATATAGAGGTAGTAATATAGAGGTAGTAATATAGAGGTAGCAATGTAGAGGTAGCAATATAGAGGTAGCAATATAGAGGTAGCAATATAGAAGTAGCAATATAGAGGTAGTAATATAGAGGTAGTAATATAGAGATAGTAATATAGAAGTAGCAATATAGAGGTAGCAATATTATATAGAGGTAGCAATATAGAGGTAGTAATATAGAGGTAGTAATATAGAGGCAGCAATATAGAGATAGTAATATAGAGGTAGTAATATAGAGGTAGCAATGTAGAGGTAGTAATATAGAGGTAGTAATATAGAGGTAGCAATATAGAGGTAGTAATTAGAGGTAGCAATATAGAGGTAGCAATATAGAGGTAGCAATATAGAGGTAGTAATATAGAGGTAGCAATGTAGAGGTAGCAATATAGAGGTAGTAATATAGAGGTAGTAATATAGAGGTAGCAATGTAGAGGTAGCAATATAGAGGTAGCAATATAGAGGTAGCAATATAGAAGTAGCAATATAGAGGTAGTAATATAGAGGTAGTAATATAGAGATAGTAATATAGAGGTAGTAATATAGAGGTAGCAATATAGAGGTAGCAATATAGAGGTAGTAATGTAGAAGTAGTAATATAGAGGTAGTAATATAGAGGTAGCAATATAGAGGTAGCAATATAGAGGTAGCAATGTAGAGGTAGTAATATAGAGGTAGTAATATAGAGGTAGCAATATAGAGGTAGCAATATAGAGGTAGCAATGTAGAGGTAGTAATATAGAGGTAGTAATATAGAGGTAGCAATATAGAGGTAGTAATATAGAGGTAGTAATATAGAGGTAGCAATATAGAGGTAGCAATATAGAGGTAGCAATATAGAGGTAGCAATATAGAGGTAGTAATATAGAGGTAGCAATATAGAGGTAGCAATATAGAGGTAGCAATATAGAGGTAGCAATATAGAGGTAGTAATATAGAGGTAGCAATGTAGAGGTAGTAATATAGAGGTAGTAATATAGAGGTAGCAATATAGAGGTAGTAATATAGAGGTAGCAATATAGAGGTAGCAATATAGAGGTAGCAATATAGAGGTAGCAATATAGAGGTAGTAATATAGAGGTAGCAATGTAGAGGTAGTAATATAGAGGTAGTAATATAGAGGTAGCAATGTAGAGGTAGTAATATAGAGGTAGCAATATAGAGGTAGTAATGTAGAGGTAGCAATATAGAGGTAGTAATATAGAGGTAGCAATATAGAGGTAGTAATATAGAGATAGTAATATAGAGGTAGTAATATAGAGATAGCCATATAGAGGTAGTAATATAGAGGTAGTTATATAGAGGTAGTAATATAGAGGTAGCAATATAGAGGTAGTAATATAGAGGTAGTAATATAGAGGTAGCAATATAGAGGTAGTAATATAGAGGTAGCAATATAGAGGTAGTAATAGAGAGGCAGCAATATAGAGGTAGCAATATAGAGGTAGCAATATAGAGGTAGCAATATAGAGGTAGCAATATAGAGGTAGTAATATAGAGGTAGCAATATAGAGGTGGCAATATAGAGGTAGCAATATAGAGGTAGCAATATAGAGGTAGCAATATAGAGGTAGCAATATAGAGGTAGCAATATAGAGGTAGCAATATAGAGATAGTAATATAGAGGTAGCAATATAGAGGTAGCAATACAGAGGTAGCAATATAGAGGTAGCAATATAGAGGTAGTAATATAGATGGAGACCTGTCCACAAGAACCCAAATGGAATATTTATGCAGCGAAGAATACGTGGACAAACACAGACCGGAAGTAATCCGATGTTGTCGAGAGGGTGGAACTTGCTTAGAGGGGACAAGATGGAAAGGGAAGCATAAAGGCAATGTATATGTGTGCATGCATAATTATTCCTGATGAAGGCTAGAGCATCTAGTCGAAACATTGAGAGAATACAATTTCAAGTTGATTATTGAGAAGGTTTTTGTAAGCATGTTGTGATGGTGAGTTGCTTACCTCGTAGTTACAAAGAAATGTCAACCAAAGTGACGGAATGTCACCTGTAACTCAATCCTAGACTTGCCAACCATATGCTTTTGCAGGATAAAACTCGTGTTTGGCAGGGTTTTGGTAGCATCTACCCCCCCCCCCCCCCCCAACCTCCCTTCCACTTCCAAATATTCTAAGCTAGAATATGATCACGAGTGTGATATGAGAAAGAATTACGAAAGTCTCTGGAGAAGTTTTCTTCAAATATTCTAAGACAAAATCTGATCAATACATTTTTTAAATTTGTTATTATTTTTATTTTATTTTTTAAATTTAATTTTAATTTTTTTAATTTTATTATTATTATTATTTATTATTATTATTATTATTATTATTATTATTATTATTATTATTATTATTATTATTATTATTATTATTATTATTATTATTATTATTATTATTATTATTATTATTATTATTATTATTATTATTATTATTATTATTATTATTATTATTATTATTATTATTATTATTATTATTATAATTATTATTATTATTATAATAATAATTATTATTATTATTATTATTATTATTATTATTATTATTATTATTATTATTATTATTATTATTATTATTATTATTATTATTATTATTATTATTATTATTAATTATGTGAAAAAGTCAGTAGCGGTTGACATATCAGCCGATCCCAACACTGAGGCCGCATTATTTTATTTATTTATTATTTATTATTATTATTTTTAATATTATTTTATTTTTAATTTTTTATTATTATTATTATTTTATTATATTATTTTTATATAATACATAATATTTAATTAGTTTAATGAAAGTCTAATGAAATAAGTCCTCCAGGCTGGAGTCATTGCCCAGTGTTCCCATAATGCACGTGCTGTTCCCCCTCTGTATGGCAACCGCCAAACGTTGGATCAGGAAGGGGAATGACCTGCTCTCCCCTGTTGTTCTGCTCACTCTGCGGCCAAGCTCTTTCAAAAAGGGTAAAGTCCCCAGGACGAAAGTCCCTGATGTCTCCACAGCCACTGGTTGGAAGAAGTGAGAGGGGTCCATGTTTGCCCTCTTCTTCGTTTCAGCCATAGCAGTAACTGCACTGCCTCACTGGTTGCACTTGCTATGTATGAATGGGCATAGGTGTCTGTGCAGGTAGCGTCCCATACCAACAGCTTGCCATACTCCCAAGGAACCATTGTTATACCGTCAGATCTCTTTCCATCACTCCTATATGTCCCTGAAGGTTCCAGCCGAGATGGAATTTTGGCTGCAGACAGGGCACGGTGAATAATGTCATTGAGTGAGGAGTGGCGGAAATGGCGGCCTTCACTATGTCTGCAGCTAAGGCCATGAGTTGCAAGAGAATCCACATAGGAACCACAGTGATGACATATATGAGGTTTGCACAGGGAGCATCCAAGCCTAAGTCCCACTGCCACCTGGATGGTGTTGTCATCCATGCATAGCCCTAAAGACGAACAAGGGGGTGCATTCAACCACACACCTTGTTGATGCAGACAAAAGACGAGCACGTGCTCTCCCATCTTGGGCATTCTCCAACAGCTTGTTTGCTGTTGCTGTCACTCGCGCAGAATCCCATGCCTTCTGGAGATATTGGCCAGTGCCTTCAGGGGATGGTGTGTCATGGCCAATGGACCACAATGCCTTGGCCTCTTCCTGGTAAGGTGTGGGTGTGGAACTCTGAAGCTGTGGGGGGAGGAGTGAGAAACCAACTCAGAACAAGCAGCAGCTGATGCCAAAAAGGCAGATGGTGCAAGCTGCACTGCACTTCTAATTCCCAGGCCTCCATTCTTCACTGGTAGTGTTGCTTGAGTCCAGGCAGGGTCTTCTTCATCAAAGTGGATGTTCACGATCCTACTCAAAATAGACCTCAACAGGTTGTCGTACTCCTGGAGCTTTGGTGATAGGAAGCATGGTGAGGTCCGCAGGTTATACAATAGTTTTGGAATGGCAAAGGAGTGGCGGAGCAATAGGATGGCATCATGGGAGAAGAGGTATTTCAGTCTCTCTCCCATCATCCCCAACATCTCGATCTTTTCTTGTAGTATGGCAGAGATGCAGGAGATGTTACCTAATGAGGAGCCCAGTAGGGTTGCTTTCTCTGGGTCTCTCACACAAGCATTTGGCAGAGCACATAGCAATGTTCCTCTCATAGCATGGTCTGAGCAGATGATCTCCGACTTGTGATGGTTTAGATGGAGACCTAGTTCGGCACCCCCCCTCTCAATCAGGTCTAGGTCATGCAGCACATCCTCCACCTTGCCCTCCCAGTGTGCCATCATCCAGGTAGAACAGACACAACTCAGACTTTAGGTGGCTGCATAACTTGAATTGTAAGGCAGAATAGGAGTGGGCCCAATGGGTCACCTTGCTGCACACCCTCTGCAGATTGTATGGTCTCATCTTCCCAGAATAGCGTTGACGGTGAAGAATATGCCACATGGACAAAAGGAAAAAGGGACAGGGCAATACTCTGGACAGCCGCTAGCATCTTGTCCCTACGGAGAGCATTGAAGGCATTCTGGAAGTCCAGCTTCAGGACACAGTTCGAACCAAGAGTTTGCATATATTTTGTAGCAGCATGCACTACTGCTGCCTCTGAGCCCCTCCTTACTCCATAACCCAGCTGGACCGGAGCAAGTAAGGTTCCCATCTCCTCCATCACCTTCATCCCAGCTACCTTAGCTATCAGGTGACGGAGGGTGCCGCCACCTAGTGCTATTGGGCGAACTCCACCCCCTTTCTTCTCCAGTGCAATTAAGGTGGCCCCAAAGAAGTACGGTCTAATGGATACTGGTATGTCACCATTCAGGACCAACTCAGTAAAAGAGACGAGAGCCGGGAGGAGGGCTTGTCGGCTGCTATCTGCAGCTGGGCCAATAATGTCCTTCAGGTGCTGAGGCCGAAGACCATCCGGACCCCCTGCAGATCCAGCAGGGAAGGAATTGATGGCACGGGTGATCTCCTCCTCTGAGACCTTGATGTCGGAATGATCTGGTGCAGGAGGGATTGAGGAGTCTCGATGTTGCGAAGGGTGCTTCTGTTGGAGTGCAATGTAGGTTGCATTACTCTTGTTAGCTGTTAGCCAGACCACCATCAGAGCAGGCCAGTCTAACAGCGCCTCTATAGTCTACCTCCTCCAACTTGGCAGCCACTCTCCTGGCTAAAGCCTCCATGGGATTAGGCTCACTTTTGGATTTGGACCTAAGCTTTGAACTGGACTCAATTGGATGATCAGTTTCATTATCGATCTGTTGATTAATAGCCGAGGCCAAGGGCCAGCGCTTTCCTCCACGGCGAGGTTGTCTCATTTTTTATTTATTTTTAATTTTTATATCATCAAAATCATGCTCACTATATAGCCATTGGCTAATATGAAGAGCACACAACAATGCATATACACAACATATGAAAAAATGGTATATATATAGTTTGTATATAAAACGTTTAAATAATATAAGAGAATGGAATTCCTTGATATTGAGATATGAGAAAGAATTATGAAGTCTCTGGAGAAGTTTTCTTCTGGCTTTTTTAGTAGCTGACTTAGCATTTAATAGCATAGTGTCATTAATAAGGTGTGAGTTTGAGTAACATGGCTTATCATTATTTATTTTAACACTTAGGAGGCCACACACCGCGGATGGATCCAGTTGCCGTCTTTCTTCGGTTTCTATCTTCCTAACCACACTAAAGAGGCGTTATGGATCTGGAGGCAATACCAGCAAAACTTGTGCGAAGTTGGACAAATCACCGAAACGGATTACTTTCAAATCTATGACTGAGTGAACTTTAGCCATTGCTGTCCAGAAACAATCAATCACTCCTGATTCATCAGCATCTAGGAAGTTGATGTGATGGTGTACTCCATGCTCAAAAGGTCCAATTCATCAATGGAAAGAGATGCAAAGCGGTTCGCCAATTGGAGAATGCCATTCATTGAGATTTTATCTTTATTCCTAGGATCAAGAAAAGCGAGTTGTTGTAGAGTACTATCATGAAATGGAAATTTCTCTTTCATTTTCAATACACTAGTTTCGTAGAATGTATGTACACACTTAAAGAAACATCTTTCAAGAGGATCCTACCATTTCTTCAAGGTCACCGTACCACAATAAACGAGTGGATGTACCAATACCAAGCTCATCATTATTTAGCTGGATTTTGCTATCAGTGATATCGATAGAAGTGATATCATCTGTGGACTTGATAACATCGGGGTCAATGAAATTGCTGACAAAAGAATGCAAGAGTCGACGCACATCAGCCTGCAAAGTACCAATACGGCTGGCATGAGTTTGAAAAACAGTGGAAAAGACATTCAAAAGCTTAAAGGCATATAGAACGAAGTTACAAAATAACTTCACTTGAGGATCCTTTTAGGCTGCTCTGTACACGCTCATTGTCAGGTTCAGTCTCAGGTATCCTGTCAAAATAGCAATGAAGAGCTGGCCACTGCTGAATCAATCTCTCCAAGCAGCATTCTAAACTCAGCCACCTGGTTGCAATGCTTTAGAACTTGAAGTGGTTTAATATTGCTAAACTCAAGTTGAATTTCATTGAACTCGTGCCACTTGGATGTTTGAAATGATAAAATGTGTCAATTAAAAGATCATCAAGAGAGACTGGAAGTTTTTTAAGAGCAGCAACAGCGCATAATGCACCAAAGTGGCAAAGACAACCAAGGCTAGGCCACTCCAACAAGATTCATTGGTTCTCATCACCCTCCCTCCCGCCTTTTCATATGATGCCCTCATGAATTTTCCCTTTAACATTTCTAGGTCAAAGTCCATTATTTGGCCTCTAGCACCAATTTTTTGTGTGGTTTCCTGTGTAGTACGGGACATGATGTCATTAAATTGTGTGAAGCCATTGGTATTTCGTGATTTTGGGCTCAGTGTCTGGAACGTGAACTGGATGGACTCATGTTCACATGTGGATCGGCACTTGAAGATCTTGCTCTGTCTGATCCATTGAATGAGTTATATGTCAGAAGCATGATATGCTCAGAACCAATTGAGAAGCTATACTAATAATCCTACTGTGCCACTGCCTTTATGGGAACAGACTGAGCAGTGTTGCCATAGTGTTGGATTTTATCCAAACCGTTTGGATTTTTGACCCTTTAAATTTTCTGTTTGGATTTTATCAATAAATGTTTGGATTTTTCATCATTAGATGCATTTCAGACCATGTGCTGAACGTTTATTTAGCTACATTCATTGGTCTCAACAAAATGAAGCACAGAAACAGACTACATTAAGGGAGGCTTTTACCATTTTTTTAATGATTAATTTTTTTAAATTTTATTGCTCTATTCTATACCTTGATGCATGTAGTTGTTATGTTTCAAGTTTCAGAGTATTTCAATGCTCCATTATGAAGTTATGCACCTTTTTGTGCATGCTATTTCACATTATCAAGCTATATACAAAATACCGTTTGAATCTTGAAGACGGCGCTTCTGCCAAAGGTAAGCGTACTCCCTAACCGTAGATAGAAGTCTGGAAAAGGACTCTAAATGAAGCTCTCAGTAAGCTTCTAATTACCATAGTTACCACGCAGCCCTGTGCTGTCATCACATGATCTGTACATCCTGTCAGGCAACCGTCATCATTTCGATTTTTACCAAAAAATACCCCCCAAAACACACCCACTTTTCATGGCTTCTCCTGAAAATCACTGTTTCCGAATCTGGAAATATTCTAACTTGCTCATTTTTTAATGTATACAAGATTTTAATATATCATTTGAAAGTCCTTTCCCTGCTCTAAAAAGTGAATGTCTAAAACATGTTTAAGTCCATCCATGGTGGAGGTATGCATATGGATATACATATATACCATGTTTAGAACTTCAGGTTGACCTCTCTTAAAATTCAGTTGTTGTGCTAATGATATTTTTAGCCATCCACTTTGCACTTCTATGATCACTCTAAGCACTTCCTAAGTGGGAAGTGGTTAGGACTAAGTGGCCATGAGTTAGAATATTTGCCCTTGATACTGAGGTGGGATCCATAACTTCACCTAGGTAGTAGATATGCAAAATCTGAGCATATCAAAAGAAAGCACATTCAATACACTGCATCTTGATAAAAATTTCACCTGCATTGAGAAAAAAAAAAAAAAGTTATGACAAGTTGTGTCGACCACCCCAGAAATGGTAAAAGCCTCCTCCCTTAAATTCCTTTTAACAAAAATGTAAACCAAACACACTATTAAAGACATTGTGTAAATGCTATGAACACACTTTAGTATGTTATTTCTCGTGAAATTGTTGTTTGGATTTTGTTTGGATTTTTTGTTGCCAAAAAATTTGGATTACACAGGCGAGTAATTTGGAAAAATTATGGCAATATACTGATCAATTATCCACAGTGCAGCAACTGTAACCAGCCCAAAATACAAAGAAATCTTATCTACACTCCCAGTAACTACACTCCCAGTAACTGGGTTTTTATTTTTTATTTTGTTTCATTACATTATATAATATTGCTTTTTTTAAAATCTATATACAAAAAAAAAAAAAAAAAAGTAAAAGATTAATTAAATTTTTGTGGTCTATGTTTTTAATAATATATAATAGCCCGCCCGCCCGCCCGCATCCTGTTTATGTCTCCTGAAGTGATGAAACCAATGAATCTTATTGGAGTGGCCCTAAATAACTTCGGTTGTTTCCCAAGAAGCTTACTTATAACTGAATTATGCTTTCCCACCATAACACTTGCGGTGTCTGATGCGTAACCGATCATGTTACTCCATCGAATCTTACCCGAATCAAACTCTGCAGTGAAGAGTGACCGAGTTGTAGCAATATTGCACACAGGCATACAAAGAAAACTGTGTTAACTATATAGCCACTCTATCCCAATACCTTACCATGATTCCAAAGCACTTGCTATCTGTTTGATCGTTGCCACCATCACAGAAAAGGGTGAAAGGTGAACATTTAATGACCTCATCATTCAATGCTGGAGGAACCAGTGCATATTTCACAATTGCTGTGGTGTTTGTCCTGAGCAATTTTTCTGTCAGGAAACGTTACCTTGCACGATTTATTGAAGCTAAAAAAAGGTATATTATTGTGTTCTGCAATGAATGTTGAAAAGTAAATTTCAGCAGCCGTGTGTCCTTTCTGAACACAGCAGTAATTCTAGTCTGACTAGTGCTCTGTTGTGCATGTGCACACTCACGAGTGCTTCTTGCTGCTTACGTGCCTTTTCACGTCATGGGGACGCCACCAGAAGTGACAGAAACGTCAGTTAAACAAACGTTGCAGTGACACATGAAGCTCCCTTCACACTCCGCTTCATACTGTAGCACTTCCAGTCCTCTTGCCACTTACCTTGGTCTTCTTAGCAGGAGTAGGGCCACTGTCTGCACTCCCAGCTTCTGGCCCAGGCTGATTCATGAGGTTGACCAAGTATTCCTGGGCGCTTCTTGGACACGTACCTACTTGGCTCACTATCACGTGAAAACTGAAGACAGTGATTCAGTTCCCAAATACATACAGTTGAGGAACAAAGCGATAAACAATAAAAGGCGGAGATTTTGAAGGGTGAAAAGTACGCCCACCTGGACTCGGCATACAAGTTTGTACCTGTGGCGGTAGAGACGTGTGGATCCTTTGGGCCTCAAGCAAAGGCATTCTTCAGGGAGTTGGGACGCCGCCTGAGGTCAGTGACTTATGAAGAGGACTCCCATCAACATCTTCTTCAACGGATTTCTGTGGCTGTGCAGCGTGGGAATGTAATGGGATCTTTGCCATCAGGGTTGGGGATGAGCCATTTCCCTAGTCATCGCATGAACTTTTTAACCTTTTAACTTGAGGTATGGCATGTTGTTCTCTGTCATATGTAATTTTAATAGGTAAAAAAATAAATAATAATAATAATAATAATAATAATAATAATAATTAAAGTTCAAAGGGCAAGGTAGATTTTGCAGGAAAAGGAGGGTCGTTTCCGGGATTGTGGGAGAAGATGCAGAAATGCAGGATTTTCCGGAATCCGGGAGGGTTGTAGTAAATATATTACAAAACTGGAATTAAATGGGGAAGAACCAGAGATCCCCCCTTTTCATCTATAATCTAGTTCATAAGAAGAGATGTGGGATAGTTAGGGATGAGAGGTGTATCATGTGTGATAGTGGAGCAGGGGAGAATGTGGAAAATTTCTTGATGTGAGGAATTCGAGAGGGATCGGCTGGTGCTGGTGGATGAGGTGCACAGAATTGTATGGGCAGGACTTTGGCTGGGTGAATATAGAAGAGTGGGTAAGGATGGAAAGGTGGCATTGCTGTTGGGGAAAGGTGTGGAGGGAGTAAGTGATGCAGTGATGGAGGAGGTGAGTGTGTGTGCTATGTATTGGGTAGGGAAGTGGTGGCAGAGGAGAAAGGAACTGTTGTATGGTGAGCTGAGGAATGATCTTTGGTCCCCTCCCGTCCCCCCCTCCTTGAGAAGCGGGACACTCGGAACTTAATATTGTGGATATTATTATTAAGTACTGTTGATTGCTATTAGTGTTAGTTACTGTTGCTGTCACACTGTGTTGTAATATCTGTGGTGGCTTTAACATGCTCAGTGGTATAAAGATTAAACCATCTAGATAGTGAATCCCTTACTTCACGGAATCGGACATTTTATGTTTGCGTTAACCTTCGACGTATGGATTGGAACGTGTTTCCTACTGCATTATACTGGCAGTGAATTTTGGTCCCTCGGCACTACCTACAGTTACTAGCCTTTATTGTTACTAAAATGCATCCACTGGTTGGGGTCTTGGGCACCTCGTCGCAAACTACTGCCATGGTAAGATGGAGGAAGCTAGCAATGCAACCAACAGAGGACGCTCTCCAGCTGGTAGAGATGCGGTACAGACAACCACAGTTCCTTGCAACCAAGAACCTTCTCAAGGTCTGCGAGGTATATATATAGAAGAAACAGCAGATGAGCCGTCTGTAAAAATTGATGCCAATGAGATCCTCCGTCCTATAGATCATAATGATTCTGTTAAGGCCACAACATACCACAGCACAGTGTGAGACTATGTAACAGTAACTAACACTAATAACATTATCAACAGTCCATAATACTAACACTTATGAGTGTCCTGCTGCTGGGGGAGGGGAGGGGACCAAAGATCGTTCCTCAGCTGGCCATACAACAGTTCCTTTCTCCTCTGCCACCACTTCCCTACCCAATACATAACACACACACCCACCTCCTCCATCACTGCATCACTTACTCCCTCCACACCTTTTCCCAACAGCAATGCCACCTTTCCATCCTTTCTATATTCATCCAGCCACTGTCCTGCCCCTACAATTCTCATAATTACAAGCAAATGAAGAAGATCAACAGTTGACTAGTGAAAGTCGCGTTGTGTCTCCTCTTGTGGTAATGCGGGAGATGCCGAGGGAACTACAGGGCCACAAAGCCAATACATCTTGCAAGAATAACATCAACAGGTGTTAAAGAGATGACGGATAATTTATTGTGCATATATACCTGACCATGACAAGATTTTTCCCCTTCTTCCCCTCATTGCAAACCTGCTGTACAGGTTGGGTGGCTAGTTTATTAGGATACACTTTCTCTTAGAGAGGAGAAAGAAAGGTGACGTTTGCCTATTGCCTAGGACTCCTGGGGGGGAAAAACATGGTCGTATCTTTCCAAGGTAAGGTATATAATTAAATACTCAAAAAGTGGTTTGTGGCTATTATTATACCGGTATTATACCTGGATGGATGCATATCTCTACCATGGTGTCCACCCAAGCTTATCAGCATGGCAAGACTATGTTTCTGCTTAACTTGATTATTAATCCACTTCAAAATGGTAAATGATAACATGGTTACTTCAATCAAGTATATATATAGGGAAGACTGAGACCTGATAAAAATAAAAAATATGAAGAAAAGATCACTCAATAGTCGGTCAAGAGGCTAATATGACGAGTAAAAATATGATAAGTTTATGATTTAATGTTGCTATTGCTGAGCCTGTTAAGGCCATCACATATATAATACAGCACAGTGTGAAACTATTTAGTAACTAACCTAATAACAATAAAAAGAAGTCAACAGTACTTAATTAATAAAATTATCCACAATATTAAGTTACGAGTGTCCCGCTGCTCAGGAAGGGGACAGGAGTGGACCAAAGATCATTCCTCAGCTCACCATACAACAGTTCCTTTCTCCTCTGCCACCACTTCCCTACCCAATACATAACACACTCGCCCACCTCCTCCATCACTGCATCACTTACTCCCTCCACATCTTTCCCCAAAAGCAATGCCACCTTTCCATCCTTACTCACTCTTCTTAATTCATCCAGCCACTGTCTTGCCCCTGCAATTCTGCGTACCTCATCTATCAGAACCAGCCGATCCCTCTCAAATTCCCCGCATGTCACCAAGAAATGTTCCACATCCTCCCCTGCTCTACTATCACACATTATACACCTCTCATCCCTAACTATCCCACATCTCTTCTTATCCGCTAACAACCCAGCTGATGCAGTCCTAAGTCTAAATTGCAGCCACACACCTTCCTGACCATGCATGGACCTCACATACCTCTCCACCCCTGCACCATTCTTTGCCGATTTATAATAATTCAGCATACTTTTTCCATCTACTTCCTCCTCCCAGTCCTTCTCATTTCTCACCTTCACTTTCCCCTTCCACTTGCGCACTGACCCAACCTCGTTGTTTATCTCGTACTTTCTCCTCAAGATCTCATATTCTTCCCACCATCCAATTCCTCCATCCTCTCGTAGTTTATTTACAACAACTTTTACCAATCTGCTCTGTTCCAACACCTCTAATCTCTTGCCAAACAAAACCTTCATCTCTTCCCTCCTCTCCTCTAGCTTCCTCCACCCCATATCTCCCCGTATTGCCACTCCTGCTACTGTATCACTTGCCCCCAATAGTCTCCTGCCCACTCTCATCTGTGCTGACTCCAACTTCTTGCGAGCATTCCGTCCTCCTGTCCACCACACTTCGGCTGCATGCTCCATACTGGGTCTCGCTAGAAGCTCCCACACCATTCTTCCTCTGTCTACTTCCACCTGCCCATTCACTCTACTCATCCATATTACCTTTCCAACCCACTCTTCTGCCTTCTTTGCCATCTTCTTAACTGAACATTACCCCTTAGCTTCCTATCAAACCATATTCCTAAGTACTTGAATTCTTTGACCTCTTCCAATATCTCCTCACCAATCCTCCAATGCACTTCTGATTCCTTCTTCCCTACTACCATGACCTTGCTCTTCTTGCTATTAAATTTCATCTTCCACCTTAACACATACGCCTGTACCACATCCAACATAGCTTGCAGTTCCACCCCCGAGTCAGCCAGAAGAACAACATCATCTGCATACATGAGTGCCCCACACCAGCAGCCTTCCACTTTGACTCCTAGCTCAGCTCTCTCCAATTCCTCTGCCATTCCCATCAAATATATATTGAAAAGAAGTGGAGACAAAGGACATCCCTGCCTAAGTCCATTCTCCACAGTGAACCGCCTCGACCTCCTTCCATTCAATACCACCGTCATCTCCACCCCACTATACAATCCTCACAAGTTTCTCTTCTACGCCATACTGCCTCAACTTCTGCCAGTCCCTCCCTCCACACACTGTCATATGCCTTACTTATATCCAGGAAAGCCAGATATGAAGCTTTTTTCTCGCTCTTCCTCACTTTACAAACTCCTCTTAACACCAACCACTGGTCTGAACATCTCCTCTGTCTCCTAAATCCTCATTGTAGTTAAGGGGGGGGACTACACCAAAACTGGCTAAAAACTTTTTTGACTTTTGACTGCCCATAACTTTTTTTATAATTGGTTTGTGTAGATAATTTTATGCTCAAATTGTTGCTTGTTCTATGTGCTTTCCAATGATATATAAAATATCTCTAGAGGCATGTTTTGTCAGAAGATGCATGCAGAAACATCCAAGGCAGGGACCCTCCTCCGTTTGGCAGACCCCCACAACTCATTTTTAAAAATCAAAAGCTGTAAATTGGTTTGTGGCTTGTCATAGCTAACAGCTGTGATTAGAGCGAAACCAAATTGCAATAACTAAAGTGGTTGTTGAATGGCATCCTGCCGTATTTGATTAAGACGCTAAAAATGATTTTTAGCGTCTTAATCAAATACGGCAGGATGCCATTCAACAACCACTTTAGTTATTGCAATTTGGTTTCGCTCTAATCACAGCTGTTAGCTATGACAAGCCACAAACCAATTTACAGCTTTTGATTTTTAAAAATGAGTTGTGGGGGTCTGCCAAACGGAGGAGGGTCCCTGCCTTGGATGTTTCTGCATGCATCTTCTGACAAAACATGCCTCTAGAGATATTTTATATATCATTGGAAAGCACATAGAACAAGCAACAATTTGAGCATAAAATTATCTACACAAACCAATTATAAAAAAAGTTATGGGCAGTCAAAAGTCAAAAACGTTTTTAGCCAGTCTTGGGGTGAAGCCTTAAGTAGTTAAAAGTCAAAGGAATAGTGGCGCTTAAATTGTTCAAATGACTTTAATGTAATTGGGGAGAAAGTTCCAAGAGCCTAGTACATGTAGTAGTATATAGTAGGGGGAAATGAAAGGTAAGCGACCGAGTTCTGTGGTGGAAGGATCGGAGGTTTGTAGCGGGAGTCGGTTGGCATGGTGGGAGGCTAAATGTTATTGTGAATAAGTTTGGCGGAAGTTTGGCGTTGATGACCCCGATTCAATGTAATCCAGTTGAAAATGTGAGAGCCAGAGTGCAGTCTATTCATTAGGAGAATGCAATGAAAATCACTGGTCATCTAAACTCGCAAAAAAATAATTAACGCCCCTTTTCCAGGTTTGCGTGCAAGGTATCAGTGACAGACGTGATTTTCATTGTATGGTCATAATGTAACTCAATCCGGATGTTGTTGAGTTGCGGATCAGCTGGACAAGCCAGAGCAGGAATCCCCCCTAAAATCTAGCAGCGAGCTTGTTGTACACTTTGGCTGGAAAAGTAGTAACGCTGATTCCACCGGAAGTGAATTTTTGACCCCAGCGCTATAGAATATGTGGTCTTGCGCCTAGTCTGTACTGTCGTATCAAGATGGGGGAAGATGGTAACGCAAATGACAGAGAATTCTTTCCAGCCGGCCCACCAGCTGGTAGAAACGTGGAACGAACAAACGTCGCCCCTTTCAACCAAGCATCTTCTCAAGATCTCAATGGCTGTGAAAAAAAAGAGGATGAGCCCTCTGAAAGAAACAAATTCGATGATACCATCTCCAATGAGCTACTCCCTCATCAGATCATAAGAAAATCCTCAGAAGAAGATCAACATCTCTTCGTGAACGGCGTCGTCGTATCTCCTCCTTCCCTGAAGATCATCCCGCAGAGATTGACAAAATCGTTTGGGAAGAACAACAGGCTACAAGGCCAATGAATTTAAGTGGGAAGAAGAGCGAAGGTATTAAAAATTTTCAAACGATCGTGGAGAAATTATTGAAGGTTGACCCTAGAGAAAAGCAGTACGTGCGGATAACTGACCGTGACACAAAGGCATTTTTCTTCACTGTAAACCAATTGTACAGGATGGGTGGTTGTACTATTAGGATTTGCTCTCTCTGCATAGAGGACAAGGAAAGACAACGTTTACCTAATAATAAAGACACAGCATGTCCACTTAGTCACATCTTTCCAAAGAGGTTACTCGAGTATTTCAAGGAAATACACCATCCAGAAGGTACACCTAATTTTATCTTCAGTCAGTTTTCTGGCACATTCCTAAGTGCCAAGTCGCTGACTTTTCCACTCTTTTGTCAAAAGTGTGAAAATGCTGCATCATCAGAAGAAAAGTATTTGCAACATCTTTATCTGCAAATCATGGCTGAAGAGGATGATCACCGCTTGCAACTGACATCAGAACAGGCTGAAAAGCTAAAGCATGTTTTGGCACTGATTCTGTTTCGAGGAATGTTGCTTGGAGTAAATTTCTTTGCAGAGATGCATGAAGAGTATTTTGATGATCTGATTGCGACCTTCTTTGAATTACGGGAGTTCTGCTTGACATTTGAGCAGGATTCTTTGGAGTACAGGCACTCGCCAATATCGGAACGAATCCACGTTTTTCTCCTTCCCAATATCCATTTCAATGCGGCCAACAGTGATCCCACTTACATCCTCGATTTTCAGTTGCGCAATCCTCTCTTCACGACCGTGATCAATCCGAAAGGTACCAGGAAAGCTTACTTGTACACAAAGTTCGATTGCTTCCATTGTGTACTTCCAGTCCACGAAAGCTATGGCGGCTTTCTAAAAGAATCGAGTTGCTTTATCTGTGTGCCAGATGGATATATCTTGCCTCGAGGAGCAGAAGGAGTCGAGTTATTTCACAATTTCTCTTGGACTATAATTTACCGCAAATTGGACATTTGGTTCAATCGTCCAGCTCACTTAAGCAGCCCACCCGATGCCTAATACAGAAGAAGTTTTCATGCTATTATCCTCCCACATGTAATGCAAGCATTGCTGTTGATAATGCAAAATGCACTAGCGTGTTCCTCAATGTCGATAAGGACAGAGTCAAGGACTTGTGCTCCATGGCCAATCGTAGGTCACCTATAGTTCGACTAGATCCCCAGGCAGACATCTTGAAAGAATCGGAGGACTTGAAGAAGAAAAATAAGGCACTGGAAGAGCAGAAGTTCAAAGCAAGTTACAAATTGGAGAAGTCGAAAAGAAAAGTGAAATGGTTAGAACAAAATCTTGACAAGCTCAAAAACAACAACGACAAGCTCAAAAAAGAAAACAACAGTCTGAAGAGGAAATTACAATCTAATTCAAATCAACCGCATCATGACGAGCCGCATCATGAAGATGAGTCCGGCGCGTGTGCAACCCCAGGACCAAGGTCAACCTAAATGCATTATGTAACACTGGCAGTAAAAATAGTAATACTTGATGGCTGAATTGATCCACTGCTCCCTCGTTATCTGGACTCGTTATCTGGACAAGTCTTAAACATTATTTAGTTGTTGTTTTTTGCATATCAGAATTCAAATAGAAAAATGAAAATAAATGGGGGGGGGGGGGGGGGGGGGGCAGCATTAGAAACTTGTAATACTTTTTTTTGGTACAAACTTGTGATGACAAAGTTTACCATTTTTACCTGAAATATGTTGACACATTAATTCACAACTCATTTAATTAACCTAATGTTTATCCGAGATGTATATATGTCGCAGTATTTATTACAGAACAAGTCGTCTTGTGTCATTATTTATTTTTGTACTGCTATGATCCCACATTTTGAAGATCACCTCTTGAAGTAGCCCACGATGTTAACCAAGCAGGACACGGGCTTGTCCACATTCCAAGCATCGTGTGTTAACACTCAGTCCTAATAAACCAACACCTATCAGCCTACGAAACCACTGAGTGGAAATCATGACAAGCCGTCTTAGTCTCAACAGCATGCAACAAGATCTTGACAAGCTCAAAAAAATAAAACAAGTCTGAAGAGCAAATTACTCAAATCAACTGCATCATGAAGATGAGCCGCATCATTAAATTAATTAAGCATCCAGAATTTTGGTGCTACGTCCAGACCTCCCACCTTGATTTAACCTTGTCCCTTTAGTGACCTTCCTGGTAGCGTGCTGCTCTCAAACGAGACCTTAACATGTCAAACAAACTATTAGCTTAGATTTGTTCTCACAATCACTCTTATGCTACGAGGAGGCGAATATATACATGATTCGTAATTAGCATACACCGCACTAACTGCCACGGCATATAATATACACACACACACCAGCAAGTTCTCAAGAGGCCCCTAAGGAAGCCGAAGGCTCATCACGAAAGTTTTTTGGCTTCTTCCGTCCGTGGACTTCCTTCTTTAGGCGAACACCAGCAGATAACAAATACACATGCAGCTATCATCCCTGGTCTTTCCCAAGGTGAAGCATTGTGCTGCAGGGTGGGAACCTCACTGACTCCCAACAAAATATTTTACCACAAAACTTCTCCAGATCTATACTTGTGCCAAGATCAAGCACAGCTTGAGAGAGTTGCATTGGAGGACAGCACCCTAGAACATACTTTACCAAATACACTACCCTCGGAGAGCTGGTCTCTCTGCTTTATAAGTGGGAAATGGGCGTGTGCTACTTTCCATCCACGGTGATCACCATGTGGGTGTTTTTTTGTTGTCGTGGCATTGCATCAAATATAACTTTCCATCAAACATTTCCGGCATTATGGTGTCTGTGAGTGCATGTTTGTGCAGAGCTACCACAGTGCTCCTGCCTTCTTGTGGGACTTGGCCATCTCCAGGATTGCCTGCAGGAGACACACAACAATGGCACTGGTGAAACACACTGCACAGCAGGGCATCCTCAAGGAGTTTAATAGTTGTCTGGTTAGAGGCAAATCTGCAAATAGGTTTGACAAAGAACTCGTCAAGCACAGTGTGGCTTAATCCACAAACACTCCCCTCTCCCCCACTCTTGAGTGAGTCCCTTCTGGTTGACTACCATCAGTGACTACTCAACCCTCCAGCTGTACAGTCTAGTTACCATAGTGATGATAGTTGGCTTGTAATATACTCACTTCAGCTCTGGCCTTCTCCTTAGCCTTGTAGTCAGAGATACGCTGGATAGCAGCTTGAGCTTTGTTCTGCCTGTACACAGAACGACATCATTACCATAGCAACACTATATTATTACACTATTATTATCACAGCAAACTATTTTGTTACCATAGCAACACTCTATTACTAGCAACAACACAGTGCTATTGTGGAGGTGGAGGGGTTAATTGCACATACACAATCTAACTGCCCAGTGTTTAGCATGGTACATGTGCTATCAGAATTCCTCCACTATAAAGGAACCACATCCTCAAAAGTTCCCCATTCTCCCCACGGCATACACAGCATCAACTGAAAGAACTCCAACACTGCCACAGTTTGGGCTCTACATGCTCAACATGCAAGCAATCGCACACCACATTCATTCTTAATTAATTGCCTGCTTAATTAACAACAGTAACAAGGTGGCAGAGTAGACTGACCTTTGTTCCTGGCGAGCCTTTACTTTATTCCTGATGCTGTTGGCACTGTGTCCAGGGATGGCGTCCGGCCATGCAAACAGAACAAGAGACACCGATCAGACCCGAGGCATGGCATTTCCATCATCATTCCTTGGTTTACTAGTCACATGCATTCCTTGGTTTACTAGTCACATGCATTTCTTATTTAACTAATCACTTAGTTTACTAGCCACATGCATTCCTTAGTTAACTAGTCACTAAGTTTACTAGTCACATGCATTCCTTCGTTAGTTTACTAGTCACATGCATTCCTTAGTTTACTAGTCACATGCATTCCTTAGTTCACTAGTCACATCCATTCCTTAGTTTACTAGTCACATGCACTCCTTAGTTTACTAGTCACATCCATTCCTTAGTTTACTAGCCACATGCATTCCTTAGTTAGTTTACTAGTCACATCCATTCCTTAGTTTACTAGTCACATGCACTCCTTAGTTTACTAGTCACATCCATTCCTTAGTTTACTAGTCATATGCACTCCTTAGTTTACTAGTCACATCCATTCCTTAGTTTACTAGCCACATGCATTCCTTAGTTAGTTTACTAGTCACATCCATTCCTTAGTTCACTAGTCACATCCATTCCTTAGTTTACTAGTCACATGCACTCCTTAGTTTACTAGTCACATCCATTCCTTAGTTTACTAGCCACATGCATTCCTTAGTTAGTTTACTAGTCACATCCATTCCTTAGTTTACTAGTCACATGCACTCCTTAGTCTACTACATCCATTCCTTAGTTTACTAGTTACATGCATTCCTTAGTTTACTAGTCACATCCATTCCTTAGTTTACTAGTCACATGCATTCCTTAGTTTACTAGTCACATGCACTCCTTAGTTTACTAGTCACATGTATTCCTTAGTTTACTAGTCACATGTATTCCTTAGTTTACTAGTCACATGCACTCCTTAGTTCACTAGTCACATGCATTCCTTAGTTCACTAGTCACATGCATTCCTTAGTTTACTAGTCACATGCATTCCTTGGTACTAGTCCCAGTGATAAATTCTATTAATAGCACTGTTATAACCACACGTGGAGTACATACCTTGTGCCATATACCGAAGACTCTTCTACGTCTGTCACAACAACAAAACAACAACAACAACCAAACAATAAACCATTACCACGGTCATTAAAGGTAACTTAAACTAGAGAGGCAACTCAAACCTACATGTAGGACTACTGTATATATATATATAAGTATATACATATATGTAACACAACTGAACAGTGCACGTTTTAATTTTTAATTAGGGTCATAATCATATTCATGTCTATCCCTAATTGGTGTTGTCATATGGATTGGACTGGACAAAATGGTGTATCTATCTTACAGTAGAGGTCCTGCCGAGATTCATATGAATCTATTAGCTACATACCAGCACCATAGTTGAAGGTTAGTTAGATTTGTCGCTGAAGAGTCATTCCCAGAAATGGATGGTATAGAGACAGCTGTACCTTACCTCTGGACTCCAAGCGGTCCAAGCGGTTGACATGTGCTTAGCTGCAGCGGATTGGCTGGACTTGGACGCTGCCTCCGTGTGGTTCGAATGACGAGACAAGACACGTGAGAGAAGGAAAGCTAATGGAGATGGGAAAGGAGCCACGCGATGTTCAAGTCCTCATCGCTCCTCCACCAGACCGGCGCGGGTGACGTGATAGAAGGACAAGGAAAGCTGACGGAGATGGAAAGGAGCCACGCGATGTTCAAGTTCTCATTGGAAGCGGATGAAAAGGAAACTATTTACTTATTGGATGTGGTTGGTCAGTTCCTGGAGGTGGAAGAGCCGACCCCGTTGAACCAGGTGAAGTCGGAGAAGAAGTGGAAAGATGAGGACCCAGAAGGAGAATAAAAACAGTGAGTCCCTTACCAAGTTGGAGCTAGAGGAGGTCGGAGCTCTCAATATGGAGCTACAGAGAGCAAGCTGACTACTCTTAATGAAGAGCTGGGAGCAATGAAACTGGCTTACTGGCGAGATAGAAACAGAGAAAGGGTGTGTATGCAAGTAGAATGGAGAATTGGAGAGACAGAAAGGTTGAGCGAGTGAATTGTGCTATAATGAAGCAATCACTGCGAAGGACGTCAAGTTTGAGAGACTTCAACGGAAAGTCACTGGAGGTTGCTGCCACACTACCACAAGTGACTGCCACACTACCACAAGTGGCTGCCACACTACCACAAGTGGCTGCCACACTCCCACAAGTGGCTGCCACACTACCACAAGTGACTGCCACACTACCACAAGTGGCTGCCACACTACCACAAGTGGATGCCACACTACCACAAGTGACTGCCACACTACCACAAGTGACTGCCACTACCACAAGTGGCTGCCACACTACCACAAGTGGCTGCCACACTACCAGAAGTGGCTGCCACACTACCACAAGTGCCTGCCACACTACCACAAGTGGCTGCCACACTACCACAAGTGGCTGCCACACTACCACAAGTGGCTGCCACACTACCACAAGTGACTGCCACACTACCACAAGTGCCTGCCACACTACCACAAGTGGCTGCCACACTACCACAAGTGGCTGCCACACTACCACAAGTGGCTGCCACACTACCACAAGTGGCTGCCACACTACCACAAGTGGCTGCCACACTACCACAAGTGACTGCCACACTACCACAAGTGACTGCCACTACCACAAGTGGCTGCCACACTACCACAAGTGACTGCCACACTACCACAAGTGGCTGCCACACTACCACAAGTGGCTGCCACACTACCACAAGTGACTGCCACACTACCACAAGTGACTGCCACTACCACAAGTGGCTGCCACACTACCACAAGTGGCTGCCACACTACCAGAAGTGGCTGCCACACTACCACAAGTGCCTGCCACACTACCACAAGTGGCTGCCACACTACCACAAGTGGCTGCCACACTACCACAAGTGGCTGCCACACTACCACAAGTGACTGCCACACTACCACAAGTGGCTGCCACACTACCACAAGTGCCTGCCACACTACCACAAGTGGCTGCCACACTACCACAAGTGGCTGCCACACTACCACAAGTGGCTGCCACACTACCACAAGTGACTGCCACACTACCACAAGTGACTGCCACACTACCACAAGTGACTGCCACACTACCACAAGTGGCTGCCACACTACCACAAGTGGCTGCCACACTACCACAAGTGGCCGCCACACTACCACAACTGACTGCCACACTACCACAAGTGGCTGCCACACTACCACAAGTGGCTGCTACACTACCACAAGTGGCTGCCACACTACCACAAGTGACTGCCACACTACCACAAGTGGCTGCCACACTACCACAAGTGACTGCCACACTACCACAAGTGACTGCCACACTACCACAAGTGGCTGCCACACAGAGTGATTGAGTTTCTTGGCAATGGATAATGCCACAGGACGGCATTAGAAAGCGGAGAAGATGGCTGTTTCAGAGTCACTGTTCACTATGGTGGATGGCATACTCCATTGATGATCGTCGAAACAACCGGAAGAGAGTTGTGATCCCTTGTCACCTATGTGAGAAAATCTCCAGTAGAGTCGCTGAGGAGTATACAATGGCCATTTCTGGAGAAACAAACTCTACAATAAAGTTTGGGATAGGATGGAATGTCTGCAGATGCTAGGGCTTTCTGTCCTGAATGTGTGTTGTAACTGGAGGAGGACGTCAGCATAGGCCACACCTCACAAAGACACGCCCAGATCCTAGGAGTCAATATAATGGTGCCCTGCATGGAGAATGGGAACAAGCAATCATTGTTTTCCAGGATACGTTTACAAAAAGGCCGATGGTGTTTCTGGACCAGAAGTCACAGAGGATTGTGACACTGCTCTGTGAAGAGACTGTGCCATTGTTTGGGGTCCCAGAAGCATCACTATCGACGTGAACCTTCTCTCCCACCTCATGCTAGACATATATGTGCTTGACTCAGAACCACAAAACTCAATACCACAGCATATTATCCAGAAGGTGAGGCATGGTCGAGCGATTTAATTGTTCGTTGAAGACTGTGCTGTACAAGTGAGTTGCTCAGTATGGGGCCCAGTGTAATAGACATCTGCCGGGACTGCTATGGGCGTATAGGAATACTCCACATGATTCCACTAGTGAGAAGGCCTCTTTCTCCTCTTCGGATGGGAATGCAAGTCACCATTGGAGTCTACTCTCTTGCCAGCAGAACCAATCACAGTCGAAAACTACAGTGAAGAGCTCATGCTAACCTTTAACGACAGAAAGATGAGCTGCATTGAAGTACATTAACAGAGCACAGGCCAGGTACAAGGCTCAGCACGACAAGTAGACTACACCACAGCCAGATACAAGGCTCAGTACGACAAGTAGACTACACCACAGGCCAGATACAAGGCTCAGTACGACAAGTAGACTACACCACAGGCCAGGTACAAGGCTCAGTACGACAAGTAGACTACACCACAGGCCAGGTACAAGGCTCAGTACGACAAGTACACACCACAGGCCAGGTACAAGGCTCAGTACGACAAGTAGACTACACCACAGGCCAGGTACAAGGCTCAGTACGACAAGTAGACTACACCACAGGCCAGGTACAAGGCTCAGTACGACAAGTAGACTGCACTGAAATATCGTATAGGTAGCTGGGTGCTGCTTCACTTTCCAAGTGAAGAGACAGGAAAGCAGAGGAAGCTATCGAGACCTTGGGCATGGCCCCTATCGGGTTACAGCATCATATGACACCAATGTCACTGCAGTGAAAGTGCACTTTCCTCGGGAGGACTTACGTAGAAGTGCATCAGAGCGAGTGAAGCCTTGCCCCGGAGGTTTCATGGTATGGAAACTAACAAAATGACCACTAACAAAATGACCCATTCATTTCATGATGGGTAACCCGTTCTTTATATGACGGGTGACTGACGTACGGCAAACAGTCTTAACACACACACACATATGCACATACATACACATGATCATGCAATTAATTAACTCACCCTTTCAACTCCCTTATGAACACTTACTTTTGTATCTATATCTATTCCTTATTTATTATTATTATTACTATTACTATTATTATATATAATAAGCTTGTATGTGCGTACAACATGTAGCAGTTGTCGTTAACCTGCGAAATACCGCAAGTCCGAGATAGAGCTACTGCAGCAGAGAGAGAGAGGTGGAGAAGAGCTGGTCTACATGAAAATGTAAGAGCAAGTATTACAATATCTAAACAGGGAGTGGGAAAGAGAGAGAACAGCATCACCACATGAGGAAAGAAACATCCGGAGAACTGAGCAGAGAAAGGCAGAGACTAGCAAGAGCAGCATTAGCAGATGAGGAAAGAAGCATCCAGAGAGAACTGAGCAGAGAAAGGCAGGGACTAGCGAGAGCAGCATTAGTAGATGAGGAAAGAAGCATCCAGAGAGAACTGAGCAGAGAAAGGCAGGGACTAGCAAGAGCAGCATTAGCAGATGAGGAAAGAAGCATCCAGAGAGAACTGAGCAGAGAAAGGCAGGGACTAGCGAGAGCAGCATTAGTAGATGAGGAAAGAAGCATCCAGAGAGAACTGAGCAGAGAAAGGCAGGGACTAGCAAGAGCAGCATTAGCAGATGAGGAAAGAAGCATCCAGAGAGAACTGAGCAGAGAAAGGCAGGGACTAGCGAGAGCAGCATTAGTAGATGAGGAAAGAAGCATCCAGAGAGAACTGAGCAGAGAAAGGCAGGGACTAGCGAGAGCAGCATTAGTAGATGAGGAAAGAAGCATCCAGAGAGAACTGAGCAGAGAAAGGCAGGGACTAGCAAGAGCAGATGAGGAAAGAAGCGTCCAGAGAGAACTGAGCAGAGAAAGGCAGAGACTAGCAAGAGCAGCATTAGCAGATTAGGAAAGAAGCGTCCAGAGAGAACTGAGCAGAGAAAGGCAGGGACTAGCAAGAGCAGCATTAGCAGATTAGGAAAGAAGCGTCCAGAGAGAACTGAACAGAGAAAGGCAGGGACTAGCGAGAGCAGCATTAGCAAGAAGCATCTAGAGAGAACTGAGCAGAGAAAGGCAGGGACTAGCAAGAAGAAATGAAAGTAAAAGTCCTAGCAATGAAAATTCCCACCTACACCATTGTCATACAACAAGGTTAAATATGGTGGTAGACTAACCTTACCATCCTGTCAGCAGTGCAAACATGTCTTATTAGTCAATTATTAGTGGCTTCTAGTGAGGGATACAATAACCGCAGAGTTTCCGCGGGTATCGGCTAGTTACTATTTAAGTGAGGAGGAGTGATCTGTGCTCACCAGGACTAATTTCTTTCTCTCTCCTTTTCTCAGCCCTGGCCTTCTTCTTTTCCAGCCTAGCTTCTCTCCCGCCAGTAGCTTTAGGGACAAGCTCCTCCATCACCTGTGAAAACGGCACCACCATCACCACTACCACACACTACACCAACATCACCAAGGAACACATAGTTTCAGTCATCATGAACGCCATATGCATGCAGTATTGCAATAGATTTTAAATACTAACTTGTCTTACCGACATTGGCTTCTAAGCCGTCGAGAACCAACTGCATTGAAATGTACCAAGTTTGTGCTCGGTGCGGCATACCACTTCCTCATGCATAATTCATGAGCAAACACATTTTGAAATGTGAAAAATTCTTATATTGTACTGTTGTAGATGTTCCTTGTACAAGTGACAACAAACTGGTAAGGTATAGAGCAAGCTGATAAGGTACGGGAGCAAGCTGGCAAGGTATAGAAGCAAGCTGGTAAGGTACGGGAGCAAGCTGGTAAGGTACGGGAGCACCAAGCTGGCAAGGTACGGGAGCAAGCTGGCAAGGTACGGGAGCAAGCTGGTAAGGTACGGAAGCAAGCTGGTAAGGTAAAGAAGCAAGCTGGTAAGGTATGGAACCATGCAAACAAACATGACTTATATCAGTGTAGGTGTATCATCAGGTATATATCCACCCCAGTCTAACTCGGGTGCAGAACCACTTTTGCCAAGATTTGGTAAGGTTCCCAAGAAACAAGAGAAAAAACATGTGCTGTAGCTTCTACGTCACGGCCTTGTAATACAAAGTTCAGTCCCTCAAAGCCTTCTCTGGTGATAAATAAATGGTAGTAATCAGGCCCAGCCTTGTGTGGCAGTGTTGGCATCGACACAGACTTCTTTATCATCATAAAAATATATATAAGCTCAGCTACTTCTCCATTTAGTGGAAGATGTTGAAGCGTGCCCCACCAATCATTAGCACCACTCACACTGCCATCCTTGGTAAGATTACACACACACATACACATGTGTTGCTAACTTCATGTTGCCTAGCTACGGGTCCTGTATCTAAGAGCAGGTGCTATTATTATAGGATACGCATATTCTGGACACACACAAGCTAGTCAACGGGGGTCTATTTGAGGGGGCAGCATTAACAAGGGGCAGGGTTTCATTTAGAAAATTGTCCAAGGGGGGGGAGGGCAACTGGAGGAATCTGGATTTTAAGGAGGAGGGGCATGATATTTAAAGATGTGACAAAGTTTCTAATGAATTTTAATAATACAATTTCTAAGGGGGGGGGGGGGGGGGGGGGGGGCAAAAAGGTTAGTTCCCCCTGCCCCCCCCCTAAATGAAACCCTGAGGGGCGTAGGGTCTACTTGATTACAGTACTGTATATCTGTTACTCTAGCCCATGGATTCCATCTCTACCACATGTCATCCCTTACCAGTTCTTGTTGCTTCCTGAAGTCTCTTCTGTCCTTCTTCATTAAAATCCTCTCTCTCCCCCTCGTCTCTTCCTTCTCGTACTCGCCATCACAACCAACTCCACTCTGCACATACACACACACACACAAACAATACACACACACACAGGTTAATTGTGCACTAGGTCATTGTTTTAGAGAGGGCACGAGAGGAGATATTTTCACACCTAGTCTCACACTTCAGCTCAGTCTCCATCTTCAGAACCCAACCAGCAAGTAAGTCAATTAAAAAATCTAAATGATGGTGACTGCTTGTTTGTGTGTGCACATGTGTGGTGTGCACATGTGTGGTGTGCACATGTGTGGTGTGCACATGTGTGGTGTGCATGTCTGTGTGCACGTGTGGGGTGTATGTGTGGTGTGTGGTGTGCGTGGACTTTGCCTCCTTCAGGCCTACCACACACGTCACACATATTGGAAATGGAAACCTCTTGACCCTAGAAAGGTTTTGGACCTGCTTTTGGGGGGGGGGAGGGGGATCAAGAATATCCAGCCCAGGGGGCATTTCTGCTAGTGAATAATAATAATAATAATAATAATAATAATAATAATAATAATAATAATAATAATAATAATAATAATAATAATAATAATAATAATAATAATAATAATAATAATAATAATAATAATAATAATACTAATAATAATAATAATAACACGAACAATACAATAACAACAACAATACAATAACACAATAATAATAATACAATAATAACAACAACAATAATAGCAACAACAACACAGCAACATACCTCTCACTGCATGATAATAAAAGGTGACAACCATTTCTTATGGTGTGAGCGTAGTTCAACTACCACACACACTACTCAAGTCTATTACAACAATATATTTATTTAGCTAGTATATTACAATATTTAGCTTACTATTACAATATTTAGTCTATTACTCATTTATTAGAGTCTATTACAATATTTAGCTTACTTACTAGAAATATTTAGCTTATTAACTGTCCATTATAATATTTAGCTTATTTACTTATTAGCTCGTCTATTTATATTTAGCTTATTTACTCTTATTAGAATATTTAGCTCGTCTTATATTTAGCTTATTTACTTATTAGAATATTTAGCTAGTCTATTTATATTTAGCTTATTTACTTATTAGAATATTTAGCTAGTCTATTTATATTTAGCTTATTTACTTATTAGAATATTTAGCTAGTCTATTTATATTTAGCTTATTTACTTATTAGAATATTTAGCTAGTCTATTTATATTTAGCTTATTTACTATTATTATTTATTTACTATTATTATAGCATCTATTACAATATTTAGCCTCTGACTTTGTGCACAAGCGGCCAATCTTTCTCTGGCCTCTCCCTGCCCAAACATAACAAAAACAACAGAAGCAACAGCAACAAATGAAGTAATAACACAACAGAAGCAACAACACTAACAACACAAGCAACAACAGAGGCAACAGCAACAAATGAAGTAACAACAACAGAAGCAACAACAACAGAAGCAAAAATATGAAACAACAACAAAAGATATAACACCAATGACAGAAGCAACAACAATAGAGGCAACAATGACAGAAGCAACAACAATAGAGGCAACAATGACAGAAGCAACAACAATAGAGGCAACAATGCCAGAAGCAACAACAATAGAGGCAACAATGCCAGAAGCAGCAACAATAGAGGCAACAATGACAGAAGCAACAACAATAGAGTCAACAATGACAGAAGTAACAACAATAGAGGCAACAATTCCAGAAGCAGCAACAATAGAGGCAACAACGACAGAAGCAACAACAATAGAGGCAACAATGCCAGAAGCAACAACAATAGAGGCAACAATGACAGAAGCAACAACAATAGAGGCAACAATGACAGAAGCAGCAACAAGAACAACAGAAGCAGCAACAAGAACAACAGAAGCAGCAACAAGAACAACAACAAGAACAACAACAGAAGCAGCAACAAGAACAACAGAAGCAGCAACAAGAACAATAACAGAAGCAGCAACAAGAACAACAACAGAAGCAGCAACAAGAACAGCAACAGAAGCAGCAACAAGAACAGCAACAGAAGCAGCAACAAGAACAGCAACAGAAGCAGCAACAAGAACAGCAACAGAAGCAGCAACAAGAACAACAACAGAAGCAGCAACAAGAACAGCAACAGAAGCAGCAACAAGAACAGCAACAGAAGCAGCAACAAGAACAGCAACAGAAGCAGCAACAAGAACAGCAACAGAAGCAGCAACAAGAACAACAACAGAAGCAGCAACAAGAACAACAGAAGCAGCAACAAGAACAACAACAGAAGCAGCAACAAGAACAACAACAGAAGCAGCAACAAGAACAGCAACAGAAGCAGCAACAAGAACAGCAACAGAAGCAGCAACAAGAACAGCAACAGAAGCAGCAACAAGAACAGCTACAACACAGAACCCCCAATTAATGCACAGTACATGCATGTATGTACATGTACATGCATGTACAACCAAAAATTGACATCAGGCTGCTCTAGTCCTTACAGGTCCCATAGATGGTCCAATCATTCTCGGAGGCCCTTTCGATGATGGAAGTGGTCCAACAATAGCAGAGTCCCCATGGCAAGCTGAGGCAGTGACTGCCGTGGAAGCTGAAGAGGAATCTGTCGTACTTGCAGCAGAGGCCAGGCTTGTCTTAGAGCTGCTCCACGCAGACACACTGCTCCGCATCGTCTGCAGGTCACTGGGTGCCACACCAGAGGCAAACTAGCAAGAGAGAGAGAGGGAGGTGGGGGAGAGGGGGAGGAAGAGATAGGAGAGGGAAGGGGAAAGAAGGGGAAAGAGAAAAGGGTGGGAGGAGGGGGAAATAGGGAGGAGAGAAAGGGGGGGGAGAGGAAAGAGAGGGACGGGGGAGAGAGAGGAGAGAGGGAGGGTAAGAGGGAGGGAGGGGAACATAATAAGGAATACCAAATCACAACAGGGTTACACTTATTAGTGCACACCTACAATATACATGTCCATACCTTCCACTGGTAGTTGGACTGTGTGCTGTGCTTCACTTCTGAACTCTGGATTCCCTTGTAGTAGTTCTGCCAGATAGAACACACAACTCATTACTCTGCAATACACTGCAGCTTAGACCAACATCACCTAGTGCCCCTGAGTGGTGTGCACCTAATTAAACTATTGGCAGCTTTCACCTGCAAGCTCCTTATCATGGTTATGTCGTCCGTTATGAATTAGAGCGAACATTTTTGATTGGCCTCAGATCTTTTAATTTTAAAGTAAACATTAAATTCGTGCATCGTGGGGAAAAATAATTTCAACCCATTGTTCTTCTAATTCTGCGATACAACAATAGAGAGTGACGCACATTTAGAAAACGTCTTCTTTCAATGCATGTTGACAGGTAAATTTAGATGAGTCTGAACAACTATTTCACTGTCTTGTCCAAAGGGAGTCCTCCTAACTAGAGTAAGCCACACTAGACCTGTCTTGGGGATTGTTGTGTTCTGAACCAGTTGTGGAGGCTCCACCTACTCGTGGGAACCGTATATTCCAATATTCATGGCCGCCTCTAGCAATCCATGGAGGGGAGAAGGAGGCTCCAGTAGTTAAAACAGCCATCTTTCTCATCACAAAAGCTACAACAGAGTCGTTGCTCACAGGATGACGGAGAAATAGACATCACGAACGACTCATTATTGGAAATTTAGCAGAGAAAATTGTGATTACGATGCATAATTTGAGCGACACACACACGTGGAGCTTTTAGTGTACCTGCACACAATGCCAGCTTTAAGTTTGGTAGGCTGTATGCTACACAGACCCATCCCCCTAGTTTCCATGGCCACTCTGGTCTTTACCTTGCCTAGCCTCCCGGTGTTCCACTTGCCAGCAAACTTCTTGAACAGAGTCTTCGACTGGTCCGAGGTGAGGTCGCTAAAGAAAACGTTCCTCTGAAGAATCGACATAACAGCAAGGGTGCGGGTGTTTCCGTGGCAACCAAAGAGAGTGTCCACCATGGGATGGAATTTTCCATGGTAACATCGTGCGTCCAAGCCATCATCACCATGGCAGTTGGTGTATTTCCATGGAAACCAAAAAAGCACATACACACAAGGCATTATAACGCAAGGCTGCACACAAACTCATGCTATTAAACGCTACACCTCTTTAGAAAGCCAGGTCCTGAACTCTGCACTCTTGAGGTAATAGTCATCCGAAGAGATCTGGTCTTCTAAGTAGTTACGTATGTTTGTGTGTGTGTGTGTGAATGAGAATTGACATAATCATAGAGCTCTCGGCAGAAAGATGAGTGGGAGGTGGCTAAATAAAAGATGAGTGGGGGTGGCTAAATAAAAGATTAGTGGGAGGTGGCTAAATAAAAGATGAGTGGGAGGTGGCTAAATAAAAGATGAGTGGGAGGTGGCTAAATAAAACATGAGTGGGAGGTGGCCAAATAAAAGATGAGTGGGAGGTGGCTAAATAAAAGATGAGTGGGAGGTGGCTAAATAAAAGATGAGTGGGAGGTGGCTAAATAAAAGATGAGTGGGAGGTGGCCAAATAAAAGATGAGTGGGAGGTGGCCAATAAATATGAGTGGGAGGTGGCTAAATAAAAGATGAGTGGGAGGTGGCTAAATAAAGGTGAGTGGGAGGGGCTAAATGCTAAAGACTAAAGATGAGTGGGAGGTGGCTTAAAAGATGAATAGGAGGCGGCTAAATATAATGAGTGGGAGGTGGCTAGATATTGCAAACCTTTATAATAATTAATATTATTAATCATGTATATTGCATTCGTATCAGGGCTGGCCTCTGCATTAAGGCTGGCCTCTGCATCAGGGCTGGCCTCTGCATTAAGGCTGGCCTCTGCATCAGGGCTGGCCTCTGCATCAGGGCTGGGCTGGCCTCTGCATCAGGGCTGGCCTCTGCATCAGGGCTGGCCTCTGCATCAGGGCTGGCCTCTGCATCAGGGCTGGCCTCTGCATCAGGGCTGGCCTCTGCATCAAGGCTGGCCTCTGCATCAGGGCTGGCCTCTGCATCAAGGCTGGCCTCTGCATCAGGGCTGGCCTCTGCATCAAGGCTGGCCTCTGCATCAAGGCTGGCCTCTGCATCAGGGCTGGCCTCTGCATCAGGGCTGGCCTCTGCATCAAGGCTGGCCTCTGCATCAAGGCTGGCCTCTGCATCAAGACTGGCCTCTGCATCATGGCTGGCCTCTGCATCAGGGCTGGCTGGATTACAGAAAGGTTCTTACTCAAATTTGAGAGTGGTGGGGGGAAATTTTTTTTCACCATACCGAATCAAGTTCATGGTGACCCTAACAAATGAATTGGCAGAAATCTCAAGAAGCTGGGAGGCAGACATCTCAAGAAGCTGGGGGCAGACATCTCAAGAAGCTGGGGGCAGACATCTCAAGAAGCTGGGGGCAGACATCTCAAGAAGATGGGGGCAGACATCTCAAGAAGCTGGGAGGCAGACATCTCAAAAAGCTGGGGGCAGACATCTCAAGAAGCTGGGGGCAGATATCTCAAGAAGCTGGGGGCAGACATCTCAAGAAGCTGGAGGCAGATATCTCAAGAAGCTGGGCGCAGACATCTCAAGAAGCTGGGGGCAGACATCTCAAGAAGATGGAGATAGAGATCTCAACAAGCTAGACTGCTCCTCTAGGATTGGCACCTTCAGATGGGCACCCTTCAGAAAAGTTAGGAGTGAATTCACTTTCCCTGTCGACCTTTTATGCACATCAATCTTGTCAATAATTCAATATAGTGCCATGCTAATGCTACAGTATAGAGCCGAGAATCTTGTATATGTAATATATATATATATATATAAACTAATACCATAAAGTACCCATTGGGCAAGTGCTCAAAATCTTAATTCCAGTAAGGAATGGATGTGAGCTATCTGGGTCAAGCACCCAGTTATAGGAATTTAGCTTGGAACCACGCGCATGGGCGTCCAAGATGGCAAAGCTTGTGTTAAAAATTATAGATTTAATGCTTCTACCCTCGGAATGCAAATACAATAAGCTGATGTTGGTACAAGAAACAGTAAGTGAAGTGTCTGTTTTGCTTTTATCAGTAGATGGGCTTCTAGACAGCAGATAAGGCCTGGATGGCAATTGCAGTGTCAGCTACTTTGGGGGGAGGGGGGGCTAGCTCACCCTGTGCACCTGGATGTGTGCATTAACTGGAGTATAACACTTAGCAAGAGCCCATTATATTATACTCTTCTGATCTTGAAGATAAGCTATTAGAACAGTATGCATGGGCACTTAGCGAGTAATTAACAATAATAATAATAATAATAGTAGTAGTAGTAGTAGTAGTAGTAATAATAATAATAATTTAAAAAAATATTAAAATTAAAAATAAATATAATCAACAACAACAACAACATTTTTTTAAATCATAGCAAGTAACAAAAACCTTTCTAAATCCTGATGGCAGGGTAAGATTGATGCACATAAATGACCACCTTTTCCAGTTTTTAGGTTATTGATTTTTAACAGTGACCAAACACTTACTTGATTCCACCAGACGCTTCTTTCTGGTCTTTTTCTCTCCACTCTTTCCTTTCTTCTTGGCCTTGCTGTGCTTGCTCTTCTTCTCCCCCTTGCTTGATCTTCTCGCCTTCTTCTTCCTCTTCCTCTTCCGTTCTTCTTCGCTGCTGCTGCTGCTGCTGGACTCTGAACTGTCCGAGGAGGAAACAGCTAAAGAGTCTGAGTCGTAATCACTGGAGGAGCTTTCCTCGTCTGAAGAATCACTCTCATCATGTGACCTGCTATGGTGTGAGTGGGTACGTCTCCTCTTCCCACCGCTAACTTTGTCCCTGTGTAAAGCACATCGTAACTAACAAGTTGGTCAAGAGAGAAATTCACAATATAAGAAAGTTAGGAAATTTAAATTTTACCACTCAAATTCAGAGAGTAGCTAATGCCTAGATAATGCGCCACTGACTAGGGAAGTGGTAAACATGCTGTATAGAGAAGTAGCTTACACAAGGGACTGCACCTCTGACATATGTAGCCTCTGCTGCTTGCATAGGCATAGGAGACAGTACAGAATTTTCAGCAGTTCAGGGGAAAGTATAAATCTCTGGGGGTTGGGGGAGGGGGGGTGGTTAATTTTTGGTTCCTTCTCTCCCTCCGCCTCACCAGACACTATGCCTGCTGCATTAGGGATGTTGGTGAACCAATAAGATTGCAGCATTAGTAATAATGGGAGTCACATGACTAATGTTATAGTTGGGCACTGATTAATTCACGAGCAAACAAGTGTTAGAGATACTCACCAGACAGAACAAGAGAGAGCAAGTGATGGAGATACTCACCGCACAGAACAAGAGAGAGCAAGTGATGGAGATACTCACCGCACAGAACAAGAGAGAGCAAGTGATAGAGATACTCACCACACAGAACAAGAGGGAGCAAGTGATGGAGGTACTCACCACACAGAACAAGAGAGAGCAAGTGATGGAGATACTCACCACACAGAACAAGAGAGAGTAAGTGATGGAGGTACTCACCACACAGAACAAGAGAGAGCAAGTGATGGAGATACTCACCACACAGAACAAGAGAGAGCAAGTGATGGAGGCACTCACCACACAGAACAAGAGAGAGCAAGTGATGGAGATACTCACCACACAGAACAAGAGAAAGCAAGTGATGGAGGCACTCACCACACAGAACAAGAGCAAGTGATAGAGATACTCACCACACAGAACAAGAGAGAGCAAGTGATGGAGATACTCACCACACAGAACAAGAGAGAGCAAGTGATGGAGGTACTCACCACACAGAACAAGAGAGAGCAAGTGATGGAGATACTCACCACACAGAACAAGAGAAAGCAAGTGATGGAGGCACTCACCACACAGAACAAGAGAGAGCAAGTGATGGAGATACTCACCACACAGAACAAGAGAAAGCAAGTGATGGAGGCACTCACCACACAGAACAAGAGCAAGTGATAGAGATACTCACCACACAGAACAAGAGAAAGCAAGTGATGGAGGCACTCACCACACAGAACAAGAGAGAGCAAGTGATGGAGATACTCACCACACAGAACAAGAGAGAGCAAGTGATAGAGATACTCACCACACAGAACAAGAGAGAGCAAGTGATAGAGATACTCACCACACAGAACAAGAGAGAGCAAGTGATGGAGATACTCACCACACAGAACAAGAGAGAGCAAGTGATGGAGATACTCACCACACAGAACAAGAGAGAGTAAGTGATGGAGACACTCACCACACAGAACAAGAGAGAGCAAGTGATGGAGGCACTCACCACACAGAACAAGAGAGAGCAAGTGATGGAGGCACTCACCACACAGAACAAGAGAGAGCAAGTGATGGAGATACTCGCCACACAGAACAAGAGAGAGCAAGTGATGGAGCCACTCACCACACAGAACAAGAGAAAGCAAGTGATGGAGGTACTCAACACTAATTGCCCCAACAAATAATTTAGGAATGCGTGGGTCACTATGGAATAAATCACAAGAGCTATGTACTCAAGAGAAAAGCAGAGAAAAAGCATTTGTTAGTGGCATGGATGGACATGTTTGGGCCATCCAACTGGAAGCAGGAAATCTTTGTTACTGGTTGTTGCCTGCAAATTTGGTATGCTTAGCCATGGGTGGGTTGTGTTGAGTACTTTCAACTGCCTCTTGCCCTTGGAAAGATTAGGTAAACTTGACTGTCACAAACACCATGTCACTTGTTTTTGTGTTGTTGTGAGTTTTGTTTCACAAGCAGGAGCAAGCAATTGTGCAGAGAAGTGACAGCTGCATGTGTGGGAGAAGAAGATTTTCGAGTGGTGGATGGAAAGAGCTCTAGTTAAATTAGCTACGGATGCTGTAGAGTCCCATCTTCTTCCATAATACTACTGAATATCAAGAAGCTTCCAGTAGCCATCGTCACATAAAAACAGCTGTGTGGAAGTGCACCTCATGCTCAAACATTGCATCTTTGAATGGCTAAATGATCGGCTGGTATACTGGTGGATGAGAATTGTAGGAGCTGGACAGTGGCTGGATGAATATGGAAGAGTGGGTAGGATAGAAAGGTGGCATTTCTGTTGGGGAAAGGTGTGGAGGGAGTTAAGTGAGTGATGCAGTGATGGAGGAGGTGGGTGGGTTGTATTATGTATTGGGTAGGGAAGTGGTGGCAGAGGAGAAAGGAGCTGTTGCATGGCGAGCTAATGAATAATCATTGGTCCCCTCCCCTCCCCCCTCCTTGAACAGTTGGACACTCTTGGGTATTATTATCTATTCTTATAATATATATTAAAGCATTTCAATAGACTTATTATTAGTATTAGTTTAGTGCCACAATGTGCACTGTGATGTGAAGGCCTTATTATAATTGTTAATTGTTCTGTTCATACTAAGTACCTACAGACAATAAATGGCAAGGACTACTGATGAATTAACTTCTCAACAAAATAATGAATTACAAAGAGAGTTTGTTTTGGGATTGTGATGGGGGGAGGTGCCAAAGACATCAAGACATGGGACCCTAGGTGCCAAACATTTATCTCACCCCCCTTGTACACATTTCCCAAATACAACTTTGTCTATTCTACCCAACACCTCTTCCTTCACCCCTGCTACTGATCTACCCAACATTAGGCCTACTCTCCCTTCATCGATTTCTCCATTCTACTACCCACTTTTAAGACCTTTCAATACCTTCACCATATCCAATAATTTTCCTCGATCGTCAGCAAACTCCCCACAGTACAAACTCCCCAGAGTACAACTTCCACAACACCTTCATCACATAGCTCACGTCTGCCATCCTGACACATACCACACCTCTTCTTGTCGCCACCCAAGAGTCCCGATGATGCCGTCCTTAACCTAAATCTCAGCCTCCTTTCCATTACTGATTCCTATAACATATCTTCCTTGTCCAAACTCTACTTTAGCTAATTTGAGGCTGGATTTCCCTCCGACTTCTTCCACCACTCTTCCTATAATTGCCTTTGAAAAAAAAGCAATCATTCCTCCATGTGCACTTCAGCCTATCTCCAACTCTCCTTCAACCCCCCCCCCCCCCTCAACTTCCAAATTTGAGCAGCTGCTCCCCTCTTTTAGTTACTGTTTTCCATCCTGCCTTATTCCTGCCTTATTCTTGCCTTATTCTGCACCCCTCTAGTATTCTGCACCCCTCTAGTTCTTATCTCCATAGCGTGACAAAGCAAAATTTCACCAAACAATCTAGTATCTAGGCATAGTTATGTGGTTAGCAATAAATTTTACCTTCCCATTGAACTGTCTTCAAAACTTCACAGTTTAAGCTCTGACCAGCCGTTTCTTCTGGCGATGGCGGCAGCTACTGTCACCACGTATGTACAAGTACTGTTGCTGATGCGCTGTAATTCGACAGCCCTAGGTTCAAAGTTTAACTTATGCGAATCTAGTTCTCAATTACACGCGTGTTGGCTTCACTTTGCGCGCCATGATGCGTGGTCGGGGCAGAGGGCGCGGAGGGTCCTATACTGGAGGACCTCCAGGAGAAGATCACAGAGGAAAGGACAAAACGATGAGGTCTATTTTTGGTGAGTTTATAACTTCACTCCCTCTACACAGATAGTTAAATAGGTGATAGCAAACTTGAGTCAATTTCTTGTTTTGCAGTTGCCAATGTCTCCTTTGACACAACAGAGGAGCAGCTGGGGGTTGTTCTTCGTGAGGTAGGACCCATTGTCACCTTAAAGTAAGTCAAACATTATAGTCTGGCATAGCCACACCCCTTTTTGTTGGGGGGGGGAGGATGTAGCATCATGGACTAGTAGAAGTGAATCTGACCAACAGTCGCTTTTTGCTTTTTCTGTGTGAAACCTCTGAAGGTTCATCCATGTACATAACCAAATTTGCTGCAATCTGATTCATGGAGATGTCGGGGAACTATATTGGAGACTGAAGTCTAAACAGAGAGGAATTTGTAGCAAGCCCCACGTGTCCCTGTCTGAATGGGCGCTGAGCATAGTGGACTTCATGTAATGGAGTTTGGGCGCTGGTTGAAGTGTGGAGGTGCTACAGCAGCTGAGATCATGTGTAAAGATGAAGTGGTCTTGGCTCATGCTAATTTAGTAATGCTCCAGACAAACCAGTGAACTACCATACAACAATGAACGGTCAGAAGTAATGGGGAGGAGCTACACCCTTTTGAATATACGCATGTGTTAATGTGGCTTTGTGAGGACTTCTGCACAAGTCCTTGATGCAAATGCCTCCAGACACCTGGTACAATGGGGTGTGGCTATGCTATGCTTAGTCAAGTAATGCTTAGTCAAGTAATATTGTTGTGGGGCAAGGGAATGTGGACACTTGATTTGCATTGGAAGTGCCAGAAGAAAGTCACTTTGCTTGTGAAGAACTGTAGCACACACATGATCACTCTGCAGTGAAAGTTGCCAGAAGAAAGTCACTTTGCTTGTGAAGAACTGCAGCCCACACATGATCACTGCAGTGAAAGTTGCCAGAAGAAAGTCACTTTGCTTGTGAAGAACTGTAGCACACACATGATCACTCTGCAGTGAAAGTTGCCAGAAGAAAGTCACTTTGCTTGTGAAGAACTGCAGCACACACATGATCACTCTGCAGTGAAAGTTGCCAGAAGAAAGTCACTTTGCTTGTGAAGAACTGTAGCACACACATGATCACTCTGCAGTGAAAGTTGCTATGGTTAAGTGTATCGATGATTCGGACTATGGGCCTGTTCTAGAGTGTATGGACTAGATAAGACTTTCCTTTAATGGACAATTGCTGCAAAAGTCTTATGCCAGTAAATCTCCATAGCTAGATTACCCTGCAATTATGACTGCACCTACTTCAGGTATAAATAGTTTATGAGCATGGGGAGCCGGAACAACTGAACTTAAACATTCACTTCTAGATCGATCAATCGATCCAAGTTCTATACAGACGCTCTGTGATGGCAGGTAAGCTGATCTCGCATACTGCTGGCACAGTTTTGTATGTGAATGCACTCTTGTTGATAGGAGTGCAAGATTGCAAAATTAACGATTCATGATGGCAATGCCCCAGCCTGGATCTGTGTCACATTATATCCCTCCTATGTGTGCACACATGTATACACAGGTTGATATATGATCCTGGCACGGGAAAACCACGTGGTTTTGGTTTCTGTGAGTATGAGGATGCTGAGACAGCTATGAGTGCTGTTAGAAACCTGGCAGGCAGAGAACTTAATGGTCGTCCCCTCAGGATTGACAGTGCATCCAATGCTCCTCCACCTGGTGGTTCCTGGGGTGGCGGGGGTCATGGCAGAGGGAGAGGAATGGGACCTGCCCAGCCCTCACAACCTCCACACCGACCAGAAGAGGTCTGCTGTGTTTGTTGTTGCTGTATTTGTAGTGACCTAATGTGCTCCTTGTCATGCTCCCCTCTCCACCACTCTTTGCTCACGCTTGGCCCTTCTCATGCTCCCCTCTCCACCACTCTTTGCCCACGCTTGGCCCTTCTCATGCTCCCCTCTCCACCACTCTTTGCCCACGCTTGGCCCTTCTCATGCACCCCTCTCTACCACTCTTTGCCCACGCTTGGCCCTTCTCATGCTCCCCTCTCCACCACTCTTTGCCCACGCTTGGCCCTTCTCATGCACCCCTCTCTACCACTCTTTGCCCACGCTTGGCCCTTCTCATGCTCCCCTCTCCACCACTCTTTGCTCACGCTTGGCCCTTCTCATGCTCCCCTCTCCACCACTCTTTGCCCACGCTTGGCCCTTCTCATGCTCCCCTCTCCACCACTCTTTGCCCACGCTTGGCCCTTCTCATGCTCCCCTCTCCACCACTCTTTGCCCACGCTTGGCCCTTCTCATGCTCCCCTCTCCACCACTCTTTGCCCACGTCATCCTCTACACCCTCTTTTCCTCCTCTCCATTCTCTTCCTTTCCACTCTCTTTCCCCTCACCACCTCTCCATACTCTACACTCTTTCCTCTTCTCCTTCCTCTTCTCTCCACCCTCTCTACCTTCCCTCCTCTCCATCTTCTCTCCTCTCACCACTTTATGCTCTCTCACCCTCGCTATCCTCCCTACCTCTCCTCGTCTTCATCCTCCTCATCTTCACCTCTCCTCCTCTCCTCCCTCTCATCCTCTCTACATCTGCTCCCCCTCATTCTCTCTCCTCTCCATATTTTCCACCTCTCCACCATCTTCTCCACCTCTTCTCTTTCCTCTCCCTCTCTTATCTACCCACTCCATCGTGCTGTCATGTTTGTGCAGCTATCAACCTATGGAAATGCAGTGCCTCCTGAAGATGCTCCCAAGGTTATCACCAAGGCAGTGGCCAGCTTGCCTCCAGAGCAGATGTTTGAGCTGATGAAGCAGATGAAGTGGTTCATCCAACAGAACCCACAGGAGGCTCGGCAGCTCTTGCTGCACAATCCACAGCTGGCCTACGCCCTCCTTCAAGCACAGGTGTGTGGATATATTAGGAAGTCAGTTACCGAGCATGTTGGGACCGGTGTTTGAATAACTGAAATGTTCGAACTTCAGTGTGGAAGGTCTTCAGCTTGTCCTTGCTCCTCACAAAATTGTGGACAGTCTGACTTTCAAAATCCCATTCTCTACAGTACAGAAACCTTGATCATACCCCCTCGAGGACAATCCTTTTCCCCTTCTGAGTAGGTCTAGCCAAGCTCTCTGCTAGACACACAAGAAGGTGAAGTTAAAGAACCTGCTGGAAGAGATGGGCGAACAATATTTATTCATTGTGCACATGCAAAGAGTAATTTTCACCGTTAAATGGAAGGGGGAAATTACATTGAATGTTGCCAGCACATGGCGTGGCTTCTTGTAGAGTTTGGTCGACCAACCTATTTGGAGAATGCCTTCTACTGTATGTAGCCTTCTACTGTATGTATTATATTATTTATGTTGTCATGCACACACCTTGCACATGTGTGGGTCGTGGTCAACTGCTGACTAGGTGTGATGTAGGGTGTTGTTTGGACCCATTAAAACAAAGTGGCAGACTGAAGATTACAGCTTTGGCAGTTGTTGTTGTTGTTGTTTTCCTCATAGGCACTCCCGATGAGCCGCGACTACCTAAACTCATTGGCACATTGCAGCTAGAGAATTAGCAAGCTTTTAATCGCTTGCATATTGCACACTAAAAGATGAGAATTCACATCTTCACACAAGCAGAGGAACGATACATGGCTGAACACAGGATTGAAAATTTAATAAAAATTAATAAAAATTAATCCTGCACATGCTGCCGAAACATGATCAGAAAAGTTTGACAAAGTGAGCTAGATTTTAATTAAGTGTAAAATATGATATCGCTGATTCTGGAAGGCCTTCTGCTGAGGGAGGCTGCGCAGGCACCTGTACTTACCACCGGGAACCACTCTGGAACCCTTTGCTCTTGGGAAAGGAGGCACCCCTGGATGGATTTCTTTGCCGTAAGTTTTGTTGCAGGCATGGCTGGTGCAGCTCTGCGTGGCTTTTGTTTGCTGGTAACTGTAGCTGATTTTATTCCACATGATATGAACAGTGAAGGTTAGCTCTTGAAAAGGTAGTAGTTAAGAAGTTTTAATAAGAAACCTCAAAACAATTTGGGAGGCAATTAGTTGAGGGGGACTTGGTCAAAAGAGGGGGGTGGGGAGTGGAAGCCTCACCCCCACCCCATCCCAAACATTTACCGCATAGCACCTGTTTTTCGAGGAGCTAAAGTTTCGAGAATTTCCGTAACCGAACTGTTTCACGAATAATTTTATTAATCATTGCAACCCCCCGACCTTATTATTAATTGGAGGGCACAATTTTCAATTTCTAGGATAAAGTCCGCAAAAGCCTTGAAACTTTAGCTTCCCGAAAAAAGCCCAATTATAGTTTAAAATCCTGAAGCTCCATCTGGGTGCTTCTTTTTTGACACAAAAATTCTCAGTATAAGCATACCAGAGTTACATGCACCCAAAGTCAGACAACTCGCTCTAAAAAAAATCTGACACACTCAATGAGGTACGAAATTTAATTTAAAAACAAAATCGTTTTCCAATTCTAGAAAATTTTTCCACATTAAAAAAAATATCAAGAAACAAAGTGCATAAATGAGAATCTATGTTGAACTACTTGGCACATTCATTTCTCTGCTGATATACAACTAACACAGGTGAACTTCTCTTGATCTTCTTGGCTCTTGGAGGGGCTGGATCTGCTCTTTCTTCCACATGCATGCAGATGCTTCAACCCTCTGAATGCTGGCGGGTCAATTTATAGCAGGGAAGATTTTTTTCTTTTTTCCAATAACAAATAATTAAGACTTGTAAAATGCCTAATGACAAACACATAACTCTACAGTGATTCCCAATTTTAAGTTATCTACAACTTCTTAGAGGAAAGTCACAGCTACCCTCCAGTGACATTAATTTGGTTTTGAATGGTAAAGAGTTGTCTGCTGGCTTGGGGTCCAGTCTGTTTTTGTTATTTTTATGGCGAGTTCATGCGATATTTAGAGCACACAAAAAAACAAAACAGTTCAGCACCTTCTCCATTATTGTTGCAACATCCGTGTGGTAGGTTGCTTAAATAGGATATCTGATCTGCGTGTGCACATCAGCTTCAAGGCAACATATTTCACAAAACATTGATGCAAAAGTTGCTAGTTTGACTACGCCTGTAGTTAGCTACAATTGTCCTTAGTTTGCTGTTGCCGGGCACCTCTGGCAAGTCTTGTCACAGTCCTCCACGTCCTCGGAAGTTATAAGACACTTTCTCCAGTATGCCCAACATCTGTAAATCTGGCTCGCGGGGCGGGCGGGGGGTGCCAACAACTGCATGTCACAGGACTTTTTCTCGTCTGTGACTAGAAGGAGCCTTTGCTATCCTTATGTCCAAACAGTTTTATGAATGAGAAGACTGAGAAGTGATGTTGGTCATTAGTCCACCTCAAGAGACTTACTTGCTCTTACGTAGTCTGCCTGGATCTTACGTAGTCTGACTTGCGAGATTAGCTCCTTTGACTGGCTGGGAGTCTTGAAAATATATATATATTTAGTCCAGGTTGTGGTTAGAGGGGTGCTAAATAACCCCTAATTGTTAATTTTTAAAAATTGTTTCACAACGGTGTGTGTCTTAAAATGTTGTTACTTATGTATCGTAGTTGAGCATAGGAGAGGTAAACTTCTTGTCTCAAGTCCGAATTATGAACATTGGCTATGATATACACTTATTTATATATATGTATATAGCAAACTTGTCATGAATCTATCACTTTACTAATCATTATGAGCACACACTCCTCGTGGAATGTGGCGAGTCATTTCACTCCCACGATGCATTTTCACTTGCCTTACCTTAAGGCCGGTTCACAACATGACGCTGGCCGAGTGTTGCATTGCGTGCTGTCAATTGACCTATTCATTTTGAACCGCACTCAACAAAGATGGATGCGTGATTGGTCCGATGCTGCGTTTCAGACGCTGGATTAGAAAAAAGTTCTAATCCAGTGTCTGAAATGCAGTGTCGGACCAGTCAGTGTCCATCTTTGTTGAGCGTGATTCGAGGGTCAAAGGTCAATTGACAGCACGCAATGCAACACTCGGCCAGCGTCGTGTTGTGGACCGACCTTTAGTCTCACATAATGCAGGGTCTGCTCGTGTAATAACCACCATATTCCACTCTGACTCCTGCAATAAGCTCCATGTGTGTATATATTTGACGTACACACTGGTCAGGTGATGTTTCCCCTCTACTTAGTGTGAGCATGCCATGTCATGGAGGAATAAATGTTCGAGCAGAAACAGAGAAGCTGATCTTTGTCGTGTGACCTTGCAGGTGGTGATGAAGATAGTGGATGTTGACACCGCTCACACCCTCCTCCACCGGACTTCCCGTGGTCCCTCCCTCGAGGCACACCCAGCATTGGCCCCAAGCGACTCGCGTCCTCCTCCACCGCCGCCTCCCCCTTCCCAACCGCCCCTGCGTGGCCCACCCATGGGGAGAGGGATAGATCCAGGCTATGGCCCCCCACATGACCAATTCCATGGACAGCCACCTCCTCCCCCCATGCGAGGCAGGGGAGGACCGCCCCCACCTGAGGTGGACTTCAGGATGCGGGTAGGTACCCTCTAATTAATAATAGAGTGGAGCAACTATGGAAGACTCCACCTACCTGCCGAGTGCAGCAAGTGTGATATATATATATATATTGTTTGTTCTATTCTAGGACACTCACTGGTACAGGCATGGCGTTAGATATTATTACATGTTCCACTGGTGGTCATTTTTCGCTCCACTGCACATGTGCATCGTCATTGACAACCAAAAACATTTTCCAAGTCAGCAGAAGCAGTTCTTTTGATTGACATCAATAAAGCTGTCACGAGAACTAGGGGATGACTTGAGGCATGTCCACGCTGCACCTAAACTAATGTGCGCTGGGTCCTAGGGAAGGAACACACTCTTCAAGTCAATGTGCATTCATTGTGTCCACACTAGCACCTAAGCTAATGCGCGCTGTTCCTAGGGAAGGAACACACTCTTCAAGTCAATGTGCATTCATTGTGTCCACACTAGCACCTAAACTAATGTACGCTGGGTCCTAGGGAAGGAACACACTCTTCAAGTCAATGTGCATTCATTGTGTCCACACTAGCACCTAAACTAATGTGCGCTGGGTCCTAGGGAAGGAACACACTCTTCAAGTCAATGTGCATTCATTGTGTCCACACTAGCACCTAAACTAATGTACGCTGGGTCCTAGGGAAGGAACACACTCTTCAAGTCAATGTGCATTCATTGTGTCCACACTAGCACCTAAACTAATGTGCGCTGGGTCCTAGGGAAGGAACACACTCTTCAAGTCAATGCACATTCATTGTGTCCACACTAGCACCTAAACTAATGTACGCTGGGTCCTAGGGAAGGAACACACTCTTCAAGTCAATGTGCATTCATTGTGTCCACACTAGCACCTAAACTAATGTGCGCTGGGTCCTAGGGAAGGAACACACTCTTCAAGTCAATGCACATTCATTGTGTCCACACTAGCACCTAAACTAATGTACGCTGGGTCCTAGGGAAGAAACATACTCTTCAAGTCAATGCGCATTCATTGTGTCCACACTAGCACCAAAATAAACCGTATGAAGCAAAAATAATCAGCTTACCATAGTCCGTCAAAATCACGTAGTTGAAATGGAGTTTGATTTGGTGTTCTTTTCTTGCTGATTGGCTACCTACGGATGTGCATGAAACATTTTCTGTGGAGAAGAAAGAGGAGCGAGCCGAGGGAAAGGCAGAACCTACGAAAGTTGCGACTGCACGAAGTTCAAAAGTCCAGATGCAGGACATATAAACATAGTAACAGTTCTCTGGCTAAGTGGCTAGCTCATCAAGTTGTGACAAGACAGCACCTATTCCAGGATCACTTGCGTCAGTGTCTAACAGGAACGGTTTGTGGAAGTCAGGGTAAGCCAACACTGGGGCCGAGATTAGATACGTTTTGAGCTTCTCGAAGGCCTTCTGAGTTTCTCCTGACCACTTAAAATGAGCATTACGCTCGGTGACTACTCGAGCTAGTTTGGCCACAAATAATACATAGCTAGCTCCAAAGTTCCGAACTGCAGCCATCGCAAAGACGCAAGTGAATGGAATTCTTTTCAACGCACACTCGCATAGTTAGCTTTAATTTGTTGGTCTTTTCTACTCAATTGCGCGTTATTCTAATTCTAATTCAGTGTGGACGCGAACAATGCGAATTAGTGTGCTTTGACTTGTGCAGTGGACAGGCCTTTAGATGTGTGGGTGTAAATGGTTCCAATCCTGACCGACCGACCGACCTGTTATGTGACACATGTGATTATTATGAGCTTATCAATAGACACCGCAGAATATGCAGTCATTTCACTTGCAGGCTGCATTTTGACAAGCCCAGTAAATGACTCTCCAAGTTATACTTGACTCCTACACAGGTAATAATATCTTGATCATCTCGGTCAAAGTCAAGATCATTGGAGGAGCTATGGTCAAAGTCTAGATGATTAGAGGAGCTATCCCCTGTCTGATCACTTGAAAAGAAGTAGTCACCAAAGATCACAGACCTCAATAGTATCACTCCATGTTGGTGATCACAGGGTTCCCTGCTTGGCTCCTCCAGCTGCTGCTTGATCACCACAAACTTCCATCTCTACGCCTACAGGGAGCCGCACCTTACTCTTACGAGCATGCTCCGTTGTGGTGGGTGTGTGGCTCAGAATCACTGGGCAAACCTCCACAGCCATCGTCGTTGGGGCTCGAGTTAGTGGGATCATTACTCGTTACAGGTACTAGACTAGACACACATGCTGTAGCCGCTTGGACAACATTGGAAGCATCGACTTTGTGCATGAACAATCTGTGTAATTGTTTGAAGTGTGGGTGGAGTCAATACGGAGTGGGATTCCTCACTCACTATGCACTATGTTGATACTGTGGAAGCTAAGCTGGTCCAAGTTCCAGCATAATAATTGCAGGAGTTTTCAGCCACCTCAGACCCATGTCACCGTGGCTTTTGCAGGCCTTTGTACATTTATTTAAGCTTTTAGTAAGCGCTAATAATAAAGCTAGTAAAATAACCAAGGTTAGTATGCATTCACTTTCACTGCCAACATATTTATGCAAAGCACTCATGACAGGAAGTTTCGGCCATTTTGGCAGTTTTCAATCTCACCTTTTTTTAAATTTTATATATATATATATTATATATTATATATATCCCAGTCGTATCGGGGTGCAGCAGTGAGTGGTCCTGGAGCTATGGCTGAGGAGAAAAAAGTGGCCAAGTATGCCAGCCTAGATCCTTGCCACTTTTTTGTGCCTGTGGCCATCGAGTCATTGGGGGTCATCGGGAACAGGTTGATGGCTTTCCTGAAGGAGCTCAGCCTCAGGATAAGGCAAAGAACTGTGGAGGTGAATGCCCGTGCTTACCTCCTTCAGCGTCTCTCAGTGGCTGTCCAGCGGGGGAATGCCTTGTCTGTTTTGGGGTCGGTCGGGAGTTGAACGTGTTAGCTTTTTAGTTATTTATGTATGTATTTATTGTTAATTAGTAAAGTTATTATTTGAAATTGTTAGTTAGTTAGTTAGTTTGTAATAATAATAAATGTAAATTACTTTCATGTATTATAGTAATAATAATAATAGTAATAAAAAAAATTAAAAAAATTATATATATATATATTTTACTGAGTAGAAATGGAATTGCTTCCATTTAATGCAGCCAGGAGTCTTCTATATTCAATAAAGATTAACTACATAATTCAATAAAGATTAACTACATAATTTTTTGTACAGCATGCATAGGCAAAGACACCGTTGAAGTTGAGATCTTGGAATGGCATTGACAGTGTTCATCATGTAGCAATACAGAAATGACAAAAACATTCGATATCCTCAACTTCTTAACATCAGCACGACTTGCTCCACACCACACTTGACAACTGTAACACTGGTGTCAGCTTGAAATAATCGTAAAAGCTTGAAAGTGAAATCACTAATACTTTCAAGGGGCTTTTCCCATGCCAATCAAAAAAAAACCAGCAACACTTCCCCAAGATGCTCAAGTTATCTTCTTCTTTTTTTACAGCTTAGCCCAAGTAAAATAAATAAATAAACTGAAATTGGAAGGTAATTGCAACCATGAAAATTGCAAGTACCAGGCTGGTTGGAAAGTTCATTGTGATCCATCTTGGTTTCAGAAGTAATCCAACAACCATCCTCTGTTTTAGGCAGAGTGGTGATATCAACACCAATTTGGACCATCACTTCACTTGGCACTGGAACAGGATGGAGTTCACCAATGCCAATCTTGCTACAATGATCACGAGGTCTGATAAATAAACTTTCTGACATCCCTGCCCACATTTTTCCAATTAAAAATTCGGCTGTGGTTCTGTCAATGCTAAAATGACTTCATGAGCAACGGACAAGTACAACTATCTCCAGAGCCCATGTGTATACTTGTGATAATACGTCTCTGCTCATCCCAATCACAAATTACCAAAACACCTCTCTGACTCATTTCCAGAATTTCCGACTCTGCTCTATAGCGATAGTAGAGTTGACCTGTTTGTGCGACATAATGAGCACGTGACTGTGTTACATTACTGCATTGAGGCCCAATAAACTTGATCACAATTGAGTGGTTAGTGAAAACATAAAAACTTTTTGTGTGTGTGTGTCTTACCTGATTGATCGCCGACTCTATTTGTGGGTCGTTTTCAATTGCTGCAACTTATTTTTTAGTCAGGAATAAACTATCAGAATGCAAATATATTGAGCTGCAGTATGGCGTAAGAATTAGCTCCTGTGTGGTAAGGGGTGGCAGCTACGTATTGCTACGTCACACTTGGTTCAACAACAAAGCTTGCAGCCAAGAAATACATTCATCCAGGAGCTCCTTTCTCGAGCAAGGGGATTCAGAGTGGTCCCAGGTAAGCAGGGATGTCTGTGCAGCTTTCCTGCGAAGAAAGGCTTCCAAAAACAGCTGTCAAGGTCAGAAAGAGACCGTTAATGTGGCAGTTTCGACCATCAGCCATTTTTTAATTCCTTTTGCTTGCCCCCCCCCCCCAAGCCGAAAGTAAAGTTGACAATCTAATGTGCATGTGCAGGGGAGAAATCCAGTGTTGAGTGAGATGGTTCATTTTGTGTGTGTGTGTGATGAGTTTGTGCCTGGGGGTATTGGGGAAAACCGGGAAAACCTGAATAAGGTGTCGCGTCCTAGTTTGTCGAATGGTAGCCGCCTTTTAATAGTATTCATCTCCAAATAGCATTTGCACATTTACGAAGTTGGAATGGTGGATGTTTTTAGAAACGTGTGCGGATAGGTGGCAAAAGATGATAGTGGGACACTTAAAAATATAATGCAGTAGCCATTAGGGGGAGAGTGGTATATTATGTGTTCCTGTAATATAACTCGTGTGTATGTGTCTGGCAGCATGGTGGAGGTCCACCACCTGGTCATTTTGACAGTGGTCCCCCAGGTAAGGTGAGTCCGTCGAGAGAAGTAAGACCCCCTGCAGCTGCTCAACTCCTCCCTCCTAGGGGTAGGGACTCTCCACAGGGACCTCCACAATCACAAGACCAGGAAAAGGTAACTACCACATAACTAGTATTTTATAATAATAATAATTATTATTATTATTATTAGCACGAGATTAGCACATCACGATAAGATACCACCATAAATATGTCTGTAACAAAAGATGGGTTTGTGACAGCAATGGGGGGGGGGGGGGCTTGAAATCTGGAGATTTAATTAGCAACCAGAGTTGATGGTAGACTGCTACTGCACGTAGTAGGTTGTTGTGAATAATATTACACAGCTAGGAAGAAATGACTACCTACTTCACTTGGTGGTTGTCATGACTGTTGCTTGTGATGGTGTGATTGTCAACCTTACCTCACTCGCAGGCTGCTCTGATCATGCAAGTGCTGAGCCTGACCGAGGAACAGATCCAAATGCTGCCGCCGGATCAACGCACTAGCATCCTCAAGCTGAAGGAGCAGATCGGTCCTCTTGGCACACATCCTACGAGCCACTGATAGGCTCTCATATATACACACACAGTGACTTCACAAACATTAAGTACTAGTTACCTCGCAAGTACAACTCAGGTCATGATCTGTTTATAAGGAGTGTGTTTATGAGTGTCACAGAGAGTTGTGTCTGTTGGCAATCAATGGATGTGTTTGAGTAAAGCAGAGATTTGTTGACTACGAAACAAACGTTGAGGAGCGGCAGTTCCTATTATTGATGAATATAGTGTCCCTAAGAGAAAGTTACAGTTGCCCACCATATGAGAAAGTGAATTTGTCCAAGTGCATCGGGTTTCTATTTACAAAAAAAACTCTATGATTGGCTTACTGTCAGGGTATATATACAGTCCCAAGGAATGTGTTCATCCTGTCAGGGTATTTGGGCTGCTCGGTAGTGATATGTTGTTCAGACTGGTGGTCACCCTAATATCTACTGTGAGAGTGCTTGCACTTGCCTAACTCCTCGTTAGAGATATATACGAAGAGAGTGCAATTCTATTCACAGATAATGATAGAAAATCACGGCATCTTTCTGGCTCTGTTTTCTCCAAAATGTGTGTCCGTTCTAAATATAAAACTAAATATATATATATATATATAAAGTCGATATAACATGATAGAGTTTGCAATTGGACATAGTTTGCAATTGGACATTGCTACACATAATTATATATTTATTATAGGGGAAGTAGTTATGTAGCTAATTGGAGATGAAATACTGCATGTTTGTTGTCAAATAAAACTGTTCTCCAGTAAAATGTGCAAGGTGTTTGTAAACATTACTATATACGTAGCAACGCAGAATTGGTCCAGCAGTGGTGGATGTTGGTTCTGTGTCCTCTCGTCGTATTCATTGTATTCAGGAACCTGTACCTGCTCCAAGATTGCAGTATATAACACTCGTGAGATTGCCAAGAACTCGCACAGTTACTGCAGCTGGGTGTTGTGGTCGACTATAAGGAACAACAGTGGACATATTTCCTGGTATCAAAGTGATGTGGTCCAGGTATCAAAGTGATGCGGTCCAGGTGGCCTAGCAGGTCTGTCCATGTGCACAAGCCAATGGGATTAATACCCATTGGTCGCCACATCCACACGAACTAGAATTTAAATAAGTAAGAAAGAAAAAATAAATGAACAATAATTATGGTGGTCGTGGCTCTTGAAAGTGGCTCCCCAGTAATCAGGCAATTCCATTCCACACTATCGATTGAACCACTCACACTTTGGTGCTAGGCTGATGTGCAATGCCTCCTTCACTAGCAGTTCCTTCTGTCTTCTGGCCTAGTCCAAGATGGTGGCTTCCTCCCACAAAATAGGACTTTTTAAAATTAATATATTTTTTATTATCATTATAATTATATATATATATGTGTATACTTAGAAGGTAGTTTGCTGATGAAGGCTACAAATAGTGCTCAATGCTGTGTTAAGGCAGAGCTATTGAATATAGAATAGTTTTCTATATATATGTGTATTTTTTAATTTATATATATATATATAATTATAGTGTTTTATTTAGTATTTATTTATTTATATATATATACACAACAATATAAATGAAAACAAGATGACGGTTATCTAATTATCCAGTCCTGACCGGCCCTCCACTACTCTGTACAACTACAGAGAGACGCTGAAGTAGGTATGCTCTCGCTTTCACCTCTCCAGTACATTGCCTCACTCTGGCCCAACTCCTTCAAAAAGGCCAGTGACCTCTTCCCAATGGTCCCCAAAGTCTCAATAGCCACAGGTATGTGAAGGAATTATTCTTTAACATCCGGTTCACGTGTTGGACACTTGTGCCAGTTCACGTGGTGCACACATGTGCCAGTAGCATGTGGTGGATAGCTAGCTACCGGTATATATATAGCAGGTTCACGTGAGTCTTAGCATCTCTGATGAAGGCTAGAGGATCTAATCGAAATGCCGAGAGAATACAATTTGAAGTTTGATTATTGACATTTTCCCTAGTTTTCTCCAAATCTTCAGTAAAAAATTCATGCCTCGCCAACCCATTTTGTGCTGCTACACCCCCTGATAGGGTAAGCAGTTTAAGGTTTACTGTTACAGAGGTTCAATCATCTGAAATGCAGATGTTGCAAGTGTGTTACATACCAAACCAAAAGTGATTCTTTTAACTCTGAGCCAATTATGTATCTATAGAAGCATGTATATAGAAGGGACTCTAATATCATAATACATTATACACATCATGCAAGAGCATAAGTTCAAGAAGGTTACGTTACTACTTACAGCAGTTATATACTCCATGTGGAGCTCTATTATTTCTGTCCCAGTGCTGGGGTGGGAGAGCAAACAAATAAAGGTGCGTTAAAAATCAAATAATGTAGAAATTCAGAGCTGGCACTTTAACAGCTGCCCAATGTGAGAATTAGAAGAAATGGAGCTTATCTTGAAATCCCAGCTTTTACAAGGAGGAAAAATAGTTGAGCTCAAGTGAAGTTTAAAATTTGAATGAGACGATATTAGTGCATATTCCTATGGAAAGATTACAGGACTCGTGAAGAACAAATACAATATTATTCTTCCCGATGGTTCCAGGGGAGGGTGACAATGCATGTCATCAGCATGGAGACTTAAGGTGCTTCCACCAGAGAGAATAATGTCTGTTACATCATCTAAAAACAGTAATGGTCCAATACCAAACCCTGTGGAACACCAAATACATAGTACAAGGACATCCCGTGAAGACACACCACCTACACCACGTTGCTTCACATAAGTAACTCCTTATCCAGGCTATTGTGAGACTGTCCAAACCACAGTTTGTCAGTTTATTCAGGAGTGGCTGATGAGGAATCGCTTTTGTTAATAAGGTGCATATCTCCTGCATACCTCCTGACCATATTCCAACACCTTATCATGTGTAACAGACAGTAAAGCTGATTTTTTCATGTTGGAAACCCCATTGCTTGTCAGTGGGTGCAATACTTCCAACTGGTCGGTGATGACTGATGTATAGGCACTCAAGCATCTATATACAACTACTGACAAAAGTGAGCAGGGTTGATAATTAGAGCCGTCATTTCCCTTTTTTGATTTGGAAATCGGAACAACAGAGGATGTTTCCCTGAAAAGTTTTGTAAGAGATGGGGGTAATGCTATATGATTCCCTTTAGGATTTTTACTGATAGTCCATCCAGACCATTTGCTTTTTGTGGTGTCCAGTGACATTATCATATGAAAACCTTCCTCATCTGTTTCACAGGAACTTGTCTGTGCAAGGGATACAATTTTCACTTTTATAGAAATTGTCAGACTGAGATAAAAGTTGATGGAAGCAATGTGAGAAAAATATATTTAGCATAATATTTACTTTGTCTAAGTCAGACTCACCAATTTCATCCTTATAATGGAGTGGGACTGCAGACTTTTTCTTGTCGAGATATTTTACCATTTTCCAGAGCACTTTGTTGTTGTTTATCCTCACCAGATATGCTGACTTAGCACCACGTAGCAACCCTGCAACTTCATTTCTAAGTTTCTTATACTTGACTTCTCATGTTGTCTAGTTCTCAATGCAGCTCTGAATGCTTTTCCTAATTAACCAAATGACATGTGTTGACAAAGAATCATTTTTCTTGCCACTCAAAGTCTGCTGAGGAAAAGCATGCACACATGATTTCTAGTTTAATGTCTCTTCCCCCTTGTAAACTGTCCCAGTCAGATTCATCGATCATTTCAACATCCCTCTCAAAATCAGAATTCTTATAGCTCCAAATGACTCCAGGGCTAGTTCTTATGGCCCAGCTTGGTGTTGTATAGGTCCAGACCAAGGGCATCTGAGCTGGAGGAACTGCCACACACTTGTAAATAGATGTTTTGTCAGATACTAGTAGGACCAAATCGAGTCACACTTTTCGATGCAGATGTACATACATTGGTGTTCTAACAACTTGCAATAGTGAAAAGTCACTTTGAAGTCTTGAAAGATACGGGGTGAGAACATTAACATTAAAGTCACTAATTAAAACAAAACCGGAGAACTGATATGGATAAATTTGCTGCCATGTAACTATATAAGTTATCAAATAAAGAGACCAGTGCCGAAGGAGGACGATATACAGTTGAGATGTAATGCTTACTATTACTACAAGCACAAGGTGACCTGACTTTTATAGCTACAAACTCAGTCATCTGTGCCATTCTACACTATTTCCCAGGTTAGAGTTCTTGCGAACACATGAAATATCGCCTCCATCCCTATTTCCAGCACTCTGACAGGCACCACAAGTAAACGTTTATGGTTTCGTGCTAGGGGATTAATTACACGTGGCAAATGGAATAGGGAGGGAGGGGAACCCCCAGGTAGAAAGCTTAACTGTTAAGCCATCACACATATACAGCACCAAGCCCGTAGCCAGGGGTGGTTCTCAGGGTTCTCTAGAATCCCCCACTGGCTGTGAGGTCCACCCTTTCAGTTGGGTCCACCCTTTTAATTGGGTCCACATTTCCAATTGGGTCCACACTTTCAAAATTAATATTGCTTTCACAAAGCTACTTAATTAAAGAATTACACATAGCTACAATGGTGTTAACAACATCATGGAGTACATCTACAATGAATTTGTGTTGGTTAATTTGTGGTTTGTTAAAAGTCATTTAAAGAAAAGCTGACAGCATATGGTGAGCACTCAAAAGAATCAAGTATGCCTGAGAGAACTGAAAAAGGCAGCCAAGAACTGCCAGGCTAACTTCTTTTTTGCACCTAAAAAAGCAAGGAGAAGAAAACTTTCAGAAAGTATATGACCAGGCTGTCTTGATGGCTGATAAGGTGGGCATCACCCCGAGTAAGCCAAGGATAGCAAGCAGACAGCAGCAGCACCGTGGTAATGCACCAGCAGAATCAGTATTTGATTACTTCAAGAGTAATCTTGCTATTCCATTCCTTGACCATATCTGCACTAGCTTAAATCAAAGGTTCTCATCATTGTCAGCAACTGCTTCATCTCTTCTGGTACTTGTACCATCTCTGATTACCACAAGATAATTTGATATCAGCACAGTTGTTGAAACTTATCACCAGGATTTGCCATCACCAGAACTAATAGAAACTGAACTCACTCGCTGGAAATCAAGATATGCAAATGTACCCTTTCACAAAAGAGAATCCACACCATCTAGTGCCTTGAAGGATTGTGATGCAGCATTTTTCCCAAACATTCATGTTCTCTTGCAAATCGCATGCACTCTGCCAGTAACATCTTGTGAATGTGAAAGAAGTGGCAGTACACTTAAACGTCTCAACAATTACCTAAGAGCATCTATGAACCAAGAACGCCTGACATCTCTAGCACTCTTACATGTACATTATGACACAACAATTAATCTGGATGAAGTTGTTGAAATATTTGGACACTTACACCCAAGGAGAATGGAACTTGAAACTCTTATTAGATAGTTTAATCTCTAGTTTAATCTCATAATAAATAGTCTTTTATTATTATATTTAGAATGCTTATTTTGTTTCCGATATTTGCAGAGGAGAGAGCACATTCCCCTACCACACCTTCCCCCTTGGGTCGCTTAGAGACCCAAAAGGTCCCAATATTTACCAACAGAACCCCCCCCCCCCCCCCCCACTCATTTTTCTGGCTACGGGCTTGACTGCACAGTGTGACACTATATAAAAACAACTATTTTAACTGGCGTGTGTAGACTGAACCTAAATCCCTATATATTCCCTCGTGTCCGCGAATAATAATAGGTGCAGCAGGCAGCTCACGAAATGAAATAGAACGCGCCCAGCGCGGCTAGAGAACACACCCGAACGCGCGCGTATTATTGACGAAGACAAGAATTCCATCTGCAATATATGTCGGCGCCTGGTCACTTTCAAATTGCCAGAGGGCGCCTCTGTACAGTCTAGTACTAATAGCCAAGAGTGTTGGATGTTCAAAGATGGGGGGGGGGGGGGGGCCAAAGGTCATTCATCAGCTCGCCACATACACTCGCCCACCTCCATTACTATTCCAATCCATCCACACCTTTCCTCAACAGCAATGCCACCTTCCCATCCTTACCCACTATTTCCTATTCATTCAGCCACTATCCAGTCACTGCAATTCTGTGCATCTCATCTACCAGTGCCAGCCGCTCCATCTCAAATAGTCCGCACATCAAGAAACGTCCCCACATCTTCCCCTGCTCCACTATCACACATGATACATCTCTCATCACTATTTTTCTCATCCCTCATTACCACATTTCTCATCCTAATTATTCCACATTTCTCATCCCTAATTATTCCACATTTCTCATCCCTAATTATTCCACATATCTCTCTCTCTCACAAGCCAGCTGATGCAGTCCTCAGTCTAGATTGCAACCTCACCTTTCTGGCCATATGGATATCACATACCTCTCCACCCTTCCATTCCAATTTATACAACTTCAGCGTACTCTTACTGTTTACTTCTTCCTCCCAATCCTTCTCATTTCTCACCTTCATCTTTTCCTTCCACATATGTATATACTGATCCAACCGCATAGTCTAATTCATCATGTTCTTCCCCCCATCCAATTCCTCAATCCTATCTGCTCTGTTCCAACACCTGTAATCTCTTACCAAACAAAACCATCTCTTCCCTCCTCTCCTCTAGCTTCCTCCACCCCATATCTCCCTGTACTGCCACTCCTTGCTACTGTACTACTTGCCCCCAACAATCTCCTACCCACTCTCATCTGTGCAGACTCCAACTTCTTGCAAACATTGTCCTCCTTTCCACCATACTTCTGCCTTCTTAACTGAACATTAACTGAACAATACCCCTTCGCTTCCTATCCCAGGTACTTGAATTCTTTGACCTCTTCCAATATCTCCTTGCCAATCCTCCAATTCACTCCTGCTTCCTTCTTCCCTACTACCATGACTTGCTCTTCTTGCTATGAAACTTCATCTTCCACCTTAACACACAAGCCCAACATAGCTTGCAATTCCACCCCCGAGTCTGCCAGAAGAACATCATCTGCATACATAAGTGGCCCACACCAAGAGCCTTCCACCTAGACTCCTAGCTCAGCTCTCTCCAACTCTTCTGCCATTCCCATCAAATAATTTTTTGAAAAGAAGTGGAGACAAAGGACATCCCTGCCCAAGTCCATTCTCCACAGTGAACCACCTCAATCTCCTTCCGTAATATTACTGTCATCTCCACCCCACTATACAATCCTACACGTCCTCACAAGTTTCTCCTCTGCTCCATAAACTTATGCCACAGTCCCTCCCTCCACACACTGTCATATGCCTTACTTATGTCCAGGAAAGCCTTTTTCTTCTCGCTCTTCCTCACTTCACAAACTCCTCTTAACATCAACCACTGGTCCAAACATCTCCTAAGACTCCTAAATCCTCCTTGTGCTCCATTCAAAATCCTATCTTCAGCAAACCCTCCCAACCTCCTCACCACACTACAACCTAATACAATTCCCCTTATTCCGTACTTCGTCCTCGTCGCCATCCTTGGAGAGGTACTAGTAACTCCTCTTCCAGTCCACAGGGCAGCACTCAATCCTCATCACCGCCACCTACCTTCTACCTCCATACATCAGCATCTCATTCAACATTCCATCAGGGCCTGGTGCCTTCCCTCTCTTCAGACACTTCATTACCTCTCTTCCCAACTTACTTCTTCACACATATATACCCAACTCATGCCCACAGGCACCTCTTGTCTCTGTCAGGTACAATGGCATCCTCTTTTTCCCCTCCGCAGCTCCTCCCAGCCATCACCAACACCTCGTCTTTCTCCTCCATCATCTTTCACTCCTTTTATCCTTCCTGTCCTCTCGAATCATTCCAAAACAGCTTACAACTAGTCCCACCCTGCTCTCTATAGTTCTCTTCCTCAATTCCTTCTTCTCTTTCCTAAGTCTTCTTCACTTCCTTTCTTGCTTCTCTCTAGTCATCCCATAGTTGCTTAATGGAGCCTCTCTTCCCGGCTTGACTTAATTAACCTCCTCGATTTCTTATTCCCAACACCAATTAACCTCACCACATCCTCCGACCACCATCCCTCTGACCTCTCCGTATACTAAAGTCCCCCATCATAACATCGAAACATTCTCTTCATCACATCCTACTGCAAAACACTCCCTCCATCTCTCTCGCTCCTTCTGTGTTCACGTCACACTTCCCTCCTCCCCGCTTCGCTCAACTCCTCCCACATCAACCCCTCCCTTGACTCCAAACTTTCGTGCACTCCCACACTTCATTACTGAACTGCCCCTCCCCCCTTTAACTATTCACAGGGCACGTGTTGAATGATCCAAGCCATGTGACGAGAACCTCAACCTCATTGGTCATCTTGGATTGTGCACAAGAAGTGCAGTTAGAAAAAGACCTCTTCACTCAACTGACCAAGTTACTGGCTAGTTACTGGCTAGTTAATAGGGTGTAATGTTGGTACAGTTTTTTAATATAAATGTTGGTACATGTACAGGGGGCTTTTCCAGTCATCATACTCCCTACTTGTTTTCATGTATTGCTGTGCCCCTTGTAGGGGGCTTTACCAGTGAAGCTATTAAGCTTGCATGGCGATACAAAATCTCTCCTTCACCTCCAGTGCAGCCCGCCTTTCATAACTTTCACATGCAGAATAAAATATCATGATTGAATATATTATTGTGGTAAATTAGCCTAGCTACATTCCTTCTCTTTCTCCACTCCTTCTCTGTCTCTCTTCTGCAGCTGTCCTGCTTTAAGTTATACGCTGTATAGTTGTTGTTCAGTGCTGTGCAGCTCATAGAGTAGCCAGGGGTGCATGCCAATAGTAGTGCCTTGGTAAAGTGGTAAAGGGTTGTCCGGTAATTCTCATCTTGCAAAATTCTCATCTTGCAATTCTTGGTAAAAGGTTATCTTTGGGAGCCAGTCCTTCCAGTCTTCCAGTCCTGTAATTATAAGTAGATAAGGCAATTCTTGGTTATCACAGCCATCTGGATAAGAAATGCACTGCACAGCTGGTCTAATTACACACACACTATTCCTACATTGGTAAAGTAGTATAGTATCATCCTACATGTATAGTTGTTGTTCAGTGATCCTACATGGTAAAAGTATAGTATCATCCTACATGGTAAAGTAGTATAGTATCATCCTACATGGTAAAGTATAGTATCATCCTACATGGTAAAGTATAGTATCATCCTACATGATAAAGTAGTATAGTATCATCCTACATGGTCAAGTAGTATAGTATCATCCTACATGGTCAAGTATAGTATCATCCTACATGGTCAAGTAGTATAGTATCATCCTACATGGTCAAGTAGTATAGTATCATCCTACATGGTAAAGTAGTATAGTATCATCCTACATGGTCAAGTAGTATCATCCTACATGGTCAAGTAGTGTAGTATCATCCTACATGGTCAAGTAGTATAGTATCATCCTACATGGTCAAGTAGTATAGTATCATCCTACATGGTCAAGTAGTATAGTATCATCCTACATGGTCAAGTAGTATAGTATCATCCTACATGGTCAAGTAGTATAGTATCATCCTACATGGTCAAGTAGTATAGTATCATCCTACATGGTCAAGTAGTATAGTATCATCCTACATGGTCAAGTAGTATAGTATCATCCTACATGGTAAAGTAGTATAGTATCATCCTACATGGTCAAGTAGTATAGTATCATCCTACATGGTCAAGTAGTATAGTATCATCCTACATGGTCAAGTAGTATAGTATCATCCTACATGGTCAAGTATAGTATCATCCTACATGGTAAAGTAGTATAGTATCATCCTACATGGTCAAGTAGTATAGTATCATCCTACATGGTAAAGTAGTATAGTATCATCCTAGCAACAAACACATAACCAATTGTCATACGTTTTATGTCTCGGTGTGGAATGCCTTCTCTGTGGAGGTAAGCCTTACCACACCTGATCTGCTTGGTAGAGCCAATGAATAGTTGTAGTAAACAAGTTTACGGAGTAATCTATTCAGGTATTGTGAAGATTGTCTTTCGTCTGGGTTTACTTTGAGACAAAACACCACGACCTTCTGCAGAGCCTCGTTTTGGAACTCGGTTATGTCTGGAGGTGTCTTGGTATTTCCAATCTGTAACAAACCAGGTTGCTTGAAGTAACCACACTCAATCAACTAAGATAAGTCAATCAATCAAATAAGATAAGTCAATCAAATCAGCACAATCGATAAGTAAACCAGTCAATACACAGCAATAGCTAAGCAAAGTCACTGTCCTCCTCTAACATGAAAAACCACGCGACCACGTGCCCAGTTGAACACGGGATCAGTTATGACCACAAACCACAGTGTTAACAAGGTGTCAAACAATGCACAAGCAATTAACCCTCTCACTGTCAGCATTGTGGAGAATTATTTAAAATTTAACACAGCCACATTAAAAAATTAATATCAAATCAGATATTTAGCTGAACCATTTACCATTTGGTCATGCGATAGCATGATTGTTTTAGAAGTTGTGGTCAAAAGGTGTGACCACAAACTGACCACATAATATGGATATAATTATGCAAACAATGTTCATGATTAGGAGTGCCATAACTTCTCCATAGTTCATGTTATGGACTCGATATATAGCTCATAAGATAGCTCTATCCATATCCTTTCTTTTGCTTCTAAGAACCTAGGAATATACATTACTATACAAAAGTTATGCCAACCCATAATAAGGTCTTCATAAATCGACCACAAAAATGTCCTTATTTATCAACAAGTACTTTGTCAATACAACATTCAGTAAACATTTGATATAATTGTTTGACATATTGTAATCGAAAGAAATTTTGGGTGGAGTTTGAGGTGAAATCAGTGTCTGTGGCAAAACTCGACCAAGTTGTGGAAAGCATGGAAACAATTCCGATCCTCCATAATGCAAAGGTGAACATTGCAGTATTTGCATTGCACACGACTATCTCCGAGGTAGGAATGGATGCCTTCACATTCTTCGTCACTTGATTCATCACCAGAAATGTCCCAAGCTGCCCTAGTCACTTGGGAAATAATTTCAGCTATTGACAGTCTCTTCTCCATCGTTGATATCGTCCGACTGAAAATCGTTCGTGTTTTAAATATAATTTCATTAACTTTCCTCTGTCCAACCGCCGTAATTTTTTTGGGGTGTAAATAGAGTTTGAATTCAGCTATCTTTTGATATAAAAATTATTGCCTATTGACAAATGCTTATATTTTATTTTATTTTTCAAAGCCGTGGCGCCGTATGGCGCATTGACAGTGAGAGGGTTAAGGTAACAATCAAACGATGCAAGATAATTAATTAAATGAAACCGTAACATGTCCCTTCGTTTATTCTCTTTTTCCTTCTTTCTTTCTTTTTCTTTATTTTTTTAATTTTTATTATTCGTATCTTGCAGGAGCTCTGATTCTCCTGCCAAATGAAGAGAAACGTGTAGACCTCAGTGGTGTAGTGGGCACTGGTGGAGGTGAGAGCTGTGTGTGGTTGTCATCCTGCGTAGAAGGTACTGGCACAGGTGCCTGCATAGAAGGCACCAGTACAGGTGCTTCATCAGCACATGAGGATTGGGACAGCATTGATGGAATCACATCAGGAAACTCTGATTCAGGCTCAAGTGTTTCTACTTCCCTCGGAGAGGTTAGCTGACGACGATTGCGTCGGTATAGCCTTCCTCCACTCTCTATGAGGTAGGACCGAAAACCAATAGACCGTTGAACTCTGGCGGGAGACCATTCTTCTTGACCAGGGAGTTTCATGTGTACCTGTACCTGTTCCCCAGATGTTAGTACGGAGAGTTCCTTGGCTTTCCGATCATAGACAGCTGCTTGCTTTTCCTTGGCGATCTTCATCAATGTTGAAGTATTCTTTGGAATCTCTGGTTGTAGAAGTTTTTCTGGAGTTGGCAGTAGTGTACGGGTCCGGTGTCCGAAGATCTTCTGAGCTGGCGATGTGCCTGTAGGGTGTTGCGAAAATCGAGTAGTGCTAGACAGATATCTGATCTGGACTTCTCAGCCTTCTTCATTAGGCCTTTGCAGATTTTTACTGCATTCTCAACGTTGCCATTGCTCTGGGGATATCTTGGCGAAGATGTTATGTGTCGAAACTTCCACATTTTCGTGAAACGATTGAAGACATCGCTATCATACTATGGACCATTATCCGAAACCAGTATATCTGGAATTCCATGTCGAGCAAAATGCACAGCAAGTTTCTCTATCACAGTTGTAGACAGGGTATCTTGTAGATAATCAACTTCAAAGTAACTTGAATAGTAGTCGACAGTGATTAGGTAGTTTCTTTGACTGAACGAGAACAAGTCTGCCCCAACTTTGGACCATGGTCTTTCAGGAACTTCGTGTGGTTCTCGGCATTGCTCAGGTTTGAAACTAAGACAGACTGAGCATTTTGACACATAATCTCTTACATGTGCATTGATCCCTGGCCAGTAAAACAATTCTCTGGCTCTGCGAATACATCCTTCCATTCCAATGTGGGAGGCATTAAGTAAGCGTAACACGTAACATGTCTCTGTGCAGACAGGCTGGAACAACTACTCGGTCACCTTTGAAAAGCAAACCATCTTGAATGCTGAGTTCGTTTCTCACAGTGAAGTACGGATGAGCAGATGTTGGAGCTCCATCCCGTTGTTTCGGCCACCCTTTCTGGATGAGTTCCATAACAATCTTAATATCTTCATCCTCTGCTGTAGCAGCTTTGATGATGGATAGTTGATCTTCTTGCACATCCAAGTCTTCCACTGAACGAACATTTTCAAACTCTTCTTGAAGATCCTTCTTACCAGGCATCTTATTGGGTGATATCAAATAGGCACGAGACAGTGTGTCAGCAAGGTACATAGTACTTCCTTTCTTGTATACGATGTTGAGGTCGTATTTTTGAAGGCGTAACATCATCTGCTGGAGCCGCTTTGGAACTGTGTAGATGTTTTTTTTAGCGAGTGGCTTGTGATCCGTTTCGACAGTCACTTTTCTCCCATATACATAGTGATCAAACCATTCACAACCGTATACAATAGCAAGATTCTCCTTTTCGATTTGAGCATAATTTTGCTCAGCAGTAGTAAGCGCACGGGACGCGACACTAACTGGTTGACCCTTCTGCATCAGTGCTGCACCCAATCCATTCTGGGATGCATCACATTGAATAGTGAGTTCTTCCTTGGGGTCATAATACCGCAGGACTGGTGCACATGTAATCAGTCTCTTTACTTCCTCCCATACAGCTTGATGACGCTCATTGAAGTGCCATACCACATCTTTCTTCTCCAGCTCGCGGAGTGGTGCACAAACACTCGAGCGATGAGGTAGAAATTTTGCCAAGTATGTGACCATTCCTAGAATTCTTTTCAATGCTGATACGTCGTGTGGTGTAGGCATGCTCAGAATTGCCTCCACCTTGTTCGGGTCTACAACCAGTCAGTCCTTCATGGGTGAGATGATGACCAATAAAATTTACTGCATGTTTCCGAAGTTCAATTTTTTCAGAGTTGAGTCGAAGTCCCCTTTCTCTGACTCGCTCAAGAAAACGGTGAAGGTTACGATCGTGATCAATCATGGCATCTGAATCAGTGTCTCCTCGGCCAATAATGAGGAAGTCATCCATGTAAACTTCAATGCCTTGGAGACCTTCAATGATTTCATCCATTCTTGCCTGGAATATCTCAGGTGCTGAATTCAAGCCAAATGGCAGCCTGAGCCATCTGAATCTCCCAAATGGAGTATTGAATGTCGTGAGAAAACTTGACTTGTCATCAATGCCTTGGAGACCTTCAATGATTTCATCCATTGCCTGGAATATCTCAGGTGCCGAATTCAAGCCAAATGGCAGCCTGAGCCATCTGAATCTCCCAAATGGAGTATTGAATGTCGTGAGAAAACTTGACTTGTCATCAAGCTTGATCTAAAGGAAACCCGTCTTGGTGTCAATACACTAAAGATCTTGGAATTATGAAGCCGCAATGCTACATCTTCAAGTGATGGTAATGGGTAGTGAGCACGCTTTACTGCCTTATTCAGGTCCCTTGGGTCTAAGCACACTCTGACCTGCCCATTCTTCTTGGGTACAACCACCATGCTGGATACCCAAGGTGTTGGTTCACACACAGGTACCAACACTTTCTTTTCAACCATGTCAGTCAATTCGGCTTTCAGTGGTCCACGCAGTGCCACAGGTACCTTTCGAGGCGCATGTATTGTAGGGGTGACCTCATCATCAATTTGGATTCTGTAGGTTCCTGGTAGGCATCCTAGTCCTCCGAACACATCTTTAAACTGGCGCAGTAGCGTGTCTTCTCTCACTACATCATGTTTTGGAGTTGAGCAAGTCATCGCGTGGACATCTGAATCCATGATCTTCACCAGGTTTAGCTTCTCACATGATGCAAGGGAGAGTATAGAAACACCAGGGCCTTTCGCTATCAAGAAATCAGCCAAGTATACAGCTCCCTTGCGGGCAATTGACAGTTGAGCTTTACCCTTTGGTTGTTCAGTGGCTCCATTATGCATACGAAGAACAATCCTTGTCTTCTGGAGCGATGAGTCTCCAGTGGCTTTGACATAATCTTGGACATAATCTTGGACAGGTAGAGTATGTTAACTGTTGCTCTGGACAGTGTCAAGTTGAAATGGTACAGCATGCTTCTTGTTCACTTGAAATGTGGCAAACACCTGCCTTCTGGAGCTGGAATGCGTAGCTTGATGAAGCTGGACAACTTGGACCTCTTCCATTTCATCAACTTGACGTGTAGATTGCTTCCTAGATCCACATACACTACTGAAGTGGCCTCTTTTGCCACATTTGTGGCATGTCTTGCCAAGAGCTGGACACATTCCTTTCTTGAAACTGTGCTTTCTGCCACAAAACTTACACTGGTGAGCTGTATCATCATATTTATCTTCTGATTTATCCTTTGAAGATTCAAACCCGTCTCCCACTTCTTTCTGCCTATGACCCATCCTGGATACTGCATGAGCAAGCCCTTCTTCCGTCGACAACTCTTGGGCTCTTTGAGCAGTCACTTGATGACTGCGAAGAATTTCGACACATTTTTCGAGGGTGAGATCCCGTTTCCCCAACAGTTTATGGCGGATTATGTCATCTTGTATGCCATGGACAATTAATTCTATCTCGGACCATTCGGTCTCTTTGGTTTCCAAAGTTGCAAGTGGAGGCTAATTTCATTTGTCATGTAGGTGATTGTGGATTCTCCAGACATTTGGTCACGCTTCATGAAATTGTAGGACTCGAAAGTCTCATTAGCTTCTGGGTTCTGGGACACACCTCTCTTCAAACTTTGTGAGAACTGTTTCAATGTTGTTTTTGTCTTCTTCGTTGTCCCAATCGAATGTCTCTAACATGTCCAAAGCTTCATCTCCTACCAAATTCTTGAATGCGGCAACTCTAACCACACCAGTTTCTGTGTGGCAATCTCATAAATTTCCCAGTCTCTTTTAAATTTCTTCCAGTTCTGGCCTTGATGTAGTCGATCCTCCAATGATAATGATTCTGGTGGTTTGGCATAGTTCTGAGCCATCTGGATTCAGTTGAGTTCTTTTAGTTTGCCTCTGACACCATGTAACAACAAACCAGGTTGCTTGAAGTAACCACACTCAATCAACTAAGATAAGTCAATCAATCAAATAAGATAAGTCAATCAAATCAGCAAACAATCGATAAGTATTTAACCAGTCAATTACATAAGCCCTCCTCTAACATGAAAAACCACGCGACCTGAACACGTGATCGTTATGACCACAACCACAGTGTTAACAAGGTGTCAAACAATGCACAAGCAATTAAGGTAACAATCAAACTATGCAAGATATTTAATTAAATGAAACCATAACACAATCTAATCATAATGGAATTATTATCCCTTGCATATATATGTCAGCTCATAGGTCACCAATTAAAAATGAAAGGCACAGATTGCAAACAGTCCGTACCTACGGTGGCATTGCATGCACAATGTTCTGGTAAGGTATATAAGCCAGCATATGTCCCTCTATTTCACACACACACAGACCACTCATGCACACACACACAGACCAGTCACACACACACACAGACCAGTCACATACACACACAGACCAGTTCATGCACACACACACAGACCAGTTCATGCACACACACAGACCAGTTCATGCACACACACACAGACCAGTTCATGCACACACACACAGACCAGTTCATGCACACACACAGACCAGTTCATGCACACACACACAGACCAGTTCATGCACACACACACAGACCAGTTCATGCACACACACAGACCACTCATGCACACACACAGACCAGTCACACACACACACAGACCACTCATGCACACACACAGACCACTCATGCACACACACAGACCAGTCACACACACACACAGACCAGTTCATGCACACACACAGACCAGTTCATGCACACACACACAGACCAGTTCATGCACACACACAGACCAGTTCATGCACACACACACAGACCAGTTCATGCACACACACACAGACCAGTTCATGCACACACACACAGACCAGTTCATGCACACACACAGACCACTCATGCACACACACAGACCAGTCACACACACACACAGACCACTCATGCACACACACAGACCAGTCACACACACACACAGACCAGTTCATGCACACACACACAGACCAGTTCATGCACACACACACAGACCAGTTCATGCACACACACACAGACCAGTTCATGCACACACACAGACCACTCATGCACACACACACAGACCACTCATGCACACACACACAGACCACTCATGCACACACACACAGACCAGTTCATGCACACACACAGACCAGTTCATGCACACACACAGACCAGTTCATGCACACACACAGACCAGTTCATGCACACACACAGACCAGTTCATGCACACACACAGACCACTCATGCACACACACACAGACCACTCATGCACACACACACAGACCAGCCATGCACACACACACAGACCAGTTCATGCACACACACAGACCAGTCACACACACACACAGACCAGTTCATGCACACACACACAGACCAGTTCATGCACACACACACAGACCAGTTCATGCACACACACACAGACCAGTTCATGCACACACACACAGACCACTCATGCATACACACAGACCAGTTCATGCACACACACACAGACCAGTTCATGCACACACACACAGACCAGTTCATGCACACACACACAGACCAGTTCATGCACACACACAGACCAGTTCATGCACACACACAGACCAGTTCATGCACACACACACAGACCAGTTCATGCACACACACACAGACCAGTTCATGTACACACACACAGACCAGTTCATGCACACACACACAGACCAGTCATGCACACACACTAATTATGAAAGGTTCATACCACCATCATGAGCATCTCCCGATTAAAATTCTCTCTGCCCTTCATCCAAGGAAGGACATTCGTCCACATCTGAATCATCAGGCACCCTGTGCTCCAAATATCACACTTTTCGGAGTACCCTTGATTGCTAGGAGTCGCTTGGATAACTTCTGGTGCCATGAACGGAACTGTGCCTGCCATTATGTGAAACTTCTCAAAATCAGAGAATCTTGCAGCTTCTCCAAAATCAGCAATGCGAAGGTTCACCCAGTTGGCGTCAAGGAGGAGGTTGGCCGCTGGATGGAAAGGAAAACCAATGCTAAGGGGAAATACCCTCATACTACATCAAGCAGATATTCTTGGTAAAGAGTCCTTGGTAAAGGGTAAGTAATCCAAGGGCAAGTAATCCTTGGTAAAGGGTAGGAAATCCTTGGTAAAGGGTTAATCCTTGGTAAAGGGTAGGAAATCCTTGGTAAAGGGTTAATCCTTGGTAAAGGGTGAAAATCATTGGTAAAGGGTAAGTAATCATTGGTAAAGGTAAGTAATCCTTGGTAAAGGGTAAGTAATCCTTGGTAAAGGGTAAGTAATCCTTGGTAAAGGGCAAGTAATCCTTGGTAAAGGGTAAGTAATCCTTGGTAAAGGGTAAGTAATCCTTGGTAAAGCCTTGGTAAAGGATAAGTAATCCTTGGTAAAGGCTAAGTAATCTATGGTAAAGGGTGGGAAATCCTTGGAAAAGGGTAAGTAATCCATGGTAAAGGGTATTCTTGCAATTCTTGGTAAAGGGTCTTCCCTAGTGAAGGGTTATCTTGGGGAGCCAGTTATTGGTTATAAGTAGATAAGGCAATTCTTGGTTATCACAGCCATCTGGATAAGAAATGCATAAGAAATGCACTGCACAGCTGGTCTAATTAGACCAAAATTACACACGCACTATATTCCTACATGGTCAAGTAGTATAGTATCATCCTACATGGTCAAGTAGTATAGTATCATCCTACATGGTCAAGTAGTATAGTATCATCCTACATGGTCAAGTAGTATAGTATCATCCTACATGGTCAAGTAGTATAGTATCATCCTACATGGTCAAGTAGTATAGTATCATCCTACATGGTCAAGTAGTATAGTATCATCCTACATGGTCAAGTAGTATAGTATCATCCTACATGGTCAAGTAGTATAGTATCATCCTACATGGTCAAGTAGTATAGTATCATCCTACATGGTCAAGTAGTATCATCCTACATGGTCAAGTAGTATAGTATCATCCTACATGGTCAAGTAGTATAGTATCATCCTACATGGTCAAGTAGTATAGTATCATCCTACATGGTCAAGTATAGTATCATCCTACATGGTCAAGTAGTATAGTATCATCCTACATGGTCAAGTAGTATAGTATCATCCTACATGGTCAAGTAGTATAGTATCATCCTACATGGTCAAGTAGTATAGTATCATCCTACATGGTCAAGTAGTATAGTATCATCCTACATGGTCAAGTAGTATAGTATCATCCTACATGGTCAAGTAGTATAGTATCATCCTACATGGTAAAGTAGTATAGTATCATCCTAGCAACAAACACATAACCAATTGTCATACGTTTTATGTCTCGGTGTGCAACGCCTTCTCCATGGATGTAAGCCAAACCACACATGATTTGCTTGGTAAAGCCAATGATGTCGTTCTCATTGAGACGACTGTCCTTTATCCTTTCTTTCAACGAGCCACCTGTCATTAAAGACAAGTTAATAAAAATTACATATACACTAGTAGAGATATACACTAGTAGAGGAACCCACATCAAAGGCACAGGAAGGAACACATCCTCTATATGTTTCAAAACTGATATATTTCTGTAGATAGGGGATAGCAACCATTGCAAGCAACCAAGGTGCATTGAAGGGTTAGAGGCAGCCTTGGTTTATCCTGGCCATCGACGAGCCTCCATAAATTACTAAATTTTAGCATATCAGAAACCAGGGTATTTTTCTAATCGAGTAGCACCATAGAGGCAGCCTCACTAGCAAACTGCTTGCTTTAATGCAATTAGTGTAGTTTGTTGGTAACACCATGTTACGTAATTTGTGAGCTATCGTAGGGAATGTGAAAAGTGCATGTGCAGCTATTATTCCTAAATAAAATGGCCAAATGGTGACTTCCTAGCGAATGGAGTCCCACATTCTTCCCCCCCCCCTAAAACCTTTTCCTAGTCTTGCTGTTCAGAACATATATAATTGTGGGGTCTATTCCAGGCACTTCTCGAGTGTGTATAGAGGAGTCTGGACAGACAGATAGACACACAAGCTTATATATAATCAAACATGAACTGAATTATGACAGCATATATTCATCGGATAGCAGTGTTAGAGCAGGCCATGAATGCACAGCGCAAAACCAGAGAATGATCAAGTTGCTGCTCCTTCTTCACACCACTTTGTCCGTACAGTGCAAAGCAGTGTGAGGGACCATGCAATGTACGGTTGGGTGGAACGCACAACCATGGTTAATGAGAGGCGGAGCTTGCAGTTATAGCAGCGCGAGCACGTGTTGGCCAGAGCGTAGACTGCGAGTAGCTCGCAATCTGAGTTTGAGCTGACCTTGAGTGTGAGCAGGAGTGTCGACAGATCATGGCTGAATCAGAAATAGGAGGGAAGAAAAGCAGCTACAGAGCAGTGCCGAGGGAGGGGGAGCCCGAACCCGGGGGTTCGGGGGATGAGCTGAGGTCCACAGTAGCCGCCCTGGTGAAGGAGACCCTGGCCAAAGAGAGGAGTGGCATGAACAAGCCGAAAGACGGGAGTGCTGGAAAAGATTCAGGTAAAGAGCAGCTACCTCTCTCAGCTTGCTGGGTTGACGGGTGGCCTCAGCCGAGGCCCTCACGTTATATTAGGCATGGCCAAAGCTGGCTGTTGACGAGATATGGGGGGAGGAACATTAACAGGTGGTTGTCCAATGGTGGAAAACCCTTGGATTAGGCAGGGAAAGCCCGTAGCTGGGAATAAGCAAGACCCAAACCCATGCTTGTAGTTGGGGAAGAAGCAACACACAGACCCATAATTATCCTAGCAGGGGTGGATCCAGGGGGCCCTCTACCCCCCCCCCCCCCCCCCCCCCCCCATTCTCTTTCCAATTTTTGGGGGTTGGCAAATTTGATCTTGCAAATTCAATCATCACTTTTTAATTTGGCTGGGTGATTGTCACACTTTGTTAGATGGAATGCAGATTTGATCTTGCAAATTCAATCACCACTTTTTAATTTGGCTGGGTGATTGTCACACTTTGTTAGATGGGATGCAGATTGGTGACACCCTTAGGTGTTCACCAGCTGCATGTCATCTAACCATGTGTTCAAAGTACATAGCCATACGCGTGCTCATGACCTTTGACCACATGCGACTTCTGAGATGTAGAGCCAAGTCTAAAGGACCAGCTGCTAAGAAAGTCCAGAGCATGGACATTCGACATTTCTTCAACAAAGCGTATGTCTATTGTGTTGTTGAAATTTTTAGCAAAGCTTTAGTTACATTTTTGTGGCATGTAGTGATGAAGTTAGATCTGTTCCAACTGTCTCTTCTGAAGAAACCAATGATTGTAGTCGTTCTAATTTGGTGAACTCATTGAACTCAAATTACGAATCCTCTGCTGATACACTCAAGTCCGAGTGATTTTGAGGATGAAAGCAGTTCTTCGATAATGACCATTGGTCCTGTCATTGAATCAAGTGAATGCAGTTCTTCGAATGACTATTGATCCTTCTATTGAATCAGGTGATTTTGGACATGTAATGAGGTTACAGACTAATATTATCTCCTAAAGCATCATTTTGTGCCAGAGATAAAAAAATATGAATTCCTGTCCACAAATTTGGTGATCATAACCGCAGGTTTCAAAATAGCTGGCTAGATCAATACAATGGCCTCACATTTTCTATTTCAGATGATGGAGGATACTGCAAATTTTGTGCTCTTTTTGCACGAAGTGAATCTCCTGCACAAGAGTTGGGGGTCCTGGTTCAGCGGCCTTTAAAAATTTGAAGAGAGCAAAAGAAATATTAAATGAGCATTTTTCTACAAAGTCTAAGGGAAGGCTATCACATCAAATAGCTATAGAAAAAGCACTGGCCTTCTGTGCAATTCAAGAAAATACAGTATTGTCAGTAGATCAGCAAATTAGCTCCCACAAAGCTAAACTTGTAGCTGAAAACCGGCTGAAACTAAGATCTATTGCAGCCACTGTTATCTTTTGTGGGCAGCAAGGATTGGCTTTTAGGATTCAGCAATACGATGGACCTCTCGAGCTAAATAGTAGTGAGAACGTGGGGAACTTCAAAGCTCTGTTGAAGTTTCGAGTTGATGCAGGTGATCAATTCTTGAAGGAACATTTGGAAACAGCAAGTGCCAATGCTACATATATTAGCAAAGAAACTCAAAATCAGATGATAGTAATCTGCAGAGATCTAATTTGGAGTAAAATTTTGACGAAGGTGTGGGTAGCTAGGTTCTTTTCTATTATTGCAGATGAAGCAACAGATTCTGCAAATGATGAACAGCTAGCCATCAGCATAAGATACTTGATGATGGAAAGCCACAAGAAAAGTTTTTAGGGTTCCGTGAGTGTCTTTCTGGTGTCACAGGCGAGGCAATTGCCAATGATATTCTTGGTCAGCTCACTAATTGGCAGTTAGATCGACACTTGTTGAGAGGCCAGGTATTTGATGGTGCTGGAATGGCTGGTAGGTCAAGAGGAGCTGCGTCAAGAATAATGTCAAAAGCTCTCTATGCACATTGTGCATCCCACAAGTTAAACTTGTGCACAGTGAAATGTTGTACCATAAGAGATGTTGGGAATATGATGGAAGTGGCAGACAAAGTAGTTCATTTCCCCCCCAATTCCCCTAAAAGGCAGCTGTCTTTAGAGAAATGGATAGAAGATACTACACCTGAAGAAAGAAGAAAAACTCTAAAATCACTACGTCGCACCAGGTGAGTGGAATGCCATGAGGCTTTACAGGTCTTCACTGATCTTTACATTGCTATTGTCAGTTCTTTGGAGTCAATTGCCTACAGTACAGGGTGGAACAGAGAATCCAGATCAGATGCTCAATCACTACTCTTGGCTTTATCTCAATTTCAATTTCTTGTTGCCTTAGAAAACCACGAAGAAGGTTTTGGAGTACACAAGAGGATTAAGTATTAAACTTCAAGGTCGATACATTGATGTAGCACGGGCTTACCAGGAAGTGGAAATGTGTAAAACAAAACTGTGAAAAGGCTTCGCACAGAAGTGGAGACATTTCAGGCAAAAATGTACACTGCAGCAAAGAGAATGGCCCAGACAGTAGGTATTGAAGAGTCTATGCCAAGCCTTGCATCCAGGCAGCAACATCGAAGTAATACAACAGCCACAAACTACCAGGAATATTACTGCCGGAATCTAATTATTCCCTTGCTAGATCACTTGATCACTGAGCTCGATACTCGATTGGATAATTCAAAGTCAAAAAATATTACTGATTTCATCAAGCTATTACCATCCTCAATTGTTTCTGCTGATTCTGATGATTTGAGCAGTGAAGTGCTTGAAGGTAGTATTCTACAGTTGTACAGAGATGACCTCATCACCAGAGTGCCTGGATTCAGAGCTTCAGTTATGGAAACAAAAATGGAGCGAAAACCTTCAAGCATCACTGTTAGTCAACTCGCCAGAAAAGGCAGTCAACCATGCAGACAAAGATTCCCCCCCCCCCCCCCAATACTCGTACTTAATTTTTGGTGACAAGTTGTGAGTGTGAACGTTCTATTAGTATGCTAAAGCATATTAAATCACCCTTGCGAAGCACGATGACACAAGAGAGACTCAATGGTTTATCTATGCTATTTTTTCAACAAAATATTGAAATTACACCAGAAGTAGTTGTCGATGAATTTGCTAGGCGGCACCCACGCAGATTGTTGTGGTGAACATTAACTCTATAAATTATGTAGTTCTCATTATATCATTGAAACGTATTGTAATACTTTTTTCAAATTATGTTTGGCTCCCCCCCCCCCCCCACCCTTAATAAATCCTGGATCCACCCCTGCCTAGGTCCACCCCTGCCTAGGGAGTGCCTGTAGTTGTGAGCAAGAAAACCCCAGACCCAGATAATAGGACAAGCATTTGCCCGTGGTTGGGCAACAAACAATACACATGCAACAAACAATACCTGGAACTTGCCCTAGGACGGGCAATGCTCGTAGTTGCGGGACGAACAAGGCTCAGACCATGTCTAGGGCGAGCATGGCCCATAATCAGGAACAAGCAGACACAGGCCTCCTATATATCCTAAGGACAAGTGATGCCTGTAGTAGTTGGGGTAAAGGCAGCCAAGGTTATGAGGGCAAGCGAGCCCCTCGGGCTTGACCTTGGTTTGGTCTGGGAGGCGAGCAATGCTTGTAATGGTGGGAAAACGGAACGCATGTTCTTGGGCAAGCAATGCTGGGGGGAAGGGGGGGGGGGATAAATGAGAGCCAAGGTTGGATCCCCCAACCTGCTACAAATGAGACCAATATTGTGGGCAAGCGGTCCCCGGGGTTGAAGGGGGGGAAGCAAGAGCCATGGTTGAATGCATTTGTTGTACTATCCAGGATTTGGGGTTATGCCACAGAGCAACCAGTTGGGGGCTGTGCCAGTCGTGGAGAAAGAGAGTACCTGGAGCACTGAGGCAGCCCTGTTCTTGGAACAGTTGCATCCAGCTGGAGGACTGGGAGCCAGCAAAGAGATGTGGGGAAGGCCTGAATTGTAGTGATGGAATGTGTCAGTCATGTGTATATTATGAATTAATGTGGCATAATATGATAATTGCTGAATATAGCGATAGTTAAATAGCGAGAGTTACAAGTGAGAGTTACAAGTGAGAGGCTCGAGTATTACACAAAAACTGCCTTGACTACGTAAACATGACAACTGAACACGTGATCCAGAGTTCTGTGGTTAACAATAATGATGATGTGATCTATTGATGTAATGAATAATTATGTGATAATAATGATTAAGTTTCAGTTCACTATATACATTACTCCCGCCCAAGTGTCTTACGACACGTATGATGTGAGGTATTGGGGAAAGTGGACATGACGTCCCCCGACCGGGTTGTTTGATATGGTGTGGTGTTGGGTCGAATAGTTTGCATGTTGGTTTTGAGTTTGGATATGTAGTTTGAAGGGTCCGGAAGAGAGTTTGTTGGAGAGGGAGTGAAAAATTGTCCAGGGAGACGGAGAGCACCAGGGGCGTACCCAGGATTTAGAGAGGGGGGGTGCTCTCTCCAAGGCCTTTGTAGTCAAAACCAAATAGAATAGGGTATATAGCTCAATTAAGTGTATTGCTGCATGCGGAAAACGAATTTGTGATCAGAATGGCTGGCACCAATTAAAAAATATATCTTAGAAATATGTCCACCGATCAAATCACCGGTATTTACATTATATAAAGTACATCATATGACAAAAATAAATGATTAATGGGACTAGTTGAGAGGATTGAGTAGCAGCATTCTCCGTGGCTTAAGTTTTGCAAATCGGTCTATGACGTTATCAAGGTTTATGCTGTCAGAAATGTCTCTATGACAGAAGAGCAGAAGAAGGGCATTAAGTCGGTTCTCTGTCATTGCATTTCTGAAGTCAAAAAGTGTAATTCTCTGTTTCTTTTTCGGTGGCTTTTTCGGTGTCATTTCTGCTGAGATGTATATAGTTGGCAGCTCAAATCAAAAATCAACCACACAGTCACTGAGCTAGCTTGAGAACTTCTGTCATGGAACACGACTTGAGGTGGCTCTCTAGTTACTGCATGCGTGCATGTGGATTACTCTTGGCCACACTTTTCCCCCTTCTTTTTCCTTTTTTTTCCGGGGTTTTTTTGGGGTTTTTTTTTCCATTCTGTACTCTAGGGGGGGGGGGGGGGTGCGCGCGCTCCGAGCGCTCTATGCTGGGTACGCCCCTGAGCAATACCATACAACATCTCTGCGGCAGTCGAGGATATGTCTTCCTTGAGAGCAGTTCGAATACCAAGGAGCACGAGCGGAAGGGCATCCATCCATGAGTCAGGGTCAGGTTGTGCTTTCAAGGTAGCCTTCAGTTGTCGATGAAACCGCTCGACCATGCCATTGGTTTGTGGGTGGTAAGAGGTAGTTCGAGCACGTTTGGATCCAAGGAGAGTCATGAGAGTGTCCCACAACCAAGACTCAAACTGACGACCACGATCAGTGACAATGGTGGACGGTACACCACAGCGAGCGATCCAGCCACTAAGGAAAGCTTGAGCAACAGCTTCAGCAGTGATGTTAGTGAGGGGAATGGCTTCTGGCCAGCTCGTGAAACGGTCAACACAGGTCAGCAGGTAGGTAAATCCTCGTGACGGTGGAAGTGGTCCAACGAGATCTATGTGGATAACGTCTAAACGAGCGTCAGGGGTTGGAAAGAGTGAAAGTGGGGCGGTGATGTGTCTCTGGATCTTGGCACGTTGGCACTGTACACAGGTGCGAGTCCATTGGCGAACATCAGCGTTAATACCAGGCCATACGAACCGGGCCGTGATGAGTTTCTGGGTTGCTAGTATTCCTGGATGGGAGAGACCATGAAGGGAATCAAACACAATGCGTCGCCATGCCAGTGGAACAAGTCTGAAGAGGACGTTGTGTGCCTGTAGACGTATCGCAGTAAAGTGGTTCGCTGGAGTTGGCCAATGGGACAGCTTCTATAACCAGTGTGGAAAATGGGGAGGATTGAAGTGCACGGATCTGTGGGTCAGTTGTCTGTGTCTTGGCCATAGCCGCAAAGTCCACAGCAGGTGTTTGACCAGATAGCAGGGCATTAGTTTCAATCCATGAAAGGGCATCAGCTACTACGTTGTCCGATCCATGTACGTGACGGATGGTGGAGGTGAATTGTGAGATGTAGTCGAGCTGACAGGCCTGACGAGGAGAGTGTCGATCGGAGCGAGTGTTCAGTGCGAATGTCAGGGGTTTGTGATCTATGAGTACATGGAAATGTCGGCCTTCTAGGAAGCGTTTGATCGCCAAATACACAGCCAGTTATTCCCTGTCAAAGGTACTATAGCGTGTCTCCGCAGGTGTCATCTTCCTGGAGAAAAAGGAGAGGGGATGCCAGGTACCATTGATATACTGCTGCACGACTGCTCCCACAGCAGTATCAGATACATCGGTCATGAGACATGTGGGGGCATCAGGTTTGGGGTATGAGAGGAGCGAGGCTTTTGCTAGGGCTTCCTTCGTGGCGTTGAAGGCAGCCAGGATATCTCCATTCCATGTTAGCGTCTGACACTTGGGCTTAGAGGAAGTGAGAAGAGCATGTAAGGGTTTCATCAGATCAGCACAGTGAGGGAGAAATCGATGGTAAAAGTTCACAAGTCCAATGAATTGACGCAACTGTCTCCGAGACTAGGGCTGAGGAAAGTCACGAACAGCCTGGACTTTCTCTGGCAGAGGAGTGATACCATAGTCGTTGATATGATGACCGAGAAAATCCAGTTCTTTGACACCAAATTTGCACTTGTTAGGGTTTATGACAATGCTGTGTGTACCGTGTTTGTCAAAAACAGTGTGTAAGTCCTGAAGGTGTTGTTCTGGGGTGGCACTGGCAATTGAGGACATCGTCAATGTACACGTATACAGAAGGGACACCACGGAGGACTTGATCCATGAACCGCTAGAATGTCTGTGCAGCATTTCTGAGGCCGAAAGGCATTCGTACAAACTCAAACAAGCCGATGGAGTTGTGATAGCGGTCTTGGGTACATCGGCAGGGTTGACTGGGATTTGATAGTAGGCATGCATGAGATCTAGTTTGGAGAAGATGGTAGCACCTTGTAAAGACGAGGAGAAGTCATGGATATGGGGGACCGGTCGGATAGCGATCGGGAACAGTAGACCGGTTCAAGGCACGATAATCCCCACAGGGACGCCAATCGCCAGCAATCTTTTGGGGGACCATATGTAGACTAGTGGTGAGGACCAGGCGCTGGAGGAGGGCCGTATGATGCCAAGCTGAAGCATGTGTTCGAATTCTTGCTTGGCAGCACGGAGACAGTCTGGTACCAGGCATCTGGGACGGGCTGAGGCTGGAGGGCCTGTGGTCTCTATAATTATGGTGGGTGACATCATGTTTGACAGGAGTATCTGGTGAGCAGATTTGAGTGAGGCTGCTGACAGCAGAGTGATGTATGGGATTTTAGCATCCTTAGGGCAAATGGTCGGGCTAGAAGAGAGGTCGGGCGAGAGTATGCCCTGAATGTGCAGATGAGTGTGGGTGTCTACCAACTGATGTTGCTTCATGTCAACCATCAGTCCAAAGTTTCTTAGGAAATCAGCACCAAGGATAGGCTTCTGCACATCGGCAATGATGAAAATCCATGGTAAAGATCGTCTGAGACCGAGGTTGAGTGTGAGTGAGCGTTTTCTGTATGTTCGAATGGAGCTATTGTTCACTGCCATGAGTATGAGCTTGTCTGGTGAGTGTCGCCGGTCAGCGGTAGAGGGAGGGATGACACTTACTTCAGATCCTGTATCAACGAGAAAACGTGTGTGTGTGTGTGTGTGTCAGTATCACTTACAAAGAATAGGCGACTTAGAGGAGGGCCAGTGACGTCTGTCGCCGCTAGTGTCCGGCCTGGTAGTTTCCCCAACTGCAAGGGTCATTGCATTTCTAGGCGGCTTCACCATACTTGGTATGGTACCAGCAGAGGGCACCGCCGTCGGATGGAGGATTCTGTGGGGCTGGACTCTGAGGGCGTCGTGGTCTGGAAAATCGTCTGGACGTACTGCGACGGCGAAAACGAGTAGTCAATGAGGCAACGAGGTCAGCAAGGCGTGCTACTTCCTCACGGAGTTGCTTGACCTCAGCAGTATCAGTGTGAGTGTCAGAAATTGCTGCAATGGTGTGTGTGGCAACTTCCAGTACCTTGTCTGCCATGTCTGCGAGTTTTTGGAGGTTCATCGAGGCGTCAGCAGAGGCTAGAACCATCCTGACGTTGGGAGGTAGTCTCTGGAGGAAAAGTTCACGGAGGAATGAGTTGGCGTCAGCGGACATGCCGAGCTTGTCTCCGAGGAGTTGCTGCATGCATCGGAGAAGCTGGGTGGGTTTTCGGTCGCCAAGTTCTTCCCAACTGATCAGTTGCTGGAGCTTGCATTGCTCCGAGGCGGAGGCACGCTTGACCAGTTCTGTCTTGAGAGTGTCGTAGGGATTGTCAGTGGGAGGCTTGAGTAGAAGGTTCCTGACTTCCATTGCAAAACTAGGACTGAGGAAGCTAATGACATATTCAAATCGTGTTTTCTGAGCGGTGATACCTCTGGTGGTGAACTGGGCCTCAACCTGGGCAAACCAACTTCAGGGTCGGCGGGCCAGAGGAGTGGTAGTTGACACTGGCAGCAGCAACAGTAGGGGGTAGTACGAGGGCAGTGGGTGAGTCAAGTTCGTGAGCCATGAAGGACGGAAGAATGTTGTCAAGTGTTCGGCTCGCGTCGGGGTCACCAATATAGCGATAGTTAAATAGCGAGAGTTACAAGTGAGAGTTACAAGTGAGAGTATTACACAAAAACTGCCTTGACTACGTAAACATGACAACTGAACACGTGATCCAGAGTTCTGTGGTTAACAATAATGATGATGTAATCTATTGATGTAATGAATAATGATGCGATGATAATGATGGGGAAAAAAGTTTAGTTCACTACAAGAATTATGAGTGAGAATAAGGTAGCAGTACAATCAAGCATATGTCAAGGACAGGTTACATACAGTAGGCACCCAAAAAAAATTCTGTTCCGTACCCGTTCCAACGGCAATTGTTGAAAAAAGAAACGCAAAATTAACGTACGAAAAATTATTGATCATCAGATAAATAACGGAAACTTTACACCATGCGCACGAGGTTCTAAAATTGTCATCTTATCTTAGCGTGGCCATTACTTTAGCGTGATATTTTGCACATGCAACGTGCAAGCACATGTACCGAGTGTGCCACTCAATTTCACAGTTCTAAGTTCTTCTTTCCCCCCCCCCCCCCCCCCCTTTTTTTCCAAGTGCTGTTCGAGATGAGTTTCGGAGCTACTTTGAAGAAATCGATTGTTGACGGAAGTAAGTACCAGTTATACTGTTTCTTGTCTCCTTCTGTTTTGTGTATAGGCCTCTACGCTACTCAGCTAGTGCAGAATAGTTTTCAGAGCATTTTATACTTTGGTTGTTTGGCATGGCTTCCTGTTCTAATCGTGAATATTCCGTTTCTTTCTGTTAAATTTTGCTTACAAGCCTTACTGCTGCGCTAAGCTTTAGCATATTGAGCCTCTTTAATATTGTCCCAAGCTAAACTTGAGCAATTTGATTCTAAAGTTAAACCCCCCACCTAACTCTAAAGCTTGAGTACATATTTACCTCTAGCAAAGATTCGATTTAGGAAGCTATAGCCAAGCTAACATCTAGATAAGCTAAGCAGGTCTTGCCAAACTAAAGCTATAGCTAATATTTACTGTCCAGCAAACTATAGCCTAACATTAAGAATTATGATATTTACTCTAGTATGTAAGCTCTAGTTCAGCTTTGGACAGGAGACTGTCTGCCTATAGGCAAATTTACACATTTGATAAGCTTTAGAAATAAGCAATCCCCTTCACCAGCTCGGCTTTTATTCGTGTGGTTTCACCTCTCTTCTTGTGCATTCTTTTAGTTCCTGCCTTTCTATGGGGTTTGCATCTGGGGGTTCAGGTGGCATCTTCCACCAATTTATATGGTTGGCGTCAAAAAAGTTCTTGGGGAGTCAGGAGGTATGTTTAGCATAAACCTGTGATGATCAGGAAACACAGTTCTTATGTAGGGCAAAAGCATTCTATCGAGGATCTCCACATAGAGAGGAGCCCTCATAATGCCTTCAAAGATGCACATGGCTGTGGCACCCCGTAAGCTTATGCCGGCCCACACGTGAACTTTTACCGGATGGTTGGCCTTGTAATACAACGAATAGGAAAGAAGTATAAAAAAATGTGCAAGTCCAACAGTAGTCATCCCTTTAATACAGGAGATATAGTTTTCATTAATCAATTAAAAATCAATGCACAAGGGGCACCAGCTTGCGTGTAAACAATGGAACCCAATGACCTCCAATAATCTGATCTGTGGTTTTTGGAAGGGAAAAAAAAGAAAGGGGGGGGGGAAATGTAGAAATTATATTTTGATTTTTACAAAGAGGTGGACAAAACAAAGCTATTTCGTAGAGCCAAATGATGTCATTACCTTGGTTTATTTTTAGGACGTTGGCCTCTTTTGTGGTAGCTATGCATTTGAAGTTGGACTGTGCATTTGTCGGTCCAAATGACACCCTTGAACCCACAAGTTGCCTCCACAAGACAATGCTGGGCCCACTCCATCTTTTCACGTGGAAAGTACGATAGGATATATTGTAACATTACATTGACCTCCAAACTATGCACAGCAAATGTGGATATCGATGCTTCAAATTTGGAAATCAATGCTTCATTGACTAAAGGTAAGCATTCTAAACAGCAACACAAGCATCCAAAACTATCCTAAGAAAAAAGAAAGTAGTCCTTCAAGTCAACAAGTGAAATTGAAAACAAGCCTCAGCCCAACAAAACTATGCCCTTATTTAAAGCTTGCACTTCAAAGCTAGAATAAGCTGAGCTTCTATAAGCAACTAGCTTTAGCTCAAACTCATGACTTAAACCAGCCCAATGAAGCATTCAAGCAAATGACTTAATGAAAGATAAACTAAGCTTAGATAACTTGCATGCCTTATTCACATGCCTGATAAGATGGCAGTAGGAGCTACCTCTGAAAGTCCAGCCCAGAATGGTCCTGCACCATAGAATAGTCCTTATGGAAATTTTGTATCCCTTGGTCTGCAACAGATGATAGAGCTGGGAAGCTGTAGTTTCGTCATCTAGTTGCATCTGGTCCTCCACGATTTTCTTGACGGCTGGCAGCAAGAAACACGATGAAGCACAGAAACAAGAAGAAGAGACGATGAAGGAAACTGAGACTCCACAAAAAAAAAGTTCACGAAAGACTGTCTTGAAAAGAACGAGAGAGCCCAATGAAAAGAAACAAGTTGACGAACAACCGATCTGAAAGAACAAGGCTGACGGAAGAGAGGAAACTTGAAGTAGCAGATCTGGACGAAGCCGATTGAACTGGAAGCGCGATAGTGGTAGAAGTAAGAGCATGAGGCGGACGCACGACTGCACAAGTGCTGGGAATTGATCAAACGAGATTGACATGCGAAAAAATAAAGCTTCTTCGCCATTGGAACGGAGTTTATATAACTGCGTTCATTCGTGGATTCTCGCGAACACCAACACCAACATAACGGGACGGAACCAGAACTTTTTTTGCGCCTACCGCGCCTACTGAATCCATAATCCTTCACAGGTCGCTATCAATATACAGACCACCTAAAAGAGGAATGGAGAGGTGCTTGGGTGGTGCAGGGGGAGTGATATGTCCTCCAACACCCACTGGGCCAGGTGGGATGGCTTACCTCAATAGACACCTCAAGCACTTGTTAGAGGTAATTAGTAGATGGGGGAGGGGCCAGCACCCCTGGATATCAGGGGCCCAGTGCACCCACCATGAACTAGAGACAACCTGGGACTAGCCAGGGGGGCAGCCCAGCGTACACGAATCATTAATGTACGGTTGGGCAGAATGCACAACCAAGGTTAAAGGGAGGTGGAGCTTGCAGTTATAGCAGCGCGGGCACATGTTGGCCAGAGCGTAGACTGTGAGTAGCTCGATATCTGAGTCGGAGAAGACCTTGAGTCGGAGAAGACCTTGAGTCCGAGCAGGAGTGTCGATAGATCTTAGTAGCCCCACCCACCCACCACTGACAAAAATAGTACAGGGTTTAAGAAAAGTGCTCCAGAGGGCAGTTTTTCCTCGTTAATGGTGCTTGGCCAGGTGGGATGGTTTATCTCAATAGACACCTCAAGCACTCTTTAGAGTTAATTAGTAGAGGGGGGAGGAGCCAGCATCCCAGGATATCAGGGGCCCAGTGCACCCGCCATGAACTAGAGATGACCTGGGACTAACCAGAGGGTCAGCGTAGTGAAGATGAACCATTAACTGTGGGGGTGTATCCATGAAAAAGAGAGATCATGTCCTTCATGTCCTTCCACCCACCCCACCCCCAGATCTAGCATGCTAATAACCACACATACCATAAAAGCTAGTTAAGTAGGCCTATTTGTGCTAACAGCAAGTACGGAGCAGACACTTAATAAGCGCTGCCCACGTGCAAACATAATCAATTTCTCATACGTACAATCGCCGAGCGTGTGCACTGGGCTAGCTAGCTAGAAGGGGAAGTGAATAATTGAACAGCTGCTGCAGAGCAGGTCCTGGAGAGTGCTGTGCGCGGACATCCCATCTACAAATTGGTCTATCGCCAGCCAGGAATGAAAGGACAAGCAGGAGACATGGCCATGATCAACACATAACAAATGGGGCTACACAACAGGCCGCTTAATACGGAGGACACCTGCCGTAGCAACCAGCTTCTGTGGAGGTCAGCCTGGGCACAATTGCAGGATTTCTATGCAAGACCAGAGAAGTTCATGCCCTGGTATGGATGTATACATAATTACGTGGGAGACAACTTGTGGACTCGCGATAGTCATGGAGGGTCTGGTTTTACTCCCAGCACCACTGAACCTCCCGGGGGAATAGTTAGGTCGCCATTTTCAATGCAGCTCCACAATTCACACAACACCGCAAACACATACTGCAGCATTAAGCACACACACACACCCTGGCACTAATTACTAACACTCACACACTAACGCTAAGCGCACACACATCACAGCACTAAGCACACACACGCCAGAGAAGTAAGGACACACACATTGCAGTACTCAGCACACACACACTGTAAGCACTAAGCACACACATCCAAGCACTGAGCACACACACTGTAACACTTAAACATACACACACTGCAGCAATAAGCGTGTGTACAAGCAGCAATAAGCACACACACATACCACAAAACACCCACGCTGCAGTACTAAACACACACACTGCAGCACTAAGCACACACACACATTACAGCACTACGCACACATTGCAGCACTAAACACATAATACCCCAGCAACTAAGCAACACACACACACACTACAGCACACACACTGCAGCACTAAGCACACACACATTGCATCACTAAGCACACACACTCCAGCACTAAGCACACGTCTTCAACTACCTGGCATGAACTCCATGACGATGAAGCGGAAATCAACCAGCTCGCTAGAAGCAAATAACCTGATGACGTTCTTATGTAGGAGAGACCTCAATATGTTCGTTTCATTCTTCATCTTAATGAGGTCATTCATCTGTAGTAAGAGAAGGAGGGATGCCCCTCTCTCAATTAGCATTTGCATATGCATATTTAGTCATGTCTCCTCACAATCAAGCCTAGGGGATTCACAGAGAACAAGATTCTCAGCAAACCAACTGTCCGTAGTTACCCAGGCCACACATTCTCTGTTACCATAGTTACCCAGGCCACGCATTCCTTATATTACCAAGCTACCCAGGCCGCACATTCTTTATGGTACCATAGTTGCCCAAGCCGCACATTCTTTATGTTACCATAGTTGCCCAAGCCGCACATTCTTTATGTTACCATAGTTGCCCAGGCCACACATTATGTTACCATAGTTACCCAGGCTGCACATTCTTTATGTTACCATAGTTACCCAGGCCACACGTTATGTTACCATAGTTACCCAGGACGCACGTTCTTTATATTTTTGTTTGCAACATAACAATGCTTTGGGCACGCTCGTGCGATATTTCAGGCTTTAAGTAACGGTTAATTTTTTTAATTGGTCTAGTGGAGGTCATTTAGTTTTGCGCCATATGGCACTTAGGCCGGTGAGAGGATCAAGAAGCTGCCAAAGTGAGATTCAGCTGAGGGGGGAGATCTGCCATGCGGATCTAAGAGCACTCTCCATGATAAGTCAGGCCCGTACCCCTAGAGCTTGGTCTGAGTTGCATAGCACGGGCCTCAGCTAATCAGAGTCTTCGCTCATGAAATATGATCTACTCAATGAACTCTCAGTTGACATTACAATAACCTTCTCAATAATCAACTTGAAATTGTATTCTCTCGATATTCTCTCGACATTTGGACCAGATGCTCTAGCCTTCATCAGGAGTAATGAGATGCTAAGACCCGCGTGAGCCCGGTAGCTAGCTATTCACCACATGTTACAAAACAACACCTCGGCACATGCGTCCAGTATGTGAACCAGCTGACGCATCTAGCACGTGAACCAGATGTGAATAATAACACAACAACAACAACAACAAATAAAATAATAATAAATAAACAAACAAAACATAATAACAAAACATAATAATAATAATAAATGTATAATAAATGTAACAATAAATGTAGTAATAATAATAATAATAATAATAATAATAATAATAATAATAATAATAATAATAATAATAATAATAATAATAATAATAATAATTAATTGATTAATTTAAAAATAATAATAAGTAAAAAAATAATATAAAATAATAATACAAACAAGTTTTTTAAATATATAAATAATAAAAAATAAACAAATTAAATTAATAATAAATATAATAATAATAATAATAATCATCATCATCATCATCATCATCATCATCATCATAATAATAATAATACCAACAACAACAACAACAACAATAATAATAATAATACCAAAAAAACACATCGAAATAATAATTAAACCCCCCCAATAATTATGGTAGTCATGGCTTCAAGTTCAGGCTCTTGAGAGTGGCTCCCCAGCAGCCAGGCGCAAGTCCATTCCACAGTCTTGATTGAACCACTCACACTTTGGTGCTAGACTGATGTGCAATGCCCCTTCAATTATAATTTATTTATTTATTATTTATTTATATATTCACATTTTTTAATTTCGTTTTATTATTTTATTATTTATATATATATGTACATTCTTGTTATTACATATTTGTTTTATTTTATTTTTATTATTTTATTCATTTATTTATTTTATTCATTTATTTATTTAGTATTATTTTATTTTGTTATTTTATTATTGTTTTCCCCCCTTCCACTGGTTCACGCGCTGGATGCGTATGCTGAGGTATGGTCTTGTAACGTGGTGAATAGCTAGCTACCAGTATATAGCAAGTACACGCGAGTCTTAGCGTCTCATATTCCTGATGTGGGCTAGAGCCATCTATTCGAAACGTCGAGAGAATACAATTGAGAAGGTTCTTGTAATAATAATAATGATAATGTAATACGACCCGTATACAATCCTGCAGCCTTGTTTGCAACTAGGTTGGCACAGATGTTCCTATAAACATAAATTAACACTTCACATAGATTTTGGGAGGCGTTGCATGCACATGGCCAGAATATTGGCAGAAGGCTAATGAGCATGCATGCTCACACAATAATGGGAAGAGGCGAGTACATTGGTCACCTTGGACAACTTTCCAATGTAAAGAGTAATGAGGTGCGCTGTGGTGGTCTGGTCACTGAATAGGTAGGCTGAGTGAAGGGGCATATTTGATGCGCGAAGTATTTGGATGCTAGTACATCCTGATATCAATGGTTAGTTACTGCAGCTGCCCCCCTCCCCCTTCACCCACCACAAAACACACAAGCAACCAACATCAAGCAAGGAAACACGAGTGGATTCATTCGGACTGCACCAATTTAGACGTCCTTTTACCAATCCATAAACAAAACTTCATGCACACCCAATATTATATATACCACTTTTTATATATATTTTCACAACAAATTGGTCAAGGAAAGACTAGATTGGTAGCAAAGTTGGTCCAGGGAGTCGTCTAAAAAGGGTAGAGCTTTCTTTCTAAAAGAGCTTTTGTTTCTACTTTTATTATTATTATTATTATTATTATTATTATTATTATTATTATTATTTATTATTATTATTATTATTATTGTTATTTATTCTTGTTATTTGTTATTATTATTATTTATGTTTATTATATTATTTATTATAGTAGTATTTATTATGATCGTTGAGGTTGTCAAGATGAGGGGGTATGGAAGAAACCCAGTGGTTTTGCATGGATTTATTGCCAGCTCTGAGAGGCCTGCCCGCCCCACCTTGCATGAGTACTATAAAACTTAACTTAAACATATAGCATTACATGCTGCACAAGTATACCTGTTTGACCACCACAGAGCGGGAGTATTTGTCTGCATACAACGAACACAAGCCAAAAGTACCACGTCCAACTGGCCACTTCTTGTGATAGTCCCCTTCCCTGTAGGAGTGCTCGTAATACACCTGATAATAACAATGACGACAAACTTACGAGGGAACAAAAATGAAATCGAGCACTTACCTCTTCTGTCCGCACACGCAAGATGAACCCATCAAAGTGCAGACGTTTCACTGTTCCCTGTCGATAGACCAGCTCTGCCTTCTCACTGTGGCACGATTCAGCCACAGGAATGCAGTATGGATTTTGTTCCTGTATTGGACTGCAAATGCCAGGATCTTCCATGTCTGTCTTGAATAGGCCGATGTCGCTCTTGTCAGATTCATTGGTTGCAAAACTGATGCTGCTGTCGTCAACTCGCTGGTGCACTGTGTCACGGGAGTCATCTTGAGTGGAATGAGCTAGTTTGCTGAAGTAAGGCTCATGGAAACAAAGTGCAAAGGCTTTGGGACAAAAGGAGGCAGAGTTTTCCTCTGCCACTCTGCGATAATACAAAAATAAATAAATATATTGTCCATTGCATGTGTAAAGTGAACTACCTCAACTCTTAATCATGAGGTTGAAATGAAGGGGCTCAGACAATCAACTCCTTAGGCCAAGCCATCATGAAAGCCATTCAGCATCGCAAGCATGGACAAATATTCGCTATTTATCTCTATAAATTGCCACACCCCATCTTGGGAACTCTGGGAGATAATAGGGATTATCGTGGGTCATCCCTGATCGACTATGACTGGCTCCTGGAATCAGCGTCAATGTTAGGGCTAAGGATTAGGTATTCTAGGGTCAGGGCTAGGGGGGGTACTTCTAAGACTAGAGCTAAGGCTATTCTAGGATTACGGGATGCTCGGGATAGGAGTGTTCTAGGCCCAAGGCTAGGGGACACCCAATATTCAAAATTGAGCACGAGTGCACCAAACTGGGGAATATTTTCCCATTCAATCTACAGTTCAATCTACAGTTCCATCTCAGCCATGAAGGTGAGGAAAGCAATGGCATCTATGACTAGTTAGCAGTAGGGGAGAGAAATTCACAACCTAAAGCCATCGAATCCCTAGGAGGGAGGAGTTGATGCTTTTCCACTGTCTAGGACCTGTCAAAAAAAGAAGGTCCGGGCCAAAATTGGCCCACCCATACTATTTTAGGGAAAAGGGAGAAGTGGGTCTCAAATCTAGCCACCCTAGCTATAGTTCTGTTCTAGTAGCCAGTCATTTGTCCTTGCCCTCCTTAAGGTGACTGCACAGCTGGTGGGTGTCTAAGGGGTGCTGAGCTGGCACACACCAGACACTAGCTGCGAGTGCCTAGGGCCCTTCTCTGACTCGCCCATTCATTACTCTCCAGACCACTATGGCAAGGCAGGAACCAAGAGCTATGCATGGCTGAGAGTTTCTGCTGCCTGGGAGACGGATGAAGTTATGAAGAAAGCTGCACTGCTTGGTTTAATTATAACATAGTCCGACTTTATTTAGGAATCAATATGCACGTAGACTGCGTCTGTCAACACACCAGGACATCACATGAACAATTGTTCAGCTCAGCGCTTCTATGCCTATAAACCTGTAATTTTACCCAATTGTACCTAGGTATACATCATCTATGGGTGTTTCTAACATGAAGTTGTAGGTTGAAGATTAAAAGTTCACTGGTGTGTTCACTGTCGGCCTCCATTGCTTAGTGAAAAGTTTTGGGTCCTCACACAAAAAAATATCTCTCAAGTCAAACCAACCAAACCAACCTTACATTGCTCTAATTGAAGCAATGACACCATTAACAATAACCATGACACTATGTGTTCTTTACTTCAAAGGCCTGCTTTCCAGGACGGTCGCTATGTTGAGATCACCCAGCGCAGAGCCCGAATCATCCGCGCTTTCGTCCCCAGTTGCCTTACACAGAGAAACAGAGCGTCCCAATTCGGCACCTTCCTCCTTTATCTCTTTCTTTTCCATCCTACGTCAGTGGACGCACCAGACTGTTTATCATCTTCCTAATAATCGGAGAAAAAACTTAACTAGCGCAGGGAGTTCACGTGAACCGGTGCTTCACCACTGCGCATTAGAGGACACTTGTACAGTCGTTTTGTTAGGGGGGACAGTTGCATTTTATTTAAAACTTGTGGTTACAACTTTAGAGCGCCGTAGATTCTGCAAACTTCATGGTATGGACTTGATATATACCAAACATCCATATATTCTGCACACTTCACTGTAATGGACTTGCAAGATAGGTATCTCTCAGTGTTCTCTATCTTGAGCTAAACATGTTAGCTTCATAGATTCTCCACACTTCACTGAATAGACTTGATATATAGCTCTAAAGGTAGGCCTCTCTCTGTTCTCTCTCTTGGTACCAAACATCCGTATATTGTGCATACTTCACAGTAATGGACTTGATAGAATCACAAGATAGGTTTCTCTATGTGTTCTCTATCTTGATGCTAAACAGGTTAGCTTCATAGATTCTCCACACTTCACTGTATAAACTTGATATATAGCTATTAAGATAGATCTCTCCCTGTGCTCTCTGTTGATATCAAACATCAATAATATTCTGCACACTTCACTGTAATGGACTTGATATGATTCGAATGATAGGTTTCATTATGTGTTCTCTATCTTGATATTTGCCCTAATTTGGTCTATATGTTTCTCATTTCCCCCCAAAAAATCTTGCTTTTTTACCGTAAAGCTCATAACTTTTCTATACTTTACCCCAAAAAGATAATTTTTATATCACCGGATAGCCCTTCTAATTATCTGTCTTTTGTACGTGCCAAACTTTTGAGTACTGTAAGTATTAGCAAGTTATGTCGATTTGAAGTGGTAAGGTTTGCGATCTTTCCTGGCGTTTTCCAGTTGCCAAAGCGGTGGCCTGCCAGTGAAAAACCACTACATTTATTGATAATCTGTTGACATGTTGCAGATAAGGGCCTTCTCTATCAGTTGACAAAATCTGGGACTTTGGTCTTGTTAATTAGGGCAGTTATGAATTGTACTCTTACTTGATGCTAAACATGTTAGCTTCGTAGATTAACCACACTTCACTGAATAGACTTGATGTATAGCTATTAAGATAGGACTCTCTAAGTGCTCTCTCTTGATACCAAACATCCATATATTCTGCACACTTCACTGTAATGGACTTGCAAGATAGGTATCTCTCAGTGTTCTCTATCTTGAGCTAAACATGTTAGCTTCATAGATTCTCCACACTTCACTGAATAGACTTGATATATAGCTCTAAAGGTAGGCCTCTCTCTGTTCTCTCTCTTGATACCAAACATCCGTATATTCTGCATACATAGAATCACAAGATAGGTTTCTCTATGTGTTCTCTATCTTGATGCTCAACAGGTTAGCTTCATAGATTCTCCACACTTCACTGTATAAACTTGATATATAGCTATTAAGATAGGTCTCTCCCTGTGCTCTCTGTTGATATCAAACATCCATAATATTCTGCACACTTCACTGTAATGGACTTGATATGATTCGAATGATAGGTTTCATTATGTGTTCTCTATCTTGATATTTGCCCTAATTTGGTCTATATGTTTCTCATTTCCCCCCCAAAAATCTTGTTATTTTGCCGTAAAGCTCATAACCTTTCTACACTTTACCCAAAAAAGATAATTTTTATATCACCGGATAGCCCTTCTAATTATCTGTCTTTTGTACGTGCCAAAATTTTGAGTACTCTAAGTATTAGCAAGTTATGGTGATTTGAAGTGGTAAGGTTTGCGATCTTTCCTGGCGTTTTCCAGTTGCCAAAGCGGTGGCCTGCCAGTGAAAAACCACTACATTTATTGATAATCTGTTGACATGTTGCAGATAAGGGCCTTCTCTATCAGTTGACAAAATCTGGGACTTTGGTCTTGTTAATTAGGGCAGTTATGAATTGTACTCTTACTTGATGCTAAACATGTTAGCTTCGTAGATTATCCACACTTCACTGAATAGACTTGATGTATAGCTATTAAGATAGGACTCTCTAAGTGCTCTCACTTGATACCAAACATCCATATATTCTGCACACTTCACTGTAATGGACTTGCAAGATAGGTATCTCTCAGTGTTCTCTATCTTGAGCTAAACATGTTAGCTTCATAGATTCTCCACACTTCACTGAATAGAGTTGATATATAGCTCTAAAGGTAGGCCTCTCTCTGTTCTCTCTCTTGATACCAAACATCCGTATATTCTGCATACATAGAATCACAAGATAGGTTTCTCTATGTGTTCTCTATCTTGATGCTAAACAGGTTAGCTTCATAGATTCTCCACACTTCACTGTATAAACTTGATATATAGCTATTAAGATAGGTCTCTCCCTGTGCTCTCTGTTGATATCAAACATCCATAATATTCTGCACACTTCACTGTAATGGACTTGATATGATTCGAATGATAGGTTTCATTATGTGTTCTCTATCTTGATATTTGCCCTAATTTGGTCTATATGTTTCTCATTTTCCCCCCAAAAATCTTGCTTTTTTGCCGTAAAGCTCATAACCTTTCTACACTTTACCCAAAAAAGATAATTTTTATATCACCGGATAGCCCTTCTAATTATCTGTCTTTTGTACGTGCCAAAATTTTGAGTACTCTAAGTATTAGCAAGTTATGGTGATTTGAAGTGGTAAGGTTTGCGATCTTTCCTGGCGTTTTCCAGTTGCCAAAGCGGTGGCCTGCCAGTAAAAAACCACTACATTTATTGATAATCTGTTGACATGTTGCAGATAAGGGCCTTCTCTATCAGTTGACAAAATCTGGGACTTTGGTCTTGTTAATTAGGGCAGTTATGAATTGTACTCTTACTTGATGCTAAACATGTTAGCTTCGTAGATTATCCACACTTCACTGAATAGACTTGATGTATAGCTATTAAGATAGGACTCTCTAAGTGCTCTCTCTTGATACCAAACATCCATATATTCTGCACACTTCACTGTAATGGACTTGCAAGATAGGTATCTCTCAGTGTTCTCTATCTTGAGCTAAACATGTTAGCTTCATAGATTCTCCACACTTCACTGAATAGACTTGATATATAGCTCTAAAGGTAGGCCTCTCTCTGTTCTCTCTCTTGGTACCAAACATCCGTATATTGTGCATACTTCACAGTAATGGACTTGATAGAATCACAAGATAGGTTTCTCTATGTGTTCTCTATCTTGATGCTAAACAGGTTAGCTTCATAGATTCTCCACACTTCACTGTATAAACTTGATATATAGCTATTAAGATAGATCTCTCCCTGTGCTCTCTGTTGATATCAAACATCAATAATATTCTGCACACTTCACTGTAATGGACTTGATATGATTCGAATGATAGGTTTCATTATGTGTTCTCTATCTTGATATTTGCCCTAATTTGGTCTATATGTTTCTCATTTCCCCCCCAAAAATCTTGCTTTTTTACCGTAAAGCTCATAACTTTTCTATACTTTACCCCAAAAAGATAATTTTTATATCACCGGATAGCCCTTCTAATTATCTGTCTTTTGTACGTGCCAAACTTTTGAGTACTGTAAGTATTAGCAAGTTATGTCGATTTGAAGTGGTAAGGTTTGCGATCTTTCCTGGCGTTTTCCAGTTGCCAAAGCGGTGGCCTGCCAGTGAAAAACCACTACATTTATTGATAATCTGTTGACATGTTGCAGATAAGGGCCTTCTCTATCAGTTGACAAAATCTGGGACTTTGGTCTTGTTAATTAGGGCAGTTATGAATTGTACTCTTACTTGATGCTAAACATGTTAGCTTCGTAGATTAACCACACTTCACTGAATAGACTTGATGTATAGCTATTAAGATAGGACTCTCTAAGTGCTCTCTCTTGATACCAAACATCCATATATTCTGCACACTTCACTGTAATGGACTTGCAAGATAGGTATCTCTCAGTGTTCTCTATCTTGAGCTAAACATGTTAGCTTCATAGATTCTCCACACTTCACTGAATAGACTTGATATATAGCTCTAAAGGTAGGCCTCTCTCTGTTCTCTCTCTTGATACCAAACATCCGTATATTCTGCATACATAGAATCACAAGATAGGTTTCTCTATGTGTTCTCTATCTTGATGCTCAACAGGTTAGCTTCATAGATTCTCCACACTTCACTGTATAAACTTGATATATAGCTATTAAGATAGGTCTCTCCCTGTGCTCTCTGTTGATATCAAACATCCATAATATTCTGCACACTTCACTGTAATGGACTTGATATGATTCGAATGATAGGTTTCATTATGTGTTCTCTATCTTGATATTTGCCCTAATTTGGTCTATATGTTTCTCATTTTCCCCCCAAAAATCTTGTTATTTTGCCGTAAAGATCATAACTTTTCTACACTTTACCCAAAAAAGATAATTTTTATATCACCGGATAGCCCTTCTAATTATCTGTCTTTTGTATGTGCCAAAATTTTGAGTACTCTAAGTATTAGCAAGTTATGGTGATTTGAAATGGTAAGGTTTGCGATCTTTCCTGGCGTTTTCCAGTTGCCAAAGCGGTGGCCTGCCAGTGAAAACCCACTACATTTATTGATAATCTGTTGACATGTTGCAGATAAGGGCCTTCTCTATCAGTTGACAAAATCTGGGACTTTGGTCTTGTTAATTAGGGCAGTTATGAATTGTACTCTTACTTGATGCTAAACATGTTAGCTTCGTAGATTATCCACACTTCACTGAATAGACTTGATGTATAGCTATTAAGATAGGACTCTCTAAGTGCTCTCTCTTGATACCAAACATCCATATATTCTGCACACTTCACTGTAATGGACTTGCAAGATAGGTATCTCTCAGTGTTCTCTATCTTGAGCTAAACATGTTAGCTTCATAGATTCTCCACACTTCACTGAATAGAGTTGATATATAGCTCTAAAGGTAGGCCTATCTCTGTTCTCTCTCTTGATACCAAACATCTGTATATTCTGCATACATAGAATCACAAGATAGGTTTCTCTATGTGTTCTCTATCTTGATGCTAAACAGGTTAGCTTCATAGATTCTCCACACTTCACTGTATAAACTTGATATATAGCTCTAAAGGTAGGCCTCTCTCTGTTCTCTCTCTTGGTACCAAACATCCATAATATTCTGCACACTTCACTGTAATGGACTTGATAGAATCACAAGATAGGTTTCTCTATGTGTTCTCTATCTTGATGCTAAACAGGTTAGCTTCATAGATTCTCCACACTTCACTGTATAAACTTGATATATAGCTATTAAGATAGATCTCTCCCTGTGCTCTCTGTTGATATCAAACATCAATAATATTCTGCACACTTCACTGTAATGGACTTGATATGATTCGAATGATAGGTTTCATTATGTGTTCTCTATCTTGATATTTGCCCTAATTTGGTCTATATGTTTCTCATTTCCCCCCCAAAAATCTTGCTTTTTTACCGTAAAGCTCATAACTTTTCTATACTTTACCCCAAAAAGATAATTTTTATATCACCGGATAGCCCTTCTAATTATCTGTCTTTTGTACGTGCCAAACTTTTGAGTACTGTAAGTATTAGCAAGTTATGTCGATTTGAAGTGGTAAGGTTTGCGATCTTTCCTGGCGTTTTCCAGTTGCCAAAGCGGTGGCCTGCCAGTGAAAAACCACTACATTTATTGATAATCTGTTGACATGTTGCAGATAAGGGCCTTCTCTATCAGTTGACAAAATCTGGGACTTTGGTCTTGTTAATTAGGGCAGTTATGAATTGTACTCTTACTTGATGCTAAACATGTTAGCTTCGTAGATTAACCACACTTCACTGAATAGACTTGATGTATAGCTATTAAGATAGGACTCTCTAAGTGCTCTCTCTTGATACCAAACATCCATATATTCTGCACACTTCACTGTAATGGACTTGCAAGATAGGTATCTCTCAGTGTTCTCTATCTTGAGCTAAACATGTTAGCTTCATAGATTCTCCACACTTCACTGAATAGACTTGATATATAGCTCTAAAGGTAGGCCTCTCTCTGTTCTCTCTCTTGATACCAAACATCCGTATATTCTGCATACATAGAATCACAAGATAGGTTTCTCTATGTGTTCTCTATCTTGATGCTCAACAGGTTAGCTTCATAGATTCTCCACACTTCACTGTATAAACTTGATATATAGCTATTAAGATAGGTCTCTCCCTGTGCTCTCTGTTGATATCAAACATCCATAATATTCTGCACACTTCACTGTAATGGACTTGATATGATTCGAATGATAGGTTTCATTATGTGTTCTCTATCTTGATATTTGCCCTAATTTGGTCTATATGTTTCTCATTTTCCCCCCAAAAATCTTGTTATTTTGCCGTAAAGATCATAACTTTTCTACACTTTACCCAAAAAAGATAATTTTTATATCACCGGATAGCCCTTCTAATTATCTGTCTTTTGTATGTGCCAAAATTTTGAGTACTCTAAGTATTAGCAAGTTATGGTGATTTGAAATGGTAAGGTTTGCGTTCTTTCCTGGCGTTTTCCAGTTGCCAAAGCGGTGGCCTGCCAGTGAAAACCCACTACATTTATTGATAATCTGTTGACATGTTGCAGATAAGGGCCTTCTCTATCAGTTGACAAAATCTGGGACTTTGGTCTTGTTAATTAGGGCAGTTATGAATTGTACTCTTACTTGATGCTAAACATGTTAGCTTCGTAGATTATCCACACTTCACTGAATAGACTTGATGTATAGCTATTAAGATAGGACTCTCTAAGTGCTCTCTCTTGATACCAAACATCCATATATTCTGCACACTTCACTGTAATGGACTTGCAAGATAGGTATCTCTCAGTGTTCTCTATCTTGAGCTAAACATGTTAGCTTCATAGATTCTCCACACTTCACTGAATAGAGTTGATATATAGCTCTAAAGGTAGGCCTATCTCTGTTCTCTCTCTTGATACCAAACATCTGTATATTCTGCATACATAGAATCACAAGATAGGTTTCTCTATGTGTTCTCTATCTTGATGCTAAACAGGTTAGCTTCATAGATTCTCCACACTTCACTGTATAAACTTGATATATAGCTATTAAGATAGGTCTCTCCCTGTGCTCTCTGTTGATATCAAACATCCATAATATTCTGCACACTTCACTGTAATGGACTTGATATGATTCGAATGATAGGTTTCATTATGTGTTCTCTATCTTGATATTTGCCCTAATTTGGTCTATATGTTTCTCATTTCCCCCCCCAAAATCTTGTTATTTTGCCGTAAAGCTCATAACTTTTCTAAACTTTACCCCAAAAAGATAATTTTTATCACCGGATAGCCCTTCTAATTATCTGCCTTTTCTACGTGCCAAAATTTTGAGTACTCTAAGTATTAGCAAGTTATGGTGATTTGAAGTGGTAAGGTTTGCGATCTTTCCTGGCGTTTTCCAGTTGCCAAAGCGGTGGCCTGCCAGTGAAAAACCACTACATTTATTGATAATCTGTTGACATGTTGCAGATAAGGGCCTTCTCTATCAGTTGACAAAATCTGGGACTTTGGTCTTGTTAATTAGGGCAGTTATGAATTGTACTCTTACTTGATGCTAAACATGTTAGCTTCGTAGATTAACCACACTTCACTGAATAGACTTGATGTATAGCTATTAAGATAGGACTCTCTAAGTGCTCTCTCTTGATACCAAACATCCATATATTCTGCACACTTCACTGTAATGGACTTGCAAGATAGGTATCTCTCAGTGTTCTCTATCTTGAGCTAAACATGTTAGCTTCATAGATTCTCCACACTTCACTGAATAGAGTTGATATATAGCTCTAAAGGTAGGCCTCTCTCTGTTCTCTCTCTTGATACCAAACATCCGTATATTCTGCATACATAGAATCACAAGATAGGTTTCTCTATGTGTTCTCTATCTTGATGCTAAACAGGTTAGCTTCATAGATTCTCCACACTTCACTGTATAAACTTGATATATAGCTATTAAGATAGGTCTCTCCCTGTGCTCTCTGTTGATATCAAACATCCATAATATTCTGCACACTTCACTGTAATGGACTTGATATGATTCGAATGATAGGTTTCATTATGTGTTCTCTATCTTGATATTTGCCCTAATTTGGTCTATATGTTTCTCATTTTCCCCCCAAAAATCTTGCTTTTTTGCCGTAAAGCTCATAACCTTTCTACACTTTACCCAAAAAAGATAATTTTTATATCACCGGATAGCCCTTCTAATTATCTGTCTTTTGTACGTGCCAAAATTTTGAGTACTCTAAGTATTAGCAAGTTATGGTGATTTGAAGTGGTAAGGTTTGCGATCTTTCCTGGCGTTTTCCAGTTGCCAAAGCGGTGGCCTGCCAGTGAAAAACCACTACATTTATTGATAATCTGTTGACATGTTGCAGATAAGGGCCTTCTCTATCAGTTGACAAAATCTGGGACTTTGGTCTTGTTAATTAGGGCAGTTATGAATTGTACTCTTACTTGATGCTAAACATGTTAGCTTCGTAGATTATCCACACTTCACTGAATAGACTTGATGTATAGCTATTAAGATAGGACTCTCTAAGTGCTCTCTCTTGATACCAAACATCCATATATTCTGCACACTTCACTGTAATGGACTTGCAAGATAGGTATCTCTCAGTGTTCTCTATCTTGAGCTAAACATGTTAGCTTCATAGATTCTCCACACTTCACTGAATAGACTTGATATATAGCTCTAAAGGTAGGCCTCTCTCTGTTCTCTCTCTTGGTACCAAACATCCGTATATTGTGCATACTTCACAGTAATGGACTTGATAGAATCACAAGATAGGTTTCTCTATGTGTTCTCTATCTTGATGCTAAACAGGTTAGCTTCATAGATTCTCCACACTTCACTGTATAAACTTGATATATAGCTATTAAGATAGATCTCTCCCTGTGCTCTCTGTTGATATCAAACATCAATAATATTCTGCACACTTCACTGTAATGGACTTGATATGATTCGAATGATAGGTTTCATTATGTGTTCTCTATCTTGATATTTGCCCTAATTTGGTCTATATGTTTCTCATTTCCCCCCCAAAAATCTTGCTTTTTTACCGTAAAGCTCATAACTTTTCTATACTTTACCCCAAAAAGATAATTTTTATATCACCGGATAGCCCTTCTAATTATCTGTCTTTTGTACGTGCCAAACTTTTGAGTACTGTAAGTATTAGCAAGTTATGTCGATTTGAAGTGGTAAGGTTTGCGATCTTTCCTGGCGTTTTCCAGTTGCCAAAGCGGTGGCCTGCCAGTGAAAAACCACTACATTTATTGATAATCTGTTGACATGTTGCAGATAAGGGCCTTCTCTATCAGTTGACAAAATCTGGGACTTTGGTCTTGTTAATTAGGGCAGTTATGAATTGTACTCTTACTTGATGCTAAACATGTTAGCTTCGTAGATTAACCACACTTCACTGAATAGACTTGATGTATAGCTATTAAGATAGGACTCTCTAAGTGCTCTCTCTTGATACCAAACATCCATATATTCTGCACACTTCACTGTAATGGACTTGCAAGATAGGTATCTCTCAGTGTTCTCTATCTTGAGCTAAACATGTTAGCTTCATAGATTCTCCACACTTCACTGAATAGACTTGATATATAGCTCTAAAGGTAGGCCTCTCTCTGTTCTCTCTCTTGATACCAAACATCCGTATATTCTGCATACATAGAATCACAAGATAGGTTTCTCTATGTGTTCTCTATCTTGATGCTCAACAGGTTAGCTTCATAGATTCTCCACACTTCACTGTATAAACTTGATATATAGCTATTAAGATAGGTCTCTCCCTGTGCTCTCTGTTGATATCAAACATCCATAATATTCTGCACACTTCACTGTAATGGACTTGATATGATTCGAATGATAGGTTTCATTATGTGTTCTCTATCTTGATATTTGCCCTAATTTGGTCTATATGTTTCTCATTTTCCCCCCAAAAATCTTGTTATTTTGCCGTAAAGATCATAACTTTTCTACACTTTACCCAAAAAAGATAATTTTTATATCACCGGATAGCCCTTCTAATTATCTGTCTTTTGTATGTGCCAAAATTTTGAGTACTCTAAGTATTAGCAAGTTATGGTGATTTGAAATGGTAAGGTTTGCGTTCTTTCCTGGCGTTTTCCAGTTGCCAAAGCGGTGGCCTGCCAGTGAAAACCCACTACATTTATTGATAATCTGTTGACATGTTGCAGATAAGGGCCTTCTCTATCAGTTGACAAAATCTGGGACTTTGGTCTTGTTAATTAGGGCAGTTATGAATTGTACTCTTACTTGATGCTAAACATGTTAGCTTCGTAGATTATCCACACTTCACTGAATAGACTTGATGTATAGCTATTAAGATAGGACTCTCTAAGTGCTCTCTCTTGATACCAAACATCCATATATTCTGCACACTTCACTGTAATGGACTTGCAAGATAGGTATCTCTCAGTGTTCTCTATCTTGAGCTAAACATGTTAGCTTCATAGATTCTCCACACTTCACTGAATAGAGTTGATATATAGCTCTAAAGGTAGGCCTATCTCTGTTCTCTCTCTTGATACCAAACATCTGTATATTCTGCATACATAGAATCACAAGATAGGTTTCTCTATGTGTTCTCTATCTTGATGCTAAACAGGTTAGCTTCATAGATTCTCCACACTTCACTGTATAAACTTGATATATAGCTATTAAGATAGGTCTCTCCCTGTGCTCTCTGTTGATATCAAACATCCATAATATTCTGCACACTTCACTGTAATGGACTTGATATGATTCGAATGATAGGTTTCATTATGTGTTCTCTATCTTGATATTTGCCCTAATTTGGTCTATATGTTTCTCATTTCCCCCCCCAAAATCTTGTTATTTTGCCGTAAAGCTCATAACTTTTCTAAACTTTACCCCAAAAAGATAATTTTTATCACCGGATAGCCCTTCTAATTATCTGCCTTTTCTACGTGCCAAAATTTTGAGTACTCTAAGTATTAGCAAGTTATGGTGATTTGAAGTGGTAAGGTTTGCGATCTTTCCTGGCGTTTTCCAGTTGCCAAAGCGGTGGCCTGCCAGTGAAAAACCACTACATTTATTGATAATCTGTTGACATGTTGCAGATAAGGGCCTTCTCTATCAGTTGACAAAATCTGGGACTTTGGTCTTGTTAATTAGGGCAGTTATGAATTGTACTCTTACTTGATGCTAAACATGTTAGCTTCGTAGATTAACCACACTTCACTGAATAGACTTGATGTATAGCTATTAAGATAGGACTCTCTAAGTGCTCTCTCTTGATACCAAACATCCATATATTCTGCACACTTCACTGTAATGGACTTGCAAGATAGGTATCTCTCAGTGTTCTCTATCTTGAGCTAAACATGTTAGCTTCATAGATTCTCCACACTTCACTGAATAGAGTTGATATATAGCTCTAAAGGTAGGCCTCTCTCTGTTCTCTCTCTTGATACCAAACATCCGTATATTCTGCATACATAGAATCACAAGATAGGTTTCTCTATGTGTTCTCTATCTTGATGCTAAACAGGTTAGCTTCATAGATTCTCCACACTTCACTGTATAAACTTGATATATAGCTATTAAGATAGATCTCTCCCTGTGCTCTCTGTTGATATCAAACATCAATAATATTCTGCACACTTCACTGTAATGGACTTGATATGATTCGAATGATAGGTTTCATTATGTGTTCTCTATCTTGATATTTGCCCTAATTTGGTCTATATGTTTCTCATTTCCCCCCCAAAAATCTTGCTTTTTTACCGTAAAGCTCATAACTTTTCTATACTTTACCCCAAAAAGATAATTTTTATATCACCGGATAGCCCTTCTAATTATCTGTCTTTTGTACGTGCCAAACTTTTGAGTACTGTAAGTATTAGCAAGTTATGTCGATTTGAAGTGGTAAGGTTTGCGATCTTTCCTGGCGTTTTCCAGTTGCCAAAGCGGTGGCCTGCCAGTGAAAAACCACTACATTTATTGATAATCTGTTGACATGTTGCAGATAAGGGCCTTCTCTATCAGTTGACAAAATCTGGGACTTTGGTCTTGTTAATTAGGGCAGTTATGAATTGTACTCTTACTTGATGCTAAACATGTTAGCTTCGTAGATTAACCACACTTCACTGAATAGACTTGATGTATAGCTATTAAGATAGGACTCTCTAAGTGCTCTCTCTTGATACCAAACATCCATATATTCTGCACACTTCACTGTAATGGACTTGCAAGATAGGTATCTCTCAGTGTTCTCTATCTTGAGCTAAACATGTTAGCTTCATAGATTCTCCACACTTCACTGAATAGACTTGATATATAGCTCTAAAGGTAGGCCTCTCTCTGTTCTCTCTCTTGATACCAAACATCCGTATATTCTGCATACATAGAATCACAAGATAGGTTTCTCTATGTGTTCTCTATCTTGATGCTCAACAGGTTAGCTTCATAGATTCTCCACACTTCACTGTATAAACTTGATATATAGCTATTAAGATAGGTCTCTCCCTGTGCTCTCTGTTGATATCAAACATCCATAATATTCTGCACACTTCACTGTAATGGACTTGATATGATTCGAATGATAGGTTTCATTATGTGTTCTCTATCTTGATATTTGCCCTAATTTGGTCTATATGTTTCTCATTTTCCCCCCAAAAATCTTGTTATTTTGCCGTAAAGATCATAACTTTTCTACACTTTACCCAAAAAAGATAATTTTTATATCACCGGATAGCCCTTCTAATTATCTGTCTTTTGTATGTGCCAAAATTTTGAGTACTCTAAGTATTAGCAAGTTATGGTGATTTGAAATGGTAAGGTTTGCGTTCTTTCCTGGCGTTTTCCAGTTGCCAAAGCGGTGGCCTGCCAGTGAAAACCCACTACATTTATTGATAATCTGTTGACATGTTGCAGATAAGGGCCTTCTCTATCAGTTGACAAAATCTGGGACTTTGGTCTTGTTAATTAGGGCAGTTATGAATTGTACTCTTACTTGATGCTAAACATGTTAGCTTCGTAGATTATCCACACTTCACTGAATAGACTTGATGTATAGCTATTAAGATAGGACTCTCTAAGTGCTCTCTCTTGATACCAAACATCCATATATTCTGCACACTTCACTGTAATGGACTTGCAAGATAGGTATCTCTCAGTGTTCTCTATCTTGAGCTAAACATGTTAGCTTCATAGATTCTCCACACTTCACTGAATAGAGTTGATATATAGCTCTAAAGGTAGGCCTATCTCTGTTCTCTCTCTTGATACCAAACATCTGTATATTCTGCATACATAGAATCACAAGATAGGTTTCTCTATGTGTTCTCTATCTTGATGCTAAACAGGTTAGCTTCATAGATTCTCCACACTTCACTGTATAAACTTGATATATAGCTATTAAGATAGGTCTCTCCCTGTGCTCTCTGTTGATATCAAACATCCATAATATTCTGCACACTTCACTGTAATGGACTTGATATGATTCGAATGATAGGTTTCATTATGTGTTCTCTATCTTGATATTTGCCCTAATTTGGTCTATATGTTTCTCATTTCCCCCCCCAAAATCTTGTTATTTTGCCGTAAAGCTCATAACTTTTCTAAACTTTACCCCAAAAAGATAATTTTTATCACCGGATAGCCCTTCTAATTATCTGCCTTTTCTACGTGCCAAAATTTTGAGTACTCTAAGTATTAGCAAGTTATGGTGATTTGAAGTGGTAAGGTTTGCGATCTTTCCTGGCGTTTTCCAGTTGCCAAAGCGGTGGCCTGCCAGTGAAAAACCACTACATTTATTGATAATCTGTTGACATGTTGCAGATAAGGGCCTTCTCTATCAGTTGACAAAATCTGGGACTTTGGTCTTGTTAATTAGGGCAGTTATGAATTGTACTCTTACTTGATGCTAAACATGTTAGCTTCGTAGATTAACCACACTTCACTGAATAGACTTGATGTATAGCTATTAAGATAGGACTCTCTAAGTGCTCTCTCTTGATACCAAACATCCATATATTCTGCACACTTCACTGTAATGGACTTGCAAGATAGGTATCTCTCAGTGTTCTCTATCTTGAGCTAAACATGTTAGCTTCATAGATTCTCCACACTTCACTGAATAGAGTTGATATATAGCTCTAAAGGTAGGCCTCTCTCTGTTCTCTCTCTTGATACCAAACATCCGTATATTCTGCATACATAGAATCACAAGATAGGTTTCTCTATGTGTTCTCTATCTTGATGCTAAACAGGTTAGCTTCATAGATTCTCCACACTTCACTGTATAAACTTGATATATAGCTATTAAGATAGGTCTCTCCCTGTGCTCTCTGTTGATATCAAACATCCATAATATTCTGCACACTTCACTGTAATGGACTTGATATGATTCGAATGATAGGTTTCATTATGTGTTCTCTATCTTGATATTTGCCCTAATTTGGTCTATATGTTTCTCATTTTCCCCCCAAAAATCTTGCTTTTTTGCCGTAAAGCTCATAACCTTTCTACACTTTACCCAAAAAAGATAATTTTTATATCACCGGATAGCCCTTCTAATTATCTGTCTTTTGTACGTGCCAAAATTTTGAGTACTCTAAGTATTAGCAAGTTATGGTGATTTGAAGTGGTAAGGTTTGCGATCTTTCCTGGCGTTTTCCAGTTGCCAAAGCGGTGGCCTGCCAGTGAAAAACCACTACATTTATTGATAATCTGTTGACATGTTGCAGATAAGGGCCTTCTCTATCAGTTGACAAAATCTGGGACTTTGGTCTTGTTAATTAGGGCAGTTATGAATTGTACTCTTACTTGATGCTAAACATGTTAGCTTCGTAGATTATCCACACTTCACTGAATAGACTTGATGTATAGCTATTAAGATAGGACTCTCTAAGTGCTCTCTCTTGATACCAAACATCCATATATTCTGCACACTTCACTGTAATGGACTTGCAAGATAGGTATCTCTCAGTGTTCTCTATCTTGAGCTAAACATGTTAGCTTCATAGATTCTCCACACTTCACTGAATAGACTTGATATATAGCTCTAAAGGTAGGCCTCTCTCTGTTCTCTCTCTTGGTACCAAACATCCGTATATTGTGCATACTTCACAGTAATGGACTTGATAGAATCACAAGATAGGTTTCTCTATGTGTTCTCTATCTTGATGCTAAACAGGTTAGCTTCATAGATTCTCCACACTTCACTGTATAAACTTGATATATAGCTATTAAGATAGATCTCTCCCTGTGCTCTCTGTTGATATCAAACATCAATAATATTCTGCACACTTCACTGTAATGGACTTGATATGATTCGAATGATAGGTTTCATTATGTGTTCTCTATCTTGATATTTGCCCTAATTTGGTCTATATGTTTCTCATTTCCCCCCCAAAAATCTTGCTTTTTTACCGTAAAGCTCATAACTTTTCTATACTTTACCCCAAAAAGATAATTTTTATATCACCGGATAGCCCTTCTAATTATCTGTCTTTTGTACGTGCCAAACTTTTGAGTACTGTAAGTATTAGCAAGTTATGTCGATTTGAAGTGGTAAGGTTTGCGATCTTTCCTGGCGTTTTCCAGTTGCCAAAGCGGTGGCCTGCCAGTGAAAAACCACTACATTTATTGATAATCTGTTGACATGTTGCAGATAAGGGCCTTCTCTATCAGTTGACAAAATCTGGGACTTTGGTCTTGTTAATTAGGGCAGTTATGAATTGTACTCTTACTTGATGCTAAACATGTTAGCTTCGTAGATTAACCACACTTCACTGAATAGACTTGATGTATAGCTATTAAGATAGGACTCTCTAAGTGCTCTCTCTTGATACCAAACATCCATATATTCTGCACACTTCACTGTAATGGACTTGCAAGATAGGTATCTCTCAGTGTTCTCTATCTTGAGCTAAACATGTTAGCTTCATAGATTCTCCACACTTCACTGAATAGACTTGATATATAGCTCTAAAGGTAGGCCTCTCTCTGTTCTCTCTCTTGATACCAAACATCCGTATATTCTGCATACATAGAATCACAAGATAGGTTTCTCTATGTGTTCTCTATCTTGATGCTCAACAGGTTAGCTTCATAGATTCTCCACACTTCACTGTATAAACTTGATATATAGCTATTAAGATAGGTCTCTCCCTGTGCTCTCTGTTGATATCAAACATCCATAATATTCTGCACACTTCACTGTAATGGACTTGATATGATTCGAATGATAGGTTTCATTATGTGTTCTCTATCTTGATATTTGCCCTAATTTGGTCTATATGTTTCTCATTTCCCCCCCAAAAATCTTGTTATTTTGCCGTAAAGCTCATAACCTTTCTACACTTTACCCAAAAAAGATAATTTTTATATCACCGGATAGCCCTTCTAATTATCTGTCTTTTGTACGTGCCAAAATTTTGAGTACTCTAAGTATTAGCAAGTTATGGTGATTTGAAGTGGTAAGGTTTGCGATCTTTCCTGGCGTTTTCCAGTTGCCAAAGCGGTGGCCTGCCAGTGAAAAACCACTACATTTATTGATAATCTGTTGACATGTTGCAGATAAGGGCCTTCTCTATCAGTTGACAAAATCTGGGACTTTGGTCTTGTTAATTAGGGCAGTTATGAATTGTACTCTTACTTGATGCTAAACATGTTAGCTTCGTAGATTATCCACACTTCACTGAATAGACTTGATGTATAGCTATTAAGATAGGACTCTCTAAGTGCTCTCACTTGATACCAAACATCCATATATTCTGCACACTTCACTGTAATGGACTTGCAAGATAGGTATCTCTCAGTGTTCTCTATCTTGAGCTAAACATGTTAGCTTCATAGATTCTCCACACTTCACTGAATAGAGTTGATATATAGCTCTAAAGGTAGGCCTCTCTCTGTTCTCTCTCTTGATACCAAACATCCGTATATTCTGCATACATAGAATCACAAGATAGGTTTCTCTATGTGTTCTCTATCTTGATGCTAAACAGGTTAGCTTCATAGATTCTCCACACTTCACTGTATAAACTTGATATATAGCTATTAAGATAGGTCTCTCCCTGTGCTCTCTGTTGATATCAAACATCCATAATATTCTGCACACTTCACTGTAATGGACTTGATATGATTCGAATGATAGGTTTCATTATGTGTTCTCTATCTTGATATTTGCCCTAATTTGGTCTATATGTTTCTCATTTCCCCCCCAAAAATCTTGTTATTTTGCCGTAAAGATCATAACTTTTCTACACTTTACCCAAAAAAGATAATATTTATATCACCGGATAGCCCTTATAATTATCTGTCTTTTGTACGTGCCAAAATTTTCAGTACTCTAAGTATTAGCAAGTTATGGTGATTTGAAGTGGTAAGGTTTGCGATCTTTCCTGGCGTTTTCCAGTTGCCAAAGCGGTGGCCTGCCAGTGAAAAACCACTACATTTATTGATAATCTGTTGACATGTTGCAGATAAGGGCCTTCTCTATCAGTTGACAAAATCTGGGACTTTGGTCTTGTTAATTAGGGCAGTTATGAATTGTACTCTTACTTGATGCTAAACATGTTAGCTTCGTAGATTAACCACACTTCACTGAATAGACTTGATGTATAGCTATTAAGATAGGACTCTCTAAGTGCTCTCTCTTGATACCAAACATCCATATATTCTGCACACTTCACTGTAATGGACTTGCAAGATAGGTATCTCTCAGTGTTCTCTATCTTGAGCTAAACATGTTAGCTTCATAGATTCTCCACACTTCACTGAATAGAGTTGATATATAGCTCTAAAGGTAGGCCTCTCTCTGTTCTCTCTCTTGATACCAAACATCCGTATATTCTGCATACATAGAATCACAAGATAGGTTTCTCTATGTGTTCTCTATCTTGATGCTAAACAGGTTAGCTTCATAGATTCTCCACACTTCACTGTATAAACTTGATATATAGCTATTAAGATAGGTCTCTCCCTGTGCTCTCTGTTGATATCAAACATCCATAATATTCTGCACACTTCACTGTAATGGACTTGATATGATTCGAATGATAGGTTTCATTATGTGTTCTCTATCTTGATATTTGCCCTAATTTGGTCTATATGTTTCTCATTTTCCCCCCAAAAATCTTGCTTTTTTGCCGTAAAGCTCATAACTTTTCTACACTTTACCCAAAAAAGATAATTTTTATATCACCGGATAGCCCTTCTAATTATCTGTCTTTTGTACGTGCCAAACTTTTGAGTACTCTAAGTATTAGTAAGTTATGGTGATTTGAAGTGGTAAGGTTTGTGATCTTTCCTGGCGTTTTCCAGTTGCCAAAGCGGTGGCCTGCCAGTGAAAAACCACTACATTTATTGATAATCTGTTGACATGTTGCAGATAAGGGCCTTCTCTATCAGTTGACAAAATCTGGGACTTTGGTCTTGTTAATTAGGGCAGTTATGAATTGTACTCTTACTTGATGCTAAACATGTTAGCTTCGTAGATTATCCACACTTCACTGAATAGACTTGATGTATAGCTATTAAGATAGGACTCTCTAAGTGCTCTCACTTGATACCAAACATCCATATATTCTGCACACTTCACTGTAATGGACTTGCAAGATAGGTATCTCTCAGTGTTCTCTATCTTGAGCTAAACATGTTAGCTTCATAGATTCTCCACACTTTATTGAATAGACTTGATATATAGCTCTAAAGGTAGGCCTCTCTCTGTTCTCTCTCTTGATACCAAACATCCGTATATTCTGCATACATAGAATCACAAGATAGGTTTCTCTATGTGTTCTCTATCTTGATGCTAAACAGGTTAGCTTCATAGATTCTCCACACTTCACTGTATAAACTTGATATATAGCTATTAAGATAGGTCTCTCCCTGTGCTCTCTGTTGATATCAAACATCCATAATATTCTGCACACTTCACTGTAATGGACTTGATATGATTCGAATGATAGGTTTCATTATGTGTTCTCTATCTTGATATTTGCCCTAATTTGGTCTATATGTTTCTCATTTCCCCCCCAAAAATCTTGTTATTTTGCCGTAAAGATCATAACTTTTCTACACTTTACCCCAAAAAGATAATTTTTATATCACCGGATAGCCCTTCTAATTATCTGTCTTTTGTACGTGCCAAAATATTGAGTACTCTAAGTATTAGCAAGTTATGGTGATTTGAAGTGGTAAGGTTTGTGATCTTTCCTGGCGTTTTCCAGTTGCCAAAGCGGTGGCCTGCCAGTGAAAAACCACTACATTTATTGATAATCTGTTGACATGTTGCAGATAAGGGCCTTCTCTATCAGTTGACAAAATCTGGGACTTTGGTCTTGTTAATTAGGGCAGTTATGAATTGTACTCTTACTTGATGCTAAACATGTTAGCTTCGTAGATTATCCACACTTCACTGAATAGACTTGATGTATAGCTATTAAGATAGGACTCTCTAAGTGCTCTCTCTTGATACCAAACATCCATATATTCTGCACACTTCACTGTAATGGACTTGCAAGATAGGTATCTCTCAGTGTTCTCTATCTTGAGCTAAACATGTTAGCTTCATAGATTCTCCACACTTCACTGAATAGAGTTGATATATAGCTCTAAAGGTAGGCCTCTCTCTGTTCTCTCTCTTGATACCAAACATCCGTATATTCTGCATACATAGAATCACAAGATAGGTTTCTCTATGTGTTCTCTATCTTGATGCTAAACAGGTTAGCTTCATAGATTCTCCACACTTCACTGTATAAACTTGATATATAGCTATTAAGATAGGTCTCTCCCTGTGCTCTCTGTTGATATCAAACATCCATAATATTCTGCACACTTCACTGTAATGGACTTGATATGATTCGAATGATAGGTTTCATTATGTGTTCTCTATCTTGATATTTGCCCTAATTTGGTCTATATGTTTCTCATTTTCCCCCCAAAAATCTTGTTATTTTGCCGTAAAGATCATAACTTTTCTACACTTTACCCAAAAAAGATAATATTTATATCACCGGATAGCCCTTATAATTATCTGTCTTTTGTACGTGCCAAAATGTTCAGTACTCTAAGTATTAGCAAGTTATGGTGATTTGAAGTGGTAAGGTTTGCGATCTTTCCTGGCGTTTTCCAGTTGCCAAAGCGGTGGCCTGCCAGTGAAAAACCACTACATTTATTGATAATCTGTTGACATGTTGCAGATAAGGGCCTTCTCTATCAGTTGACAAAATCTGGGACTTTGGTCTTGTTAATTAGGGCAGTTATGAATTGTACTCTTACTTGATGCTAAACATGTTAGCTTCGTAGATTAACCACACTTCACTGAATAGACTTGATGTATAGCTATTAAGATAGGACTCTCTAAGTGCTCTCTCTTGATACCAAACATCCATATATTCTGCACACTTCACTGTAATGGACTTGCAAGATAGGTATCTCTCAGTGTTCTCTATCTTGAGCTAAACATGTTAGCTTCATAGATTCTCCACACTTCACTGAATAGAGTTGATATATAGCTCTAAAGGTAGGCCTCTCTCTGTTCTCTCTCTTGATACCAAACATCCGTATATTCTGCATACATAGAATCACAAGATAGGTTTCTCTATGTGTTCTCTATCTTGATGCTAAACAGGTTAGCTTCATAGATTCTCCACACTTCACTGTATAAACTTGATATATAGCTATTAAGATAGGTCTCTCCCTGTGCTCTCTGTTGATATCAAACATCCATAATATTCTGCACACTTCACTGTAATGGACTTGATATGATTCGAATGATAGGTTTCATTATGTGTTCTCTATCTTGATATTTGCCCTAATTTGGTCTATATGTTTCTCATTTTCCCCCCAAAAATCTTGCTTTTTTGCCGTAAAGCTCATAACTTTTCTACACTTTACCCAAAAAAGATAATTTTTATATCACCGGATAGCCCTTCTAATTATCTGTCTTTTGTACGTGCCAAACTTTTGAGTACTGTAAGTATTAGCAAGTTATGGTGATTTGAAGTGGTAAGGTTTGCGATCTTTCCTGGCGTTTTCCAGTTGCCAAAGCGGTGGCCTGCCAGTGAAAAACCACTACATTTATTGATAATCTGTTGACATGTTGCAGATAAGGGCCTTCTCTATCAGTTGACAAAATCTGGGACTTTGGTCTTGCTAATTAGGGCAGTTATGAATTGTACTCTTACTTGATGCTAAACATGTTAGCTTCGTAGATTAACCACACTTCACTGAATAGACTTGATGTATAGCTATTAAGATAGGACTCTCTAAGTGCTCTCTCTTGATACCAAACATCCATATATTCTGCACACTTCACTGTAATGGACTTGCAAGATAGGTATCTCTCAGTGTTCTCTATCTTGAGCTAAACATGTTAGCTTCATAGATTCTCCACACTTTATTGAATAGACTTGATATATAGCTCTAAAGGTAGGCCTCTCTCTGTTCTCTCTCTTGATACCAAACATCCGTATATTCTGCATACATAGAATCACAAGATAGGTTTCTCTATGTGTTCTCTATCTTGATGCTAAACAGGTTAGCTTCATAGATTCTCCACACTTCACTGTATAAACTTGATATATAGCTATTAAGATAGGTCTCTCCCTGTGCTCTCTGTTGATATCAAACATCCATAATATTCTGCACACTTCACTGTAATGGACTTGATATGATTCGAATGATAGGTTTCATTATGTGTTCTCTATCTTGATATTTGCCCTAATTTGGTCTATATGTTTCTCATTTTCCCCCCAAAAATCTTGTTATTTTGCCGTAAAGATCATAACTTTTCTACACTTTACCCCAAAAAGATAATTTTTATATCACCGGATAGCCCTTCTAATTATCTGTCTTTTGTACGTGCCAAAATATTGAGTACTCTAAGTATTAGCAAGTTATGGTGATTTGAAGTGGTAAGGTTTGTGATCTTTCCTGGCGTTTTCCAGTTGCCAAAGCGGTGGCCTGCCAGTGAAAAACCACTACATTTATTGATAATCTGTTGACATGTTGCAGATAAGGGCCTTCTCTATCAGTTGACAAAATCTGGGACTTTGGTCTTGTTAATTAGGGCAGTTATGAATTGTACTCTTACTTGATGCTAAACATGTTAGCTTCGTAGATTATCCACACTTCACTGAATAGACTTGATGTATAGCTATTAAGATAGGACTCTCTAAGTGCTCTCTCTTGATACCAAACATCCATATATTCTGCACACTTCACTGTAATGGACTTGCAAGATAGGTATCTCTCAGTGTTCTCTATCTTGAGCTAAACATGTTAGCTTCATAGATTCTCCACACTTCACTGAATAGAGTTGATATATAGCTCTAAAGGTAGGCCTCTCTCTGTTCTCTCTCTTGATACCAAACATCCGTATATTCTGCATACATAGAATCACAAGATAGGTTTCTCTATGTGTTCTCTATCTTGATGCTAAACAGGTTAGCTTCATAGATTCTCCACACTTCACTGTATAAACTTGATATATAGCTATTAAGATAGGTCTCTCCCTGTGCTCTCTGTTGATATCAAACATCCATAATATTCTGCACACTTCACTGTAATGGACTTGATATGATTCGAATGATAGGTTTCATTATGTGTTCTCTATCTTGATATTTGCCCTAATTTGGTCTATATGTTTCTCATTTTCCCCCCAAAAATCTTGTTATTTTGCCGTAAAGATCATAACTTTTCTACACTTTACCCAAAAAAGATAATATTTATATCACCGGATAGCCCTTATAATTATCTGTCTTTTGTACGTGCCAAAATGTTCAGTACTCTAAGTATTAGCAAGTTATGGTGATTTGAAGTGGTAAGGTTTGCGATCTTTCCTGGCGTTTTCCAGTTGCCAAAGCGGTGGCCTGCCAGTGAAAAACCACTACATTTATTGATAATCTGTTGACATGTTGCAGATAAGGGCCTTCTCTATCAGTTGACAAAATCTGGGACTTTGGTCTTGTTAATTAGGGCAGTTATGAATTGTACTCTTACTTGATGCTAAACATGTTAGCTTCGTAGATTATCCACACTTCACTGAATAGACTTGATGTATAGCTATTAAGATAGGACTCTCTAAGTGCTCTCTCTTGATACCAAACATCCATATATTCTGCACACTTCACTGTAATGGACTTGCAAGATAGGTATCTCTCAGTGTTCTCTATCTTGAGCTAAACATGTTAGCTTCATAGATTCTCCACACTTCACTGAATAGAGTTGATATATAGCTCTAAAGGTAGGCCTCTCTCTGTTCTCTCTCTTGATACCAAACATCCGTATATTCTGCATACATAGAATCACAAGATAGGTTTCTCTATGTGTTCTCTATCTTGATGCTAAACAGGTTAGCTTCATAGATTCTCCACACTTCACTGTATAAACTTGATATATAGCTATTAAGATAGGTCTCTCCCTGTGCTCTCTGTTGATATCAAACATCCATAATATTCTGCACACTTCACTGTAATGGACTTGATATGATTCGAATGATAGGTTTCATTATGTGTTCTCTATCTTGATATTTGCCCTAATTTGGTCTATATGTTTCTCATTTTCACCCCAAAAATCTTGTTATTTTGCTGTAAAGCTCATAACTTTTCTACACTTTTCTCCAAAAAGATAATTTTTATATCACCGGATAGCCCTTCTAATTATCTGTCTTTTGTACGTGCCAAAATTTTGAGTACTCTAAGTATTAGCAAGTTATGGTGATTTGAAGTGGTAAGGTTTGTGATCTTTCCTGGCGTTTTCCAGTTGCCAAAGCGGTGGCCTGCCAGTGAAAAACCACTACATTTATTGATAATCTGTTGACATGTTGCAGATAAGGGCCTTCTCTATCAGTTGACAAAATCTGGGACTTTGGTCTTGTTAATTAGGGCAGTTATGAATTGTACTCTTACTTGATGCTAAACATGTTAGCTTCGTAGATTATCCACACTTCACTGAATAGACTTGATGTATAGCTATTAAGATAGGACTCTCTAAGTGCTCTCACTTGATACCAAACATCCATATATTCTGCACACTTCACTGTAATGGACTTGCAAGATAGGTATCTCTCAGTGTTCTCTATCTTGAGCTAAACATGTTAGCTTCATAGATTCTCCACACTTCACTGAATAGAGTTGATATATAGCTCTAAAGGTAGGCCTCTCTCTGTTCTCTCTCTTGATACCAAACATCCGTATATTCTGCATGCATAGAATCACAAGATAGGTTTCTCTATGTGTTCTCTATCTTGATGCTAAACAGGTTAGCTTCATAGATTCTCCACACTTCACTGTATAAACTTGATATATAGCTATTAAGATAGGTCTCTCCCTGTGCTCTCTGTTGATATCAAACATCCATAATATTCTGCACACTTCACTGTAATGGACTTGATATGATTCGAATGATAGGTTTCATTATGTGTTCTCTATCTTGATATTTGCCCTAATTTGGTCTATATGTTTCTCATTTTCCCCCCAAAAATCTTGTTATTTTGCCGTAAAGCTCATAACCTTTCTACACTTTACCCAAAAAAGATAATTTTTATATCACCGGATAGCCCTTCTAATTATCTGTCTTTTGTACGTGCCAAAATTTTGAGTACTCTAAGTATTAGCAAGTTATGTTGATTTGAAGTGGTAAGGTTTGCGATCTTTCCTGGCGTTTTCCAGTTGCCAAAGCGGTGGCCTGCCAGTGAAAAACCACTACATTTATTGATAATCTGTTGACATGTTGCAGATAAGGGCCTTCTCTATCAGTTGACAAAATCTGGGACTTTGGTCTTGTTAATTAGGGCAGTTATGAATTGTACTCTTACTTGATGCTAAACATGTTAGCTTCGTAGATTATCCACACTTCACTGAATAGACTTGATGTATAGCTATTAAGATAGGACTCTCTAAGTGCTCTCACTTGATACCAAACATCCATATATTCTGCACACTTCACTGTAATGGACTTGCAAGATAGGTATCTCTCAGTGTTCTCTATCTTGAGCTAAACATGTTAGCTTCATAGATTCTCCACACTTCACTGAATAGAGTTGATATATAGCTCTAAAGGTAGGCCTCTCTCTGTTCTCTCTCTTGATACCAAACATCCGTATATTCTGCATACATACGAATCACAAGATAGGTTTCTCTATGTGTTCTCTATCTTGATGCTAAACAGGTTAGCTTCATAGATTCTCCACACTTCACTGTATAAACTTGATATATAGCTATTAAGATAGGTCTCTCCCTGTGCTCTCTGTTGATATCAAACATCCATAATATTCTGCACACTTCACTGTAATGGACTTGATATGATTCGAATGATAGGTTTCATTATGTGTTCTCTATCTTGATATTTGCCCTAATTTGGTCTATATGTTTCTCATTTCCCCCCCAAAAATCTTGTTATTTTGCCGCTAAGATCATAACTTTTCTAAACTTTACCCCAAAAAGATAATTTTATATCACCGGATAGCCCTTCTAATTATCTGTCTTTTGTACGTGCCAAAATTTTGAGTACTCTAAGTATTAGCAAGTTATGATGATTTGAAGTGGTAAGGTTTGCGATCTTTCCTGGCGTTTTCCAGTTGCCAAAGCGGTGGCCTGCCAGTGAAAAACCACTACATTTATTGATAATCTGTTGACATGTTGCAGATAAGGGCCTTCTCTATATATCAGTTGGGACTTTGGTCTTGTTAATTAGGGCAGTTATGAATTGTACTCTTACTTGATGCTAAATATGTTAGCTTCGTAGATTATCCACACTTCACTGAATAGACTTGATGTATAGCTATTAAGATAGGACTCTCTAAGTGCTCTCTCTTGATACCAAACATCCATATATTCTGCACACTTCACTGTAATGGACTTGCAAGATAGGTATCTCTCAGTGTTCTCTATCTTGAGCTAAACATGTTAGCTTCATAGATTCTCCACACTTCACTGAATAGAGTTGATATATAGCTCTAAAGGTAGGCCTCTCTCTGTTCTCTCTCTTGATACCAAACATCCGTATATTCTGCATACATAGAATCACAAGATAGGTTTCTCTATGTGTTCTCTATCTTGATGCTAAACAGGTTAGCTTCATAGATTCTCCACACTTCACTGTATAAACTTGATATATAGCTATTAAGATAGGTCTCTCCCTGTGCTCTCTGTTGATATCAAACATCCATAATATTCTGCACACTTCACTGTAATGGACTTGATATGATTCGAATGATAGGTTTCATTATGTGTTCTCTGTCTTGATATTTGCCCTAATTTGGTCTATATGTTTCTCATTTCCCCCCCAAAAATCTTGCTTTTTTGCCGTAAAGCTCATAACTTTTCTACACTTTACCACAAAAAGATAATTTTTATATCACCGGATAGCCCTTCTAATTATCTGTCTTTTGTACGTGCCAAACTTTTGAGTACTGTAAGTATTAGCAAGTTATGGTGATTTGAAGTGGTAAGGTTTGCGATCTTTCCTGGCGTTTTCCAGTTGCCAAAGCGGTGGCCTGCCAGTCAAAAACCACTACATTTATTGATAATCTGTTGACATGTTGCAGATAAGGGCCTTCTCTATCAGTTGACAAAATCTGGGACTTTGGTCTTGTTAATTAGGGCAGTTATGAATTGTACTCTTACTTGATGCTAAACATGTTAGCTTCGTAGATTATCCACACTTCACTGAATAGACTTGATGTATAGCTATTAAGATAGGACTCTCTAAGTGCTCTCTCTTGATACCAAACATCCATATATTCTGCACACTTCACTGTAATGGACTTGCAAGATAGGTATCTCTCAGTGTTCTCTATCTTGAGCTAAACATGTTAGCTTCATAGATTCTCCACACTTCACTGAATAGAGTTGATATATAGCTCTAAAGGTAGGCCTCTCTCTGTTCTCTCTCTTGATACCAAACATCCGTATATTCTGCATACATAGAATCACAAGATAGGTTTCTCTATGTGTTCTCTATCTTGATGCTAAACAGGTTAGCTTCATAGATTCTCCACACTTCACTGTATAAACTTGATATATAGCTATTAAGATAGGTCTCTCCCTGTGCTCTCTGTTGATATCAAACATCCATAATATTCTGCACACTTCACTGTAATGGACTTGATATGATTCGAATGATAGGTTTCATTATGTGTTCTCTATCTTGATATTTGCCCTAATTTGGTCTATATGTTTCTCATTTCCCCCCCAAAAATCTTGTTATTTTGCCGTAAAGATCATAACTTTTCTACACTTTACCCCAAAAAGATAATATTTATATCACCGGATAGCCCTTATAATTATCTGTCTTTTGTACGTGCCAAAATTTTCAGTACTCTAAGTATTAGCAAGTTATGGTGATTTGAAGTGGTAAGGTTTGCGATCTTTCCTGGCGTTTTCCAGTTGCCAAAGCGGTGGCCTGCCAGTGAAAAACCACTACATTTATTGATAATCTGTTGACATGTTGCAGATAAGGGCCTTCTCTATCAGTTGACAAAATCTGGGACTTTGGTCTTGTTAATTAGGGCAGTTATGAATTGTACTCTTACTTGATGCTAAACATGTTAGCTTCGTAGATTATCCACACTTCACTGAATAGACTTGATGTATAGCTATTAAGATAGGACTCTCTAAGTGCTCTCTCTTGATACCAAACATCCATATATTCTGCACACTTCACTGTAATGGACTTGCAAGATAGGTATCTCTCAGTGTTCTCTATCTTGAGCTAAACATGTTAGCTTCATAGATTCTCCACACTTCACTGAATAGAGTTGATATATAGCTCTAAAGGTAGGCCTCTCTCTGTTCTCTCTCTTGATACGTATATTCTGCATACATAGAATCACAAGATAGGTTTCTCTATGTGTTCTCTATCTTGATGCTAAACAGGTTAGCTTCATAGATTCTCCACACTTCACTGTATAAACTTGATATATAGCTATTAAGATAGGTCTCTCCCTGTGCTCTCTGTTGATATCAAACATCCATAATATTCTGCACACTTCACTGTAATGGACTTGATATGATTCGAATGATAGGTTTCATTATGTGTTCTCTGTCTTGATATTTGCCCTAATTTGGTCTATATGTTTCTCATTTCCCCCCCAAAAATCTTGCTTTTTTGCCGTAAAGCTCATAACTTTTCTACACTTTACCACAAAAAGATAATTTTTATATCACCGGATAGCCCTTCTAATTATCTGTCTTTTGTACGTGCCAAACTTTTGAGTACTGTAAGTATTAGCAAGTTATGGTGATTTGAAGTGGTAAGGTTTGCGATCTTTCCTGGCGTTTTCCAGTTGCCAAAGCGGTGGCCTGCCAGTGAAAAACCACTACATTTATTGATAATCTGTTGACATGTTGCAGATAAGGGCCTTCTCTATCAGTTGACAAAATCTGGGACTTTGGTCTTGTTAATTAGGGCAGTTATGAATTGTACTCTTACTTGATGCTAAACATGTTAGCTTCGTAGATTATCCACACTTCACTGAATAGACTTGATGTATAGCTATTAAGATAGGACTCTCTAAGTGCTCTCTCTTGATACCAAACATCCATATATTCTGCACACTTCACTGTAATGGACTTGCAAGATAGGTATCTCTCAGTGTTCTCTATCTTGAGCTAAACATGTTAGCTTCATAGATTCTCCACACTTCACTGAATAGAGTTGATATATAGCTCTAAAGGTAGGCCTCTCTCTGTTCTCTCTCTTGATACCAAACATCCGTATATTCTGCATACATAGAATCACAAGATAGGTTTCTCTATGTGTTCTCTATCTTGATGCTAAACAGGTTAGCTTCATAGATTCTCCACACTTCACTGTATAAACTTGATATATAGCTATTAAGATAGGTCTCTCCCTGTGCTCTCTGTTGATATCAAACATCCATAATATTCTGCACACTTCACTGTAATGGACTTGATATGATTCGAATGATAGGTTTCATTATGTGTTCTCTATCTTGATATTTGCCCTAATTTGGTCTATATGTTTCTCATTTCCCCCCCAAAAATCTTGTTATTTTGCCGTAAAGATCATAACTTTTCTACACTTTACCCAAAAAAGATAATATTTATATCACCGGATAGCCCTTATAATTATCTGTCTTTTGTACGTGCCAAACTTTGGAGTACTGTAAGTATTAGCAAGTTATGGTGATTTGAAGTGGTAAGGTTTGCGATCTTTCCTGGCGTTTTCCAGTTGCAAAGCGGTGGCCTGCCAGTGAAAAACCACTACATTTATTGATAATCTGTTGACATGTTGCAGATAAGGGCCTTCTCTATCAGTTGACAAAATCTGGGACTTTGGTCTTGTTAATTAGGGCAGTTATGAATTGTACTCTTACTTGATGCTAAACATGTTAGCTTCGTAGATTATCCACACTTCACTGAATAGACTTGATGTATAGCTATTAAGATAGGACTCTCTAAGTGTTCTCACTTGATACCAAACATCCATATATTCTGCACACTTCACTGTAATGGACTTGCAAGATAGGTATCTCTCAGTGTTCTCTATCTTGAGCTAAACATGTTAGCTTCATAGATTCTCCACACTTCACTGAATAGAGTTGATATATAGCTCTAAAGGTAGGCCTCTCTCTGTTCTCTCTCTTGATACCAAACATCCGTATATTCTGCATACATAGAATCACAAGATTGGTTTCTCTATGTGTTCTCTATCTTGATGCTAAACAGGTTAGCTTCATAGATTCTCCACACTTCACTGTATAAACTTGATATATAGCTATTAAGATAGGTCTCTCCCTGTGCTCTCTGTTGATATCAAACATCCATAATATTCTGCAAACTTCACTGTAATGGACTTGATATGATTCGAATGATTGGTTTCATTATGTGTTCTCTATCTTGATATTTGCCCTAATTTGGTCTATATGTTTCTCATTTTCCCCCCAAAAATCTTGCTTTTTTGCCGTAAAGCTCATAACTTTTCTACACTTTACCCCAAAAAGATAACTTTTATATCACCGGATAGCCCTTCTAATTATCTGTCTTTTGTACGTGCCAAACTTTTGAGTACTGTAAGTATTAGCAAGTTATGGTGATTTGAAGTGGTAAGGTTTGCGATCTTTCCTGGCGTTTTCCAGTTGCCAAAGCGGTGGCCTGCCAGTGAAAAACCACTACATTTATTGATAATCTGTTGACATGTTGCAGATAAGGGCCTTCTCTATCAGTTGACAAAATCTGGGACTTTGGTCTTGTTAATTAGGGCAGTTATGAATTGTACTCTTACTTGATGCTAAACATGTTAGCTTCGTAGATTAACCACACTTCACTGAATAGACTTGATGTATAGCTATTAAGATAGGACTCTCTAAGTGCTCTCTCTTGATACCAAACATCCATATATTCTGCACACTTCACTGTAATGGACTTGCAAGATAGGTATCTCTCAGTGTTCTCTATCTTGAGCTAAACATGTTAGCTTCATAGATTCTCCACACTTCACTGAATAGACTTGATATATAGCTCTAAAGGTAGGCCTCTCTCTGTTCTCTCTCTTGATACCAAACATCCGTATATTCTGCATACATAGAATCACAAGATAGGTTTCTCTATGTGTTCTCTATCTTGATGCTAAACAGGTTAGCTTCATAGATTCTCCACACTTCACTGTATAAACTTGATATATAGCTATTAAGATAGGTCTCTCCCTGTGCTCTCTGTTGATATCAAACATCCATAATATTCTGCACACTTCACTGTAATGGACTTGATATGATTCGAATGATAGGTTTCATTATGTGTTCTCTATCTTGATATTTGCCCTAATTTGGTCTATATGTTTCTCATTTTCCCCCCAAAAATATTGTTATTTTGCCGTAAAGATCATAACTTTTGTACACTTTACCCAAAAAAGATAATATTTATATCACCGGATAGCCCTTATAATTATCTGTCTTTTGTATTTGCCAAAATATTCAGTACTCTAAGTATTAGCAAGTTATGGTGATTTGAAGTGGTAAGGTTTGCGATCTTTCCTGGCGTTTTCCAGTTGCCAAAGCGGTGGCCTGCCAGTGAAAAACCACTACATTTATTGATAATCTGTTGACATGTTGCAGATAAGGGCCTTCTCTATCAGTTGACAAAATCTGGGACTTTGGTCTTGTTAATTAGGGCAGTTATGAATTGTACTCTTACTTGATGCTAAACATGTTAGCTTCGTAGATTATCCACACTTCACTGAATAGACTTGATGTATAGCTATTAAGATAGGACTCTCTAAGTGCTCTCTCTTGATACCAAACATCCATATATTCTGCACACTTCACTGTAATGGACTTGCAAGATAGGTATCTCTCAGTGTTCTCTATCTTGAGCTAAACATGTTAGCTTCATAGATTCTCCACACTTCACTGAATAGAGTTGATATATAGCTCTAAAGGTAGGCCTCTCTCTGTTCTCTCTCTTGATACCAAACATCCGTATATGCATACATAGAATCACAAGATAGGTTTCTCTATGTGTTCTCTATCTTGATGCTAAACAGGTTAGCTTCATAGATTCTCCACACTTCACTGTATAAACTTGATATATAGCTATTAAGATAGGTCTCTCCCTGTGCTCTCTGTTGATATCAAACATCCATAATATTCTGCACACTTCACTGTAATGGACTTGATATGATTCGAATGATAGGTTTCATTATGTGTTCTCTATCTTAATATTTGCCCTAATTTTCTCATTTTCCCCCCAAAAATCTTGTTATTTTGCTGTAAAGCTTATAACTTTTCTACACTTTACTCCAAAAAGATAATTTTTATATCACCGGATAGCCCTTCTAATTATCTGTCTTTTGTACGTGCCAAAATTTTGAGTACTCTAAGTATTAGTAAGTTATGGTGATTTGAAGTGGTAAGGTTTGTGATCTTTCCTGGCGTTTTCCAGTTGCCAAAGCGGTGGCCTGCCAGTGAAAAACCACTACATTTATTGATAATCTGTTGACATGTTGCAGATAAGGGCCTTCTCTATCAGTTGACAAAATCTGGGACTTTGGTCTTGTTAATTAGGGCAGTTATGAATTGTACTCTTACTTGATGCTAAACATGTTAGCTTCGTAGATTATCCACACTTCACTGAATAGACTTGATGTATAGCTATTAAGATAGGACTCTCTAAGTGCTCTCACTTGATACCAAACATCCATATATTCTGCACACTTCACTGTAATGGACTTGCAAGATAGGTATCTCTCAGTGTTCTCTATCTTGAGCTAAATATGTTAGCTTCATAGATTCTCCACACTTCACTGAATAGAGTTGATATATAGCTCTAAAGGTAGGCCTCTCTCTGTTCTCTCTCTTGATACCAAACATCCGTATATTCTGCATACATAGAACCACAAGATAGGTTTCTCTATGTGTTCTCTATCTTGATGCTAAACAGGTTAGCTTCATAGATTCTCCACACTTCACTGTATAAACTTGATATATAGCTATTAAGATAGGTCTCTCCCTGTGCTCTCTGTTGATATCAAACATCCATAATATTCTGCACACTTCACTGTAATGGACTTGATATGATTCGAATGATAGGTTTCATTATGTGTTCTCTATCTTAATATTTGCCCTAATTTTCTCATTTTCCCCCCAAAAATCTTGTTATTTTGCTGTAAAGCTTATAACTTTTCTACACTTTACTCCAAAAAGATAATTTTTATATCACCGGATAGCCCTTCTAATTATCTGTCTTTTGTACGTGCCAAAATTTTGAGTACTCTAAGTATTAGTAAGTTATGGTGATTTGAAGTGGTAAGGTTTGTGATCTTTCCTGGCGTTTTCCAGTTGCCAAAGCGGTGGCCTGCCAGTGAAAAACCACTACATTTATTGATAATCTGTTGACATGTTGCAGATAAGGGCCTTATCTATCAGTTGACAAAATCTGGGACTTTGGTCTTGTTAATTAGGGCAGTTATGAATTGTACTCTTACTTGATGCTAAACATGTTAGCTTCGTAGATTATCCACACTTCACTGAATAGACTTGATGTATAGCTATTAAGATAGGACTCTCTAAGTGCTCTCACTTGATACCAAACATCCATATATTCTGCACACTTCACTGTAATGGACTTGCAAGATAGGTATCTCTCAGTGTTCTCTATCTTGAGCTAAACATGTTAGCTTCATAGATTCTCCACACTTCACTGAATAGAGTTGATATATAGCTCTAAAGGTAGGCCTCTCTCTGTTCTCTCTCTTGATACCAAACATCCGTATATTCTGCATACATAGAACCACAAGATAGGTTTCTCTATGTGTTCTCTATCTTGATGCTAAACAGGTTAGCTTCATAGATTCTCCACACTTCACTGTATAAACTTGATATATAGCTATTAAGATAGGTCTCTCCCTGTGCTCTCTGTTGATATCAAACATCCATAATATTCTGCACACTTCACTGTAATGGACTTGATATGATTCGAATGATAGGTTTCATTATGTGTTCTCTATCTTGAATTTGGTCTATATGTTTCTCATTTTTTCCCCAAAAATCTTGTTATTTTGCCGTAAAGATCATAACTTTTCTACACGTTACCCAAAAAAGATAATTTTTATATCACCGGATAGCCCTTCTAATTATCTGTCTTTTGTACGTGCCAAAATTTTGAGTACTCTAAGTATTAGCAAGTTATGGTGATTTGAAGTGGTAAGGTTTGCGATCTTTCCTGGCGTTTTCCAGTTGCCAAAGCGGTGGCCTGCCAGTGAAAACCCACTACATTTATTGATAATCTGTTGACATGTTGCAGATAAGGGCCTTCTCTATCAGTTGACAAAATCTGGGACTTTGGTCTTGTTAATTAGGGCAGTTATGAATTGTACTCTTACTTGATGCTAAACATGTTAGCTTCGTAGATTATCCACACTTCACTGAATAGACTTGATGTATAGCTATTAAGATAGGACTCTCTAAGTGCTCTCTCTTGATACCAAACATCCATATATTCTGCACACTTCACTGTAATGGACTTGCAAGATAGGTATCTCTCAGTGTTCTCTATCTTGAGCTAAACATGTTAGCTTCATAGATTCTCCACACTTCACTGAATAGAGTTGATATATAGCTCTAAAGGTATATAGGCCTATCTCTGTTCTCTCTCTTGATACCAAACATCCGTATATTCTGCATACATAGAATCACAAGATAGGTTTCTCTATGTGTTCTCTATCTTGATGCTAAACAGGTTAGCTTCATAGATTCTCCACACTTCACTGTATAAACTTGATATATAGCTATTAAGATAGGTCTCTCCCTGTGCTCTCTGTTGATATCAAACATCCATAATATTCTGCACACTTCACTGTAATGGACTTGATATGATTCGAATGATAGGTTTCATTATGTGTTCTCTATCTTGATATTTGCCCTAATTTGGTCTATATGTTTCTCATTTCCCCCCCAAAAATCTTGTTATTTTGCCGTAAAGCTCATAACTTTTCTACACTTTACCCTAAAAAGATAATTTTTTATCACCGGATAGCCCTTCTAATTATCTGCCTTTTCTACGTGCCAAAATTTTGAGTACTCTAAGTATTAGCAAGTTATGGTGATTTGAAGTGGTAAGGTTTGCGATCTTTCCTGGCGTTTTCCAGTTGCCAAAGCGGTGGCCTGCCAGTGAAAAACCACTACATTTATTGATAATCTGTTGACATGTTGCAGATAAGGGCCTTCTCTATCAGTTGACAAAATCTGGGACTTTGGTCTTGTTAATTAGGGCAGTTATGAATTGTACTCTTACTTGATGCTAAACATGTTAGCTTCGTAGATTATCCACACTTCACTGAATAGACTTGATGTATAGCTATTAAGATAGGACTCTCTAAGTGCTCTCACTTGATACCAAACATCCATATATTCTGCACACTTCACTGTAATGGACTTGCAAGATAGGTATCTCTCAGTGTTCTCTATCTTGAGCTAAATATGTTAGCTTCATAGATTCTCCACACTTCACTGTATAAACTTGATATATAGCTATTAAGATAGGTCTCTCCCTGTGCTCTCTGTTGATATCAAACATCCATAATATTCTGCACACTTCACTGTAATGGACTTGATATGATTCGAATGATAGGTTTCATTATGTGTTCTCTATCTTGATATTTGCCCTAATTTGGTCTATATGTTTCTCATTTCCCCCCCAAAAATCTTGTTATTTTACCGTAAAGCTCATAACTTTTCTACACTTTACCCAAAAAAGATAATTTTTATATCACCGGATAGTCCTTCTAATTATTTGTCTTTTGTACGTGCCAAAATTTTGAGTACTCTAAGTATTAGCAAGTTATGGTAATTTGAAGTGGTAAGGTTTGCGATCTTTCCTGGCGTTTTCCAGTTGCCAAAGCGGTGGCCTGCCAGTGAAAAACCACTACATTTATTGATAATCTGTTGACATGTTGCAGATAAGGGCCTTCTCTATCAGTTGACAAAATCTGGGACTTTGGTCTTGTTAATTAGGGCAGTTATGAATTGTACTCTTACTTGATGCTAAACATGTTAGCTTCGTAGATTATCCACACTTCACTGAATAGACTTGATGTATAGCTATTAAGATAGGACTCTCTAAGTGCTCTCTCTTGATACCAAACATCCATATATTCTGCACACTTCACTGTAATGGACTTGCAAGATAGGTATCTCTCAGTGTTCTCTATCTTGAGCTAAACATGTTAGCTTCATAGATTCTCCACACTTCACTGAATAGAGTTGATATATAGCTCTAAAGGTAGGCCTCTCTCTGTTCTCTCTCTTGATACCAAACATCCGTATATTCTGCATACATAGAATCACAAGATAGGTTTCTCTATGTGTTCTCTATCTTGATGCTAAACAGGTTAGCTTCATAGATTCTCCACACTTCACTGTATAAACTTGATATATAGCTATTAAGATAGGTCTCTCCCTGTGCTCTCTGTTGATATCAAACATCTATAATATTCTGCACACTTCACTGTAATGGACTTGATATGATTCGAATGATAGGTTTCATTATGTGTTCTCTATCTTGATATTTGCCCTAATTTGGTCTATATGTTTCTCATTTTCCCCCCAAAAATCTTGTTATTTTGCCGTAAAGATCATAACTTTTCTACACTTTACCTAAAAAAGATAATTTTTATATCACCGGATAGCCCTTCTAATTATCTGTCTTTTGTACGTGCCAAACTTTTGAGTACTCTAAGTATTAGCAAGTTATGCTGATTTGAAGTGGTAAGGTTTGCGATCTTTCCTGGCATTTTCCAGTTGCCAAAGCGGTGGCCTGCCAGTGAAAAACCACTACATTTATTGATAATCTGTTGACATGTTGCAGATAAGGGCCTTCTCTATCAGTTGACAAAATCTGGGACTTTGGTCTTGTTAATTAGGGCAGTTATGAATTGTACTCTTACTTGATGCTAAACATGTTAGCTTCGTAGATTATCCACACTTCACTGAATAGACTTGATGTATAGCTATTAAGATAGGACTCTCTAAGTGCTCTCACTTGATACCAAACATCCATATATTCTGCACACTTCACTGTAATGGACTTGCAAGATAGGTATCTCTCAGTGTTCTCTATCTTGAGCTAAACATGTTAGCTTCATAGATTCTCCACACTTCACTGAATAGAGTTGATATATAGCTCTAAAGGTAGGCCTCTCTCTGTTCTCTCTCTTGATACCAAACATCCGTATATTCTGCATACATAGAACCACAAGATAGGTTTCTCTATGTGTTCTCTATCTTGATGCTAAACAGGTTAGCTTCATAGATTCTCCACACTTCACTGTATAAACTTGATATATAGCTATTAAGATAGGTCTCTCCCTGTGCTCTCTGTTGATATCAAACATCCATAATATTCTGCACACTTCACTGTAATGGACTTGATATGATTCGAATGATAGGTTTCATTATGTGTTCTCTATCTTGATATTTGCCCTAATTTGGTCTATATGTTTCTCATTTTCCCCCCAAAAATCTTGTTATTTTGCCGTAAAGATCATAACTTTTCTACACTTTACCCAAAAAAGATAATTTTTATATCACCGGATAGCCCTTCTAATTATCTGTCTTTTGTATGTGCCAAAATTTTGAGTACTCTAAGTATTAGCAAGTTATGGTGATTTGAAATGGTAAGGTTTGCGATCTTTCCTGGCGTTTTCCAGTTGCCAAAGCGGTGGCCTGCCAGTGAAAACCCACTACATTTATTGATAATCTGTTGACATGTTGCAGATAAGGGCCTTCTCTATCAGTTGACAAAATCTGGGACTTTGGTCTTGTTAATTAGGGCAGTTATGAATTGTACTCTTACTTGATGCTAAACATGTTAGCTTCGTAGATTATCCACACTTCACTGAATAGACTTGATGTATAGCTATTAAGATAGGACTCTCTAAGTGCTCTCTCTTGATACCAAACATCCATATATTCTGCACACTTCACTGTAATGGACTTGCAAGATAGGTATCTCTCAGTGTTCTCTATCTTGAGCTAAACATGTTAGCTTCATAGATTCTCCACACTTCACTGAATAGAGTTGATATATAGCTCTAAAGGTAGGCCTATCTCTGTTCTCTCTCTTGATACCAAACATCTGTATATTCTGCATACATAGAATCACAAGATAGGTTTCTCTATGTGTTCTCTATCTTGATGCTAAACAGGTTAGCTTCATAGATTCTCCACACTTCACTGTATAAACTTGATATATAGCTATTAAGATAGGTCTCTCCCTGTGCTCTCTGTTGATATCAAACATCCATAATATTCTGCACACTTCACTGTAATGGACTTGATATGATTCGAATGATAGGTTTCATTATGTGTTCTCTATCTTGATATTTGCCCTAATTTGGTCTATATGTTTCTCATTTCCCCCCCCAAAATCTTGTTATTTTGCCGTAAAGCTCATAACTTTTCTAAACTTTACCCCAAAAAGATAATTTTTATCACCGGATAGCCCTTCTAATTATCTGCCTTTTCTACGTGCCAAAATTTTGAGTACTCTAAGTATTAGCAAGTTATGGTGATTTGAAGTGGTAAGGTTTGCGATCTTTCCTGGCGTTTTCCAGTTGCCAAAGCGGTGGCCTGCCAGTGAAAAACCACTACATTTATTGATAATCTGTTGACATGTTGCAGATAAGGGCCTTCTCTATCAGTTGACAAAATTGGGACTTTGGTCTTGTTAATTAGGGCAGTTATGAATTGTACTCTTACTTGATGCTAAACATGTTAGCTTCGTAGATTATCCACACTTCACTGAATAGACTTGATGTATAGCTATTAAGATAGGACTCTCTAAGTGCTCTCTCTTGATACCAAACATCCATATATTCTGCACACTTCACTGTAATGGACTTGCAAGATAGGTATCTCTCAGTGTTCTCTATCTTGAGCTAAACATGTTAGCTTCATAGATTCTCCACACTTCACTGAATAGAGTTGATATATAGCTCTAAAGGTAGGCCTCTCTCTGTTCTCTCTCTTGATACCAAACATCCGTATATTCTGCATACATAGAATCACAAGATAGGTTTCTCTATGTGTTCTCTATCTTGATGCTAAACAGGTTAGCTTCATAGATTCTCCACACTTCACTGTATAAACTTGATATATAGCTATTAAGATAGGTCTCTCCCTGTGCTCTCTGTTGATATCAAACATCCATAATATTCTGCACACTTCACTGTAATGGACTTGATATGATTCGAATGATAGGTTTCATTATGTGTTCTCTATCTTGATATTTGCCCTAATTTGGTCTATGTTTCTCATTTTTTCCCCAAAAATCTTGTTATTTTGCCGTAAATCATAACTTTTCTACACTTTACCCAAAAAAGATAATTTTTATATCACCGGATAGCCCTTCTAATTATCTGTCTTTTGTACGTGCCAAAATTTTGAGTACTCTAAGTATTAGCAAGTTATGGTGATTTGAAGTGGTAAGGTTTGCGATCTTTCCTGGCGTTTTCCAGTTGCCAAAGCGGTGGCCTGCCAGTGAAAAACCACTACATTTATTGATAATCTGTTGACATGTTGCAGATAAGGGCCTTCTCTATCAGTTGACAAAATCTGGGACTTTGGTCTTGTTAATTAGGGCAGTTATGAATTGTACTCTTACTTGATGCTAAACATGTTAGCTTCGTAGATTATCCACACTTCACTGAATAGACTTGATGTATAGCTATTAAGATAGGACTCTCTAAGTGCTCTCTCTTGATACCAAACATCCATATATTCTGCACACTTCACTGTAATGGACTTGCAAGATAGGTATCTCTCAGTGTTCTCTATCTTGAGCTAAACATGTTAGCTTCATAGATTCTCCACACTTCACTGAATAGAGTTGATATATAGCTCTAAAGGTAGGCCTCTCTCTGTTCTCTCTCTTGATACCAAACATCCGTATATGCATACATAGAATCACAAGATAGGTTTCTCTATGTGTTCTCTATCTTGATGCTAAACAGGTTAGCTTCATAGATTCTCCACACTTCACTGTATAAACTTGATATATAGCTATTAAGATAGGTCTCTCCCTGTGCTCTCTGTTGATATCAAACATCCATAATATTCTGCACACTTCACTGTAATGGACTTGATATGATTCGAATGATAGGTTTCATTATGTGTTCTCTATCTTGATATTTGCCCTAATTTGGTCTATATTTTCTCATTTTTCCCCCAAAAATCTTGTTATTTTGCCGTAAAGATCATAACTTTTCTACACTTTACCTAAAAAAGATAATTTTTATATCACCGGATAGCCCTTCTAATTATCTGTCTTTTGTACGTGCCAAACTTTTGAGTACTCTAAGTATTAGCAAGTTATGCTGATTTGAAGTGGTAAGGTTTGCGATCTTTCCTGGCGTTTTCCAGTTGCCAAAGCGGTGGCCTGCCAGTGAAAAACCACTACATTTATTGATAATCTGTTGACATGTTGCAGATAAGGGCCTTCTCTATCAGTTGACAAAATCTGGGACTTTGGTCTTGTTAATTAGGGCAGTTATGAATTGTACTCTTACTTGATGCTAAACATGTTAGCTTCGTAGATTATCCACACTTCACTGAATAGACTTGATGTATAGCTATTAAGATAGGACTCTCTAAGTGCTCTCTCTTGATACCAAACATCCATATATTCTGCACACTTCACTGTAATGGACTTGCAAGATAGGTATCTCTCAGTGTTCTCTATCTTGAGCTAAACATGTTAGCTTCATAGATTCTCCACACTTCACTGAATAGAGTTGATATATAGCTCTAAAGGTAGGCCTATCTCTGTTCTCTCTCTTGATACCAAACATCCGTATATTCTGCATACATAGAATCACAAGATAGGTTTCTCTATGTGTTCTCTATCTTGATGCTAAACAGGTTAGCTTCATAGATTCTCCACACTTCACTGTATAAACTTGATATATAGCTATTAAGATAGGTCTCTCCCTGTGCTCTCTGTTGATATCAAACATCCATAATATTCTGCACACTTCACTGTAATGGACTTGATATGATTCGAATGATAGGTTTCATTATGTGTTCTCTATCTTGATATTTGCCCTAATTTGGTCTATATGTTTCTCATTTCCCCCCCCAAAATCTTGTTATTTTGCCGTAAAGCTCATAACTTTTCTAAACTTTACCCCAAAAAGATAATTTTTATCACCGGATAGCCCTTCTAATTATCTGCCTTTTCTACGTGCCAAAATTTTGAGTACTCTAAGTATTAGCAAGTTATGGTGATTTGAAGTGGTAAGGTTTGCGATCTTTCCTGGCGTTTTCCAGTTGCCAAAGCGGTGGCCTGCCAGTGAAAAACCACTACATTTATTGATAATCTGTTGACATGTTGCAGATAAGGGCCTTCTCTATCAGTTGACAAAATCTGGGACTTTGGTCTTGTTAATTAGGGCAGTTATGAATTGTACTCTTACTTGATGCTAAACATGTTAGCTTCGTAGATTATCCACACTTCACTGAATAGACTTGATGTATAGCTATTAAGATAGGACTCTCTAAGTGCTCTCTCTTGATACCAAACATCCATATATTCTGCACACTTCACTGTAATGGACTTGCAAGATAGGTATCTCTCAGTGTTCTCTATCTTGAGCTAAACATGTTAGCTTCATAGATTCTCCACACTTCACTGAATAGAGTTGATATATAGCTCTAAAGGTAGGCCTCTCTCTGTTCTCTCTCTTGATACCAAACATCCGTATATGCATACATAGAATCACAAGATAGGTTTCTCTATGTGTTCTCTATCTTGATGCTAAACAGGTTAGCTTCATAGATTCTCCACACTTCACTGTATAAACTTGATATATAGCTATTAAGATAGGTCTCTCCCTGTGCTCTCTGTTGATATCAAACATCCATAATATTCTGCACACTTCACTGTAATGGACTTGATATGATTCGAATGATAGGTTTCATTATGTGTTCTCTATCTTGATATTTGCCCTAATTTGGTCTATATGTTTCTCATTTTCCCCCCAAAAATCTTGTTATTTTGCCGTAAAGATCATAACTTTTCTACACTTTACCTAAAAAAGATAATTTTTATATCACCGGATAGCCCTTCTAATTATCTGTCTTTTGTACGTGCCAAACTTTTGAGTACTCTAAGTATTAGCAAGTTATGCTGATTTGAAGTGGTAAGGTTTGCGATCTTTCCTGGCGTTTTCCAGTTGCCAAAGCGGTGGCCTGCCAGTGAAAAACCACTACATTTATTGATAATCTGTTGACATGTTGCAGATAAGGGCCTTCTCTATCAGTTGACAAAATCTGGGACTTTGGTCTTGTTAATTAGGGCAGTTATGAATTGTACTCTTACTTGATGCTAAACATGTTAGCTTCGTAGATTATCCACACTTCACTGAATAGACTTGATGTATAGCTATTAAGATAGGACTCTCTAAGTGCTCTCACTTGATACCAAACATCCATATATTCTGCACACTTCACTGTAATGGACTTGCAAGATAGGTATCTCTCAGTGTTCTCTATCTTGAGCTAAACATGTTAGCTTCATAGATTCTCCACACTTCACTGAATAGAGTTGATATATAGCTCTAAAGGTAGGCCTCTCTCTGTTCTCTCTCTTGATACCAAACATCCGTATATTCTGCATACATAGAACCACAAGATAGGTTTCTCTGTGTGTTCTCTATCTTGATGCTAAACAGGTTAGCTTCATAGATTCTCCACACTTCACTGTATAAACTTGATATATAGCTATTAAGATAGGTCTCTCCCTGTGCTCTCTGTTGATATCAAACATCCATAATATTCTGCACACTTCACTGTAATGGACTTGATATGATTCGAATGATAGGTTTCATTATGTGTTCTCTATCTTGATATTTGCCCTAATTTGGTCTATATGTTTCTCATTTTCCCCCCAAAAATCTTGTTATTTTGCCGTAAAGATCATAACTTTTCTACACTTTACCCAAAAAAGATAATTTTTATATCACCGGATAGCCCTTCTAATTATCTGTCTTTTGTACGTGCCAAAATTTTGAGTACTCTAAGTATTAGCAAGTTATGGTGATTTGAAATGGTAAGGTTTGCGATCTTTCCTGGCGTTTTCCAGTTGCCAAAGCGGTGGCCTGCCAGTGAAAACCCACTACATTTATTGATAATCTGTTGACATGTTGCAGATAAGGGCCTTCTCTATCAGTTGACAAAATCTGGGACTTTGGTCTTGTTAATTAGGGCAGTTATGAATTGTACTCTTACTTGATGCTAAACATGTTAGCTTCGTAGATTATCCACACTTCACTGAATAGACTTGATGTATAGCTATTAAGATAGGACTCTCTAAGTGCTCTCTCTTGATACCAAACATCCATATATTCTGCACACTTCACTGTAATGGACTTGCAAGATAGGTATCTCTCAGTGTTCTCTATCTTGAGCTAAACATGTTAGCTTCATAGATTCTCCACACTTCACTGAATAGAGTTGATATATAGCTCTAAAGGTAGGCCTATCTCTGTTCTCTCTCTTGATACCAAACATCTGTATATTCTGCATACATAGAATCACAAGATAGGTTTCTCTATGTGTTCTCTATCTTGATGCTAAACAGGTTAGCTTCATAGATTCTCCACACTTCACTGTATAAACTTGATATATAGCTATTAAGATAGGTCTCTCCCTGTGCTCTCTGTTGATATCAAACATCCATAATATTCTGCACACTTCACTGTAATGGACTTGATATGATTCGAATGATAGGTTTCATTATGTGTTCTCTATCTTGATATTTGCCCTAATTTGGTCTATATGTTTCTCATTTCCCCCCCCAAAATATTGTTATTTTGCCGTAAAGCTCATAACTTTTCTAAACTTTACCCCAAAAAGATAATTTTTATCACCGGATAGCCCTTCTAATTATCTGCCTTTTCTACGTGCCAAAATTTTGAGTACTCTAAGTATTAGCAAGTTATGGTGATTTGAAGTGGTAAGGTTTGCGATCTTTCCTGGCGTTTTCCAGTTGCCAAAGCGGTGGCCTGCCAGTGAAAAACCACTACATTTATTGATAATCTGTTGACATGTTGCAGATAAGGGCCTTCTCTATCAGTTGACAAAATTGGGACTTTGGTCTTGTTAATTAGGGCAGTTATGAATTGTACTCTTACTTGATGCTAAACATGTTAGCTTCGTAGATTATCCACACTTCACTGAATAGACTTGATGTATAGCTATTAAGATAGGACTCTCTAAGTGCTCTCTCTTGATACCAAACATCCATATATTCTGCACACTTCACTGTAATGGACTTGCAAGATAGGTATCTCTCAGTGTTCTCTATCTTGAGCTAAACATGTTAGCTTCATAGATTCTCCACACTTCACTGAATAGACTTGATATATAGCTCTAAAGGTAGGCCTCTCTCTGTTCTCTCTCTTGATACCAAACATCCGTATATTCTGCATACATAGAATCACAAGATAGGTTTCTCTATGTGTTCTCTATCTTGATGCTAAACAGGTTAGCTTCATAGATTCTCCACACTTCACTGTATAAACTTGATATATAGCTATTAAGATAGGTCTCTCCCTGTGCTCTCTGTTGATATCAAACATCCATAATATTCTGCACACTTCACTGTAATGGACTTGATATGATTCGAATGATAGGTTTCATTATGTGTTCTCTATCTTGATATTTGCCCTAATTTGGTCTATGTTTCTCATTTTTTCCCCAAAAATCTTGTTATTTTGCCGTAAATCATAACTTTTCTACACTTTACCCAAAAAAGATAATTTTTATATCACCGGATAGCCCTTCTAATTATCTGTCTTTTGTACGTGCCAAAATTTTGAGTACTCTAAGTATTAGCAAGTTATGGTGATTTGAAGTGGTAAGGTTTGCGATCTTTCCTGGCGTTTTCCAGTTGCCAAAGCGGTGGCCTGCCAGTGAAAAACCACTACATTTATTGATAATCTGTTGACATGTTGCAGATAAGGGCCTTCTCTATCAGTTGACAAAATCTGGGACTTTGGTCTTGTTAATTAGGGCAGTTATGAATTGTACTCTTACTTGATGCTAAACATGTTAGCTTCGTAGATTATCCACACTTCACTGAATAGACTTGATGTATAGCTATTAAGATAGGACTCTCTAAGTGCTCTCTCTTGATACCAAACATCCATATATTCTGCACACTTCACTGTAATGGACTTGCAAGATAGGTATCTCTCAGTGTTCTCTATCTTGAGCTAAACATGTTAGCTTCATAGATTCTCCACACTTCACTGAATAGAGTTGATATATAGCTCTAAAGGTAGGCCTCTCTCTGTTCTCTCTCTTGATACCAAACATCCGTATATGCATACATAGAATCACAAGATAGGTTTCTCTATGTGTTCTCTATCTTGATGCTAAACAGGTTAGCTTCATAGATTCTCCACACTTCACTGTATAAACTTGATATATAGCTATTAAGATAGGTCTCTCCCTGTGCTCTCTGTTGATATCAAACATCCATAATATTCTGCACACTTCACTGTAATGGACTTGATATGATTCGAATGATAGGTTTCATTATGTGTTCTCTATCTTAATATTTGCCCTAATTTTCTCATTTTCCCCCCAAAAATCTTGTTATTTTGCTGTAAAGCTTATAACTTTTCCACACTTTACTCCAAAAAGATAATTTTTATATCACCGGATAGCCCTTCTAATTATCTGTCTTTTGTACGTGCCAAAATTTTGAGTACTCTAAGTATTAGTAAGTTATGGTGATTTGAAGTGGTAAGGTTTGTGATCTTTCCTGGCGTTTTCCAGTTGCCAAAGCGGTGGCCTGCCAGTGAAAAACCACTACATTTATTGATAATCTGTTGACATGTTGCAGATAAGGGCCTTCTCTATCAGTTGACAAAATCTGGGACTTTGGTCTTGTTAATTAGGGCAGTTATGAATTGTACTCTTACTTGATGCTAAACATGTTAGCTTCGTAGATTATCCACACTTCACTGAATAGACTTGATGTATAGCTATTAAGATAGGACTCTCTAAGTGCTCTCACTTGATACCAAACATCCATATATTCTGCACACTTCACTGTAATGGACTTGCAAGATAGGTATCTCTCAGTGTTCTCTATCTTGAGCTAAATATGTTAGCTTCATAGATTCTCCACACTTCACTGAATAGAGTTGATATATAGCTCTAAAGGTAGGCCTCTCTCTGTTCTCTCTCTTGATACCAAACATCCGTATATTCTGCATACATAGAACCACAAGATAGGTTTCTCTATGTGTTCTCTATCTTGATGCTAAACAGGTTAGCTTCATAGATTCTCCACACTTCACTGTATAAACTTGATATATAGCTATTAAGATAGGTCTCTCCCTGTGCTCTCTGTTGATATCAAACATCCATAATATTCTGCACACTTCACTGTAATGGACTTGATATGATTCGAATGATAGGTTTCATTATGTGTTCTCTATCTTAATATTTGCCCTAATTTTCTCATTTCCCCCCCAAAAATCTTGTTATTTTGCTGTAAAGCTTATAACTTTTCTACACTTTACTCCAAAAAGATAATTTTTATATCACCGGATAGCCCTTCTAATTATCTGTCTTTTGTACGTGCCAAAATTTTGAGTACTCTAAGTATTAGCAAGTTATGTTGATTTGAAGTGGTAAGGTTTGCGATCTTTCCTGGCGTTTTCCAGTTGCCAAAGCGGTGGCCTGCCAGTGAAAACCCACTACATTTATTGATAATCTGTTGACATGTTGCAGATAAGGGCCTTCTCTATCAGTTGACAAAATCTGGGACTTTGGTCTTGTTAATTAGGGCAGTTATGAATTGTACTCTTACTTGATGCTAAACATGTTAGCTTCGTAGATTATCCACACTTCACTGAATAGACTTGATGTATAGCTATTAAGATAGGACTCTCTAAGTGCTCTCTCTTGATACCAAACATCCATATATTCTGCACACTTCACTGTAATGGACTTGCAAGATAGGTATCTCTCAGTGTTCTCTATCTTGAGCTAAACATGTTAGCTTCATAGATTCTCCACACTTCACTGAATAGAGTTGATATATAGCTCTAAAGGTAGGCCTATCTCTGTTCTCTCTCTTGATACCAAACATCTGTATATTCTGCATACATAGAATCACAAGATAGGTTTCTCTATGTGTTCTCTATCTTGATGCTAAACAGGTTAGCTTCATAGATTCTCCACACTTCACTGTATAAACTTGATATATAGCTATTAAGATAGGTCTCTCCCTGTGCTCTCTGTTGATATCAAACATCCATAATATTCTGCACACTTCACTGTAATGGACTTGATATGATTCGAATGATAGGTTTCATTATGTGTTCTCTATCTTGATATTTGCCCTAATTTGGTCTATATGTTTCTCATTTCCCCCCCCAAAATCTTGTTATTTTGCCGTAAAGCTCATAACTTTTCTAAACTTTACCCCAAAAAGATAATTTTTATCACCGGATATATAGCCCTTCTAATTATCTGCCTTTTCTACGTGCCAAAATTTTGAGTACTCTAAGTATTAGCAAGTTATGGTGATTTGAAGTGGTAAGGTTTGCGATCTTTCCTGGCGTTTTCCAGTTGCCAAAGCGGTGGCCTGCCAGTGAAAAACCACTACATTTATTGATAATCTGTTGACATGTTGCAGATAAGGGCCTTCTCTATCAGTTGACAAAATTGGGACTTTGGTCTTGTTAATTAGGGCAGTTATGAATTGTACTCTTACTTGATGCTAAACATGTTAGCTTCGTAGATTATCCACACTTCACTGAATAGACTTGATGTATAGCTATTAAGATAGGACTCTCTAAGTGCTCTCTCTTGATACCAAACATCCATATATTCTGCACACTTCACTGTAATGGACTTGCAAGATAGGTATCTCTCAGTGTTCTCTATCTTGAGCTAAACATGTTAGCTTCATAGATTCTCCACACTTCACTGAATAGACTTGATATATAGCTCTAAAGGTAGGCCTCTCTCTGTTCTCTCTCTTGATACCAAACATCCGTATATTCTGCATACATAGAATCACAAGATAGGTTTCTCTATGTGTTCTCTATCTTGATGCTAAACAGGTTAGCTTCATAGATTCTCCACACTTCACTGTATAAACTTGATATATAGCTATTAAGATAGGTCTCTCCCTGTGCTCTCTGTTGATATCAAACATCCATAATATTCTGCACACTTCACTGTAATGGACTTGATATGATTCGAATGATAGGTTTCATTATGTGTTCTCTATCTTGATATTTGCCCTAATTTGGTCTATGTTTCTCATTTTTCCCCCAAAAATCTTGTTATTTTGCCGTAAAGCTCATAACTTTTCTACACTTTACCCAAAAAAGATAATTTTTATATCACCGGATAGCCCTTCTAATTATCTGTCTTTTGTACGTGCCAAAATTTTGAGTACTCTAAGTATTAGCAAGTTATGGTGATTTGAAGTGGTAAGGTTTGCGATCTTTCCTGGCGTTTTCCAGTTGCCAAAGCGGTGGCCTGCCAGTGAAAAACCACTACATTTATTGATAATCTGTTGACATGTTGCAGATAAGGGCCTTCTCTATCAGTTGACAAAATCTGGGACTTTGGTCTTGTTAATTAGGGCAGTTATGAATTGTACTCTTACTTGATGCTAAACATGTTAGCTTCGTAGATTATCCACACTTCACTGAATAGACTTAATGTATAGCTATTAAGATAGGACTCTTGATACCAAACATCCATATATTCTGCACACTTCACTGTAATGGACTTGCAAGATAGGTATCTCTCAGTGTTCTCTATCTTGAGCTAAACATGTTAGCTTCATAGATTCTCCACACTTCACTGAATAGACTTGATATATAGCTCTAAAGGTAGGCCTCTCTCTGTTCTCTCTCTTGATACCAAACATCCGTATATTCTGCATACATAGAATCACAAGATAGGTTTCTCTATGTGTTCTCTATCTTGATGCTAAACAGGTTAGCTTCATAGATTCTCCACACTTCACTGTATAAACTTGATATATAGCTATTAAGATAGGTCTCTCCCTGTGCTCTCTGTTGATATCAAACATCCATAATATTCTGCACACTTCACTGTAATGGACTTGATATGATTCGAATGATAGGTTTCATTATGTGTTCTCTATCTTGATATTTGCCCTAATTTGGTCTATGTTTATCATTTTTTCCCCAAAAATCTTGTTATTTTGCCGTAAATCATAACTTTTCTACACTTTACCCAAAAAAGATAATTTTTATATCACCGGATAGCCCTTCTAATTATCTGTCTTTTGTACGTGCCAAAATTTTGAGTACTCTAAGTATTAGCAAGTTATGGTGATTTGAAGTGGTAAGGTTTGCGATCTTTCCTGGCGTTTTCCAGTTGCCAAAGCGGTGGCCTGCCAGTGAAAAACCACTACATTTATTGATAATCTGTTGACATGTTGCAGATAAGGGCCTTCTCTATCAGTTGACAAAATCTGGGACTTTGGTCTTGTTAATTAGGGCAGTTATGAATTGTACTCTTACTTGATGCTAAACATGTTAGCTTCGTAGATTATCCACACTTCACTGAATAGACTTAATGTATAGCTATTAAGATAGGACTCTTGATACCAAACATCCATATATTCTGCACACTTCACTGTAATGGACTTGCAAGATAGGTATCTCTCAGTGTTCTCTATCTTGAGCTAAACATGTTAGCTTCATAGATTCTCCACACTTCACTGAATAGAGTTGATATATAGCTCTAAAGGTAGGCCTATCTCTGTTCTCTCTCTTGATACCAAACATCTGTATATTCTGCATACATAGAATCACAAGATAGGTTTCTCTATGTGTTCTCTATCTTGATGCTAAACAGGTTAGCTTCATAGATTCTCCACACTTCACTGTATAAACTTGATATATAGCTATTAAGATAGGTCTCTCCCTGTGCTCTCTGTTGATATCAAACATCCATAATATTCTGCACACTTCACTGTAATGGACTTGATATGATTCGAATGATAGGTTTCATTATGTGTTCTCTATCTTGATATTTGCCCTAATTTGGTCTATATGTTTCTCATTTCCCCCCCCAAAAATCTTGTTATTTTGCCGTAAAGCTCATAACTTTTCTACACTTTACCCAAAAAAGAAAAGTTTTATATTGATATTGATATTGATATTGATATTGAGATATAATTCTAGAGACACTTTCACATGTGTATGTATAGAATATATGTATGTATAGAATATAGGATGGAGACACAACATTATATTGTTACTGCTGGATGGCAAGGTGACGATACAATTTATACTTAAAAGATTTCAAAGAGGTTGAACTCCTGATCAAGTTTGGTAAGGAGTTCCAGTCAGAGATTACTCTACAATTGAAAAAGTATTTTCTTAAGTCTAATCTCGATCTAGGTACAGTGAGGTGTCCACTCTGAGCACATCGGGTGTTGACACTATGCTTATCGGTCACATATGAGAAAAGGCTCTCTACTTCAATATTAGTGTGCCCACTCAATATTTTATACACTTCAGTAAGGTCAAATCTCCGACGCCTCTCAACCAATGTGGTTAGATTAAGTTCAATCAATTTGTCTTCATAGTGGGCTCCTTCAAGGCCGTTGATCAGACGCACCATTCTTCTCTGAACTTTTTCGAGTGTGTAGATGTCTTTCTGGAGGTGAGGGTTGTATGCTTGGACACAGTAGTCCAGATGTGGCCGCACGTAGATTTTGTAGAGTCGGAGCAGGACGTCCTTATCCCTCAGAACGAAGCTCCTCTTGATTTGTCCGATGATGCAGTTTGCAGTTGCTGCCGCCTTCTGTATCTGGTCCCTGAACCTGGCCTTGGAGTCAACAATTATTCCCAGATCTCGCTCTTTCACTGTTATTGCTAAGTCATGGCCATTCACAGAATAACTTCTTCTTGAGTTCTTTGCTCCGATGTGCATGACTTTACATTTAGCCACATTGAAGCTCATTTGCCAAGAATGGCCCCACTGCTCTAGAATTTTCAAATCATTTGAGAGAGATCCATGATCCTCCTCACTGTTTACCATCGCCCTCAGTAGCTTGAGGTCATCAGCAAAAAGAAAGGCAAAGCTTGAGACACCATCGCAGATGTCATTGACGTAGAGGAGAAAGAGCAATGGCCCGAGAACCGACCCTTGTGGGACCCCACTGGTGACACTTGTCCACTCCGAGCACTGACCATTCAGCACTATCCTTTGCTTTCTGCTTGTGAGCCACTCTCTGATCCAATCCCACACCTTTCCAGTGATGCCATGTGCTCCGATTTTCTCCATAAGCCTCTGATGGGGAACAGTGTCAAAGGCCTTCTTGAAATCGAAGAACACCACATCCACCGGAAATCCCTCATCGAGGTGTAATGTCATTTTGTTCAGGAATAACAGGAGATTTGTAAGTGTGCTCCTTTTGGGAACGAAACCATGCTGTTCATCGCATATCAAATTATTTTGGACCAGGTGGTCCAACAGCCGGTCTTTAATGATGGACTCCATAATTTTTCCAGCAATGCATGTCAGACTAATTGGACGGTAGTTGCCAGGATTGTCCCTAGCTCCCTTCTTAAAGATCGGGGTTATATTAGCTGCCTTCCATTGTTCGGGGACTACACCCCCTGACATTGAGAGATTGAAGATCATTGCAAGTGGGAAGCACAGAGTGCCAGAACATGCTTTTAGCACATGCGAAGCTATACTATCAGGACCAGGGGAGGAGTTGGGCTTCAATCTAGAGATCTTTTCATTCACCTTGTTGGGGTCGAAGTACACAGAGTTGCATGGCTCTTCTCCCATATAGTGCTGCCTTGCTTGGGGGATATTTGTCACATCTTCTTTTGTAAAAACGGAACTGAAGAACGAGTTGAGGATGTCAGCTTGCTGTTTATCATCATTCGTCACTTTACCATTAGCGTCTCTGAGAGGGCCAATACTGTCTTTAACTTTTGTCTTTGATCGCATATAACTATAAAAGCTCTTAGGTTTGGACATCAGGTCTTTAGCTATCACCGGATAGCCCTTCTAATTATCTGTCTTTTGTACGTGCCCAAATTTTGAGTACTCTAAGTATTAGCAAGTTATGGTGATTTGAAATGGTAAGGTTTGCGATCTTTCCTGGCGTTTTCCAGTTGCCAAAGCGGTGGCCTGCCAGTGAAAAACCACTACATTTATTGATAATCTGTTGACATGTTGCAGATAAAGGCCTTCTCTATCAGTTGACAAAATCTGGGACTTTGGTCTTGTTAATTAGGGCAGTTATGAATTGTACTCTTACTTGATGCTAAACATGTTAGCTTCGTAGATTATCCACACTTCACTGAATAGACTTGATGTATAGCTATTAAGATAGGACTCTCTAAGTGCTCTCTCTTGATACCAAACATCCATATATTCTGCACACTTCACTGTAATGGACTTGCAAGATAGGTATCTCTCAGTGTTCTCTATCTTGAGCTAAACATGTTAGCTTCATAGATTCTCCACACTTCACTGAATAGACTTGATATATAGCTCTAAAGGTAGGCCTCTCTCTGTTCTCTCTCTTGATACCAAACATCCGTATATTCTGCATACATAGAATCACAAGATAGATTTCTCTATGTGTTCTCTATCTTGATGCTAAACAGGTTAGCTTCATAGATTCTCCACACTTCACTGTATAAACTTGATATATAGCTATTAAGATAGGTCTCTCCCTGTGCTCTCTGTTGATATCAAACATCCATAATATTCTGCACACTTCACTGTAATGGACTTGATATGATTCGAATGATAGGTTTCATTATGTGTTCTCTATCTTGATATTTGCCCTAATTTGGTCTATATGTTTCTCATTTCCCCCCCCAAAATCTTGTTATTTTGCCGTAAAGCTCATAACTTTTCTAAACTTTACCCCAAAAAGATAATTTTTATCACCGGATATATAGCCCTTCTAATTATCTGCCTTTTCTACGTGCCAAAATTTTGAGTACTCTAAGTATTAGCAAGTTATGGTGATTTGAAGTGGTAAGGTTTGCGATCTTTCCTGGCGTTTTCCAGTTGCCAAAGCGGTGGCCTGCCAGTGAAAAACCACTACATTTATTGATAATCTGTTGACATGTTGCAGATAAAGGCCTTCTCTATCAGTTGACAAAATCTGGGACTTTGGTCTTGTTAATTAGGGCAGTTATGAATTGTACTCTTACTTGATGCTAAACATGTTAGCTTCGTAGATTATCCACACTTCACTGAATAGACTTGATGTATAGCTATTAAGATAGGACTCTCTAAGTGCTCTCTCTTGATACCAAACATCCATATATTCTGCACACTTCACTGTAATGGACTTGCAAGATAGGTATCTCTCAGTGTTCTCTATCTTGAGCTAAACATGTTAGCTTCATAGATTCTCCACACTTCACTGAATAGACTTGATATATAGCTCTAAAGGTAGGCCTCTCTCTGTTCTCTCTCTTGATACCAAACATCCGTATATTCTGCATACATAGAATCACAAGATAGATTTCTCTATGTGTTCTCTATCTTGATGCTAAACAGGTTAGCTTCATAGATTCTCCACACTTCACTGTATAAACTTGATATATAGCTATTAAGATAGGTCTCTCCCTGTGCTCTCTGTTGATATCAAACATCCATAATATTCTGCACACTTCACTGTAATGGACTTGATATGATTCGAATGATAGGTTTCATTATGTGTTCTCTATCTTGATATTTGCCCTAATTTGGTCTATATGTTTCTCATTTCCCCCCCCAAAATCTTGTTATTTTGCCGTAAAGCTCATAACTTTTCTAAACTTTACCCCAAAAAGATAATTTTTATCACCGGATATATAGCCCTTCTAATTATCTGCCTTTTCTACGTGCCAAAATTTTGAGTACTCTAAGTATTAGCAAGTTATGGTGATTTGAAGTGGTAAGGTTTGCGATCTTTCCTGGCGTTTTCCAGTTGCCAAAGCGGTGGCCTGCCAGTGAAAAACCACTACATTTATTGATAATCTGTTGACATGTTGCAGATAAGGGCCTTCTCTATCAGTTGACAAAATTGGGACTTTGGTCTTGTTAATTAGGGCAGTTATGAATTGTACTCTTACTTGATGCTAAACATGTTAGCTTCGTAGATTATCCACACTTCACTGAATAGACTTGATGTATAGCTATTAAGATAGAACTCTCTAAGTGCTCTCTCTTGATACCAAACATCCATATATTCTGCACACTTCACTGTAATGGACTTGCAAGATAGGTATCTCTCAGTGTTCTCTATCTTGAGCTAAACATGTTAGCTTCATAGATTCTCCACACTTCACTGAATAGACTTGATATATAGCTCTAAAGGTAGGCCTCTCTCTGTTCTCTCTCTTGATACCAAACATCCGTATATTCTGCATACATAGAATCACAAGATAGGTTTCTCTATGTGTTCTCTATCTTGATGCTAAACAGGTTAGCTTCATAGATTCTCCACACTTCACTGTATAAACTTGATATATAGCTATTAAGATAGGTCTCTCCCTGTGCTCTCTGTTGATATCAAACATCCATAATATTCTGCACACTTCACTGTAATGGACTTGATATGATTCGAATGATAGGTTTCATTATGTGTTCTCTATCTTGATATTTGCCCTAATTTGGTCTATGTTTCTCATTTTTCCCCCAAAAATCTTGTTATTTTGCCGTAAAGCTCATAACTTTTCTACACTTTACCCAAAAAAGATAATTTTTATATCACCGGATAGCCCTTCTAATTATCTGTCTTTTGTACGTGCCAAAATTTTGAGTACTCTAAGTATTAGCAAGTTATGGTGATTTGAAGTGGTAAGGTTTGCGATCTTTCCTGGCGTTTTCCAGTTGCCAAAGCGGTGGCCTGCCAGTGAAAAACCACTACATTTATTGATAATCTGTTGACATGTTGCAGATAAGGGCCTTCTCTATCAGTTGACAAAATCTGGGACTTTGGTCTTGTTAATTAGGGCAGTTATGAATTGTACTCTTACTTGATGCTAAACATGTTAGCTTCGTAGATTATCCACACTTCACTGAATAGACTTAATGTATAGCTATTAAGATAGGACTCTTGATACCAAACATCCATATATTCTGCACACTTCACTGTAATGGACTTGCAAGATAGGTATCTCTCAGTGTTCTCTATCTTGAGCTAAACATGTTAGCTTCATAGATTCTCCACACTTCACTGAATAGACTTGATATATAGCTCTAAAGGTAGGCCTCTCTCTGTTCTCTCTCTTGATACCAAACATCCGTATATTCTGCATACATAGAATCACAAGATAGGTTTCTCTATGTGTTCTCTATCTTGATGCTAAACAGGTTAGCTTCATAGATTCTCCACACTTCACTGTATAAACTTGATATATAGCTATTAAGATAGGTCTCTCCCTGTGCTCTCTGTTGATATCAAACATCCATAATATTCTGCACACTTCACTGTAATGGACTTGATATGATTCGAATGATAGGTTTCATTATGTGTTCTCTATCTTGATATTTGCCCTAATTTGGTCTATGTTTATCATTTTTTCCCCAAAAATCTTGTTATTTTGCCGTAAATCATAACTTTTCTACACTTTACCCAAAAAAGATAATTTTTATATCACCGGATAGCCCTTCTAATTATCTGTCTTTTGTACGTGCCAAAATTTTGAGTACTCTAAGTATTAGCAAGTTATGGTGATTTGAAGTGGTAAGGTTTGCGATCTTTCCTGGCGTTTTCCAGTTGCCAAAGCGGTGGCCTGCCAGTGAAAAACCACTACATTTATTGATAATCTGTTGACATGTTGCAGATAAGGGCCTTCTCTATCAGTTGACAAAATCTGGGACTTTGGTCTTGTTAATTAGGGCAGTTATGAATTGTACTCTTACTTGATGCTAAACATGTTAGCTTCGTAGATTATCCACACTTCACTGAATAGACTTAATGTATAGCTATTAAGATAGGACTCTTGATACCAAACATCCATATATTCTGCACACTTCACTGTAATGGACTTGCAAGATAGGTATCTCTCAGTGTTCTCTATCTTGAGCTAAACATGTTAGCTTCATAGATTCTCCACACTTCACTGAATAGAGTTGATATATAGCTCTAAAGGTAGGCCTATCTCTGTTCTCTCTCTTGATACCAAACATCTGTATATTCTGCATACATAGAATCACAAGATAGGTTTCTCTATGTGTTCTCTATCTTGATGCTAAACAGGTTAGCTTCATAGATTCTCCACACTTCACTGTATAAACTTGATATATAGCTATTAAGATAGGTCTCTCCCTGTGCTCTCTGTTGATATCAAACATCCATAATATTCTGCACACTTCACTGTAATGGACTTGATATGATTCGAATGATAGGTTTCATTATGTGTTCTCTATCTTGATATTTGCCCTAATTTGGTCTATATGTTTCTCATTTCCCCCCCCAAAAATCTTGTTATTTTGCCGTAAAGCTCATAACTTTTCTACACTTTACCCAAAAAAGAAAAGTTTTATATTGATATTGATATTGATATTGATATTGAGATATAATTCTAGAGACACTTTCACATGTGTATGTATAGAATATATGTATGTATAGAATATAGGATGGAGACACAACATTATATTGTTACTGCTGGATGGCAAGGTGACGATACAATTTATACTTAAAAGATTTCAAAGAGGTTGAACTCCTGATCAAGTTTGGTAAGGAGTTCCAGTCAGAGATTACTCTACAATTGAAAAAGTATTTTCTTAAGTCTAATCTCGATCTAGGTACAGTGAGGTGTCCACTCTGAGCACATCGGGTGTTGACACTATGCTTATCGGTCACATATGAGAAAAGGCTCTCTACTTCAATATTAGTGTGCCCACTCAATATTTTATACACTTCAGTAAGGTCAAATCTCCGACGCCTCTCAACCAATGTGGTTAGATTAAGTTCAATCAATTTGTCTTCATAGTGGGCTCCTTCAAGGCCGTTGATCAGACGCACCATTCTTCTCTGAACTTTTTCGAGTGTGTAGATGTCTTTCTGGAGGTGAGGGTTGTATGCTTGGACACAGTAGTCCAGATGTGGCCGCACGTAGATTTTGTAGAGTCGGAGCAGGACGTCCTTATCCCTCAGAACGAAGCTCCTCTTGATTTGTCCGATGATGCAGTTTGCAGTTGCTGCCGCCTTCTGTATCTGGTCCCTGAACCTGGCCTTGGAGTCAACAATTATTCCCAGATCTCGCTCTTTCACTGTTATTGCTAAGTCATGGCCATTCACAGAATAACTTCTTCTTGAGTTCTTTGCTCCGATGTGCATGACTTTACATTTAGCCACATTGAAGCTCATTTGCCAAGAATGGCCCCACTGCTCTAGAATTTTCAAATCATTTGAGAGAGATCCATGATCCTCCTCACTGTTTACCATCGCCCTCAGTAGCTTGAGGTCATCAGCAAAAAGAAAGGCAAAGCTTGAGACACCATCGCAGATGTCATTGACGTAGAGGAGAAAGAGCAATGGCCCGAGAACCGACCCTTGTGGGACCCCACTGGTGACACTTGTCCACTCCGAGCACTGACCATTCAGCACTATCCTTTGCTTTCTGCTTGTGAGCCACTCTCTGATCCAATCCCACACCTTTCCAGTGATGCCATGTGCTCCGATTTTCTCCATAAGCCTCTGATGGGGAACAGTGTCAAAGGCCTTCTTGAAATCGAAGAACACCACATCCACCGGAAATCCCTCATCGAGGTGTAATGTCATTTTGTTCAGGAATAACAGGAGATTTGTAAGTGTGCTCCTTTTGGGAACGAAACCATGCTGTTCATCGCATATCAAATTATTTTGGACCAGGTGGTCCAACAGCCGGTCTTTAATGATGGACTCCATAATTTTTCCAGCAATGCATGTCAGACTAATTGGACGGTAGTTGCCAGGATTGTCCCTAGCTCCCTTCTTAAAGATCGGGGTTATATTAGCTGCCTTCCATTGTTCGGGGACTACACCCCCTGACATTGAGAGATTGAAGATCATTGCAAGTGGGAAGCACAGAGTGCCAGAACATGCTTTTAGCACATGCGAAGCTATACTATCAGGACCAGGGGAGGAGTTGGGCTTCAATCTAGAGATCTTTTCATTCACCTTGTTGGGGTCGAAGTACACAGAGTTGCATGGCTCTTCTCCCATATAGTGCTGCCTTGCTTGGGGGATATTTGTCACATCTTCTTTTGTAAAAACGGAACTGAAGAACGAGTTGAGGATGTCAGCTTGCTGTTTATCATCATTCGTCACTTTACCATTAGCGTCTCTGAGAGGGCCAATACTGTCTTTAACTTTTGTCTTTGATCGCATATAACTATAAAAGCTCTTAGGTTTGGACATCAGGTCTTTAGCTATCACCGGATAGCCCTTCTAATTATCTGTCTTTTGTACGTGCCCAAATTTTGAGTACTCTAAGTATTAGCAAGTTATGGTGATTTGAAATGGTAAGGTTTGCGATCTTTCCTGGCGTTTTCCAGTTGCCAAAGCGGTGGCCTGCCAGTGAAAAACCACTACATTTATTGATAATCTGTTGACATGTTGCAGATAAAGGCCTTCTCTATCAGTTGACAAAATCTGGGACTTTGGTCTTGTTAATTAGGGCAGTTATGAATTGTACTCTTACTTGATGCTAAACATGTTAGCTTCGTAGATTATCCACACTTCACTGAATAGACTTGATGTATAGCTATTAAGATAGGACTCTCTAAGTGCTCTCTCTTGATACCAAACATCCATATATTCTGCACACTTCACTGTAATGGACTTGCAAGATAGGTATCTCTCAGTGTTCTCTATCTTGAGCTAAACATGTTAGCTTCATAGATTCTCCACACTTCACTGAATAGACTTGATATATAGCTCTAAAGGTAGGCCTCTCTCTGTTCTCTCTCTTGATACCAAACATCCGTATATTCTGCATACATAGAATCACAAGATAGATTTCTCTATGTGTTCTCTATCTTGATGCTAAACAGGTTAGCTTCATAGATTCTCCACACTTCACTGTATAAACTTGATATATAGCTATTAAGATAGGTCTCTCCCTGTGCTCTCTGTTGATATCAAACATCCATAATATTCTGCACACTTCACTGTAATGGACTTGATATGATTCGAATGATAGGTTTCATTATGTGTTCTCTATCTTGATATTTGCCCTAATTTGGTCTATATGTTTCTCATTTCCCCCCCCAAAATCTTGTTATTTTGCCGTAAAGCTCATAACATTTTTTTACACTTTACCCAAAAAAGAAAAGTTTTATATCACCGGATAGCCCTTCTAATTATCTGTCTTTTGTACGTGCCAAAATTTTGAGTACTCTAAGTATTAGCAAGTTATGGTGATTTGAAGTGGTAAGGTTTGCGATCTTTCCTGGCGTTTTCCAGTTGCCAAAGCGGTGGCCTGCCAGTGAAAAACCACTACATTTATTGATAATCTGTTGACATGTTGCAGATAAGGGCCTTCTCTATCAGTTGACAAAATCTGGGACTTTGGTCTTGTTAATTAGGGCAGTTATGAATTGTACTCTTACTTGATGCTAAACATGTTAGCTTCGTAGATTATCCACACTTCACTGAATAGACTTGATGTATAGCTATTAAGATAGGACTCTCTAAGTGCTCTCTCTTGATACCAAACATCCATATATTCTGCACACTTCACTGTAATGGACTTGCAAGATAGGTATCTCTCAGTGTTCTCTATCTTGAGCTAAACATGTTAGCTTCATAGATTCTCCACACTTCACTGAATAGACTTGATATATAGCTCTAAAGGTAGGCCTCTCTCTGTTCTCTCTCTTGATACCAAACATCCGTATATTCTGCATACATAGAATCACAAGATAGGTTTCTCTATGTGTTCTCTATCTTGATGCTAAACAGGTTAGCTTCATAGATTCTCCACACTTCACTGTATAAACTTGATATATAGCTATTAAGATAGGTCTCTCCCTGTGCTCTCTGTTGATATCAAACATCCATAATATTCTGCACACTTCACTGTAATGGACTTGATATGATTCGAATGATAGGTTTCATTATGTGTTCTCTATCTTGAATTTGGTCTATATGTTTCTCATTTCCCCCCCAAAAATCTTGTTATTTTGCCGTAAAGATCATAACTTTTCTACACGTTACCCAAAAAAGATAATTTTTATATCACCGGATAGCCCTTCTAATTATCTGTCTTTTGTACGTGCCAAAATTTTGAGTACTCTAAGTATTAGCAAGTTATGGTGATTTGAAGTGGTAAGGTTTGCGATCTTTCCTGGCGTTTTCCAGTTGCCAAAGCGGTGGCCTGCCAGTGAAAACCCACTACATTTATTGATAATCTGTTGACATGTTGCAGATAAGGGCCTTCTCTATCAGTTGACAAAATCTGGGACTTTGGTCTTGTTAATTAGGGCAGTTATGAATTGTACTCTTACTTGATGCTAAACATGTTAGCTTCGTAGATTATCCACACTTCACTGAATAGACTTGATGTATAGCTATTAAGATAGGACTCTCTAAGTGCTCTCTCTTGATACCAAACATCCATATATTCTGCACACTTCACTGTAATGGACTTGCAAGATAGGTATCTCTCAGTGTTCTCTATCTTGAGCTAAACATGTTAGCTTCATAGATTCTCCACACTTCACTGAATAGAGTTGATATATAGCTCTAAAGGTAGGCCTATCTCTGTTCTCTCTCTTGATACCAAACATCCGTATATTCTGCATACATAGAATCACAAGATAGGTTTCTCTATGTGTTCTCTATCTTGATGCTAAACAGGTTAGCTTCATAGATTCTCCACACTTCACTGTATAAACTTGATATATAGCTATTAAGATAGGTCTCTCCCTGTGCTCTCTGTTGATATCAAACATCCATAATATTCTGCACACTTCACTGTAATGGACTTGATATGATTCGAATGATAGGTTTCATTATGTGTTCTCTATCTTGATATTTGCCCTAATTTGGTCTATATGTTTCTCATTTCCCCCCCAAAAATCTTGTTATTTTGCCGTAAAGCTCATAACTTTTCTACACTTTACCCTAAAAAGATAATTTTTTATCACCAGATAGCCCTTCTAATTATCTGCCTTTTCTACGTGCCAAAATTTTGAGTACTCTAAGTATTAGCAAGTTATGGTGATTTGAAGTGGTAAGGTTTGCGATCTTTCCTGGCGTTTTCCAGTTGCCAAAGCGGTGGCCTGCCAGTGAAAAACCACTACATTTATTGATAATCTGTTGACATGTTGCAGATAAGGGCCTTCTCTATCAGTTGACAAAATTGGGACTTTGGTCTTGTTAATTAGGGCAGTTATGAATTGTACTCTTACTTGATGCTAAACATGTTAGCTTCGTAGATTATCCACACTTCACTGAATAGACTTGATGTATAGCTATTAAGATAGGACTCTCTAAGTGCTCTCTCTTGATACCAAACATCCATATATTCTGCACACTTCACTGTAATGGACTTGCAAGATAGGTATCTCTCAGTGTTCTCTATCTTGAGCTAAACATGTTAGCTTCATAGATTCTCCACACTTCACTGAATAGACTTGATATATAGCTCTAAAGGTAGGCCTCTCTCTGTTCTCTCTCTTGATACCAAACATCCGTATATTCTGCATACATAGAATCACAAGATAGGTTTCTCTATGTGTTCTCTATCTTGATGCTAAACAGGTTAGCTTCATAGATTCTCCACACTTCACTGTATAAACTTGATATATAGCTATTAAGATAGGTCTCTCCCTGTGCTCTCTGTTGATATCAAACATCCATAATATTCTGCACACTTCACTGTAATGGACTTGATATGATTCGAATGATAGGTTTCATTATGTGTTCTCTATCTTGATATTTGCCCTAATTTGGTCTATATGTTTCTCATTTCCCCCCCCAAAATATTGTTATTTTGCCGTAAAGCTCATAACTTTTCTAAACTTTACCCCAAAAAGATAATTTTTATCACCGGATAGCCCTTCTAATTATCTGCCTTTTCTACGTGCCAAAATTTTGAGTACTCTAAGTATTAGCAAGTTATGGTGATTTGAAGTGGTAAGGTTTGCGATCTTTCCTGGCGTTTTCCAGTTGCCAAAGCGGTGGCCTGCCAGTGAAAAACCACTACATTTATTGATAATCTGTTGACATGTTGCAGATAAGGGCCTTCTCTATCAGTTGACAAAATTGGGACTTTGGTCTTGTTAATTAGGGCAGTTATGAATTGTACTCTTACTTGATGCTAAACATGTTAGCTTCGTAGATTATCCACACTTCACTGAATAGACTTGATGTATAGCTATTAAGATAGGACTCTCTAAGTGCTCTCTCTTGATACCAAACATCCATATATTCTGCACACTTCACTGTAATGGACTTGCAAGATAGGTATCTCTCAGTGTTCTCTATCTTGAGCTAAACATGTTAGCTTCATAGATTCTCCACACTTCACTGAATAGACTTGATATATAGCTCTAAAGGTAGGCCTCTCTCTGTTCTCTCTCTTGATACCAAACATCCGTATATTCTGCATACATAGAATCACAAGATAGGTTTCTCTATGTGTTCTCTATCTTGATGCTAAACAGGTTAGCTTCATAGATTCTCCACACTTCACTGTATAAACTTGATATATAGCTATTAAGATAGGTCTCTCCCTGTGCTCTCTGTTGATATCAAACATCCATAATATTCTGCACACTTCACTGTAATGGACTTGATATGATTCGAATGATAGGTTTCATTATGTGTTCTCTATCTTGATATTTGCCCTAATTTGGTCTATGTTTCTCATTTTTTCCCCAAAAATCTTGTTATTTTGCCGTAAATCATAACTTTTCTACACTTTACCCAAAAAAGATAATTTTTATATCACCGGATAGCCCTTCTAATTATCTGTCTTTTGTACGTGCCAAAATTTTGAGTACTCTAAGTATTAGCAAGTTATGGTGATTTGAAGTGGTAAGGTTTGCGATCTTTCCTGGCGTTTTCCAGTTGCCAAAGCGGTGGCCTGCCAGTGAAAAACCACTACATTTATTGATAATCTGTTGACATGTTGCAGATAAGGGCCTTCTCTATCAGTTGACAAAATCTGGGACTTTGGTCTTGTTAATTAGGGCAGTTATGAATTGTACTCTTACTTGATGCTAAACATGTTAGCTTCGTAGATTATCCACACTTCACTGAATAGACTTGATGTATAGCTATTAAGATAGGACTCTCTAAGTGCTCTCTCTTGATACCAAACATCCATATATTCTGCACACTTCACTGTAATGGACTTGCAAGATAGGTATCTCTCAGTGTTCTCTATCTTGAGCTAAACATGTTAGCTTCATAGATTCTCCACACTTCACTGAATAGAGTTGATATATAGCTCTAAAGGTAGGCCTCTCTCTGTTCTCTCTCTTGATACCAAACATCCGTATATGCATACATAGAATCACAAGATAGGTTTCTCTATGTGTTCTCTATCTTGATGCTAAACAGGTTAGCTTCATAGATTCTCCACACTTCACTGTATAAACTTGATATATAGCTATTAAGATAGGTCTCTCCCTGTGCTCTCTGTTGATATCAAACATCCATAATATTCTGCACACTTCACTGTAATGGACTTGATATGATTCGAATGATAGGTTTCATTATGTGTTCTCTATCTTAATATTTGCCCTAATTTTCTCATTTTCCCCCCAAAAATCTTGTTATTTTGCTGTAAAGCTTATAACTTTTCCACACTTTACTCCAAAAAGATAATTTTTATATCACCGGATAGCCCTTCTAATTATCTGTCTTTTGTACGTGCCAAAATTTTGAGTACTCTAAGTATTAGTAAGTTATGGTGATTTGAAGTGGTAAGGTTTGTGATCTTTCCTGGCGTTTTCCAGTTGCCAAAGCGGTGGCCTGCCAGTGAAAAACCACTACATTTATTGATAATCTGTTGACATGTTGCAGATAAGGGCCTTCTCTATCAGTTGACAAAATCTGGGACTTTGGTCTTGTTAATTAGGGCAGTTATGAATTGTACTCTTACTTGATGCTAAACATGTTAGCTTCGTAGATTATCCACACTTCACTGAATAGACTTGATGTATAGCTATTAAGATAGGACTCTCTAAGTGCTCTCACTTGATACCAAACATCCATATATTCTGCACACTTCACTGTAATGGACTTGCAAGATAGGTATCTCTCAGTGTTCTCTATCTTGAGCTAAATATGTTAGCTTCATAGATTCTCCACACTTCACTGAATAGAGTTGATATATAGCTCTAAAGGTAGGCCTCTCTCTGTTCTCTCTCTTGATACCAAACATCCGTATATTCTGCATACATAGAACCACAAGATAGGTTTCTCTATGTGTTCTCTATCTTGATGCTAAACAGGTTAGCTTCATAGATTCTCCACACTTCACTGTATAAACTTGATATATAGCTATTAAGATAGGTCTCTCCCTGTGCTCTCTGTTGATATCAAACATCCATAATATTCTGCACACTTCACTGTAATGGACTTGATATGATTCGAATGATAGGTTTCATTATGTGTTCTCTATCTTAATATTTGCCCTAATTTTCTCATTTCCCCCCCAAAAATCTTGTTATTTTGCTGTAAAGCTTATAACTTTTCTACACTTTACTCCAAAAAGATAATTTTTATATCACCGGATAGCCCTTCTAATTATCTGTCTTTTGTACGTGCCAAAATTTTGAGTACTCTAAGTATTAGCAAGTTATGTTGATTTGAAGTGGTAAGGTTTGCGATCTTTCCTGGCGTTTTCCAGTTGCCAAAGCGGTGGCCTGCCAGTGAAAACCCACTACATTTATTGATAATCTGTTGACATGTTGCAGATAAGGGCCTTCTCTATCAGTTGACAAAATCTGGGACTTTGGTCTTGTTAATTAGGGCAGTTATGAATTGTACTCTTACTTGATGCTAAACATGTTAGCTTCGTAGATTATCCACACTTCACTGAATAGACTTGATGTATAGCTATTAAGATAGGACTCTCTAAGTGCTCTCTCTTGATACCAAACATCCATATATTCTGCACACTTCACTGTAATGGACTTGCAAGATAGGTATCTCTCAGTGTTCTCTATCTTGAGCTAAACATGTTAGCTTCATAGATTCTCCACACTTCACTGAATAGAGTTGATATATAGCTCTAAAGGTAGGCCTATCTCTGTTCTCTCTCTTGATACCAAACATCTGTATATTCTGCATACATAGAATCACAAGATAGGTTTCTCTATGTGTTCTCTATCTTGATGCTAAACAGGTTAGCTTCATAGATTCTCCACACTTCACTGTATAAACTTGATATATAGCTATTAAGATAGGTCTCTCCCTGTGCTCTCTGTTGATATCAAACATCCATAATATTCTGCACACTTCACTGTAATGGACTTGATATGATTCGAATGATAGGTTTCATTATGTGTTCTCTATCTTGATATTTGCCCTAATTTGGTCTATATGTTTCTCATTTCCCCCCCCAAAATCTTGTTATTTTGCCGTAAAGCTCATAACTTTTCTAAACTTTACCCCAAAAAGATAATTTTTATCACCGGATATATAGCCCTTCTAATTATCTGCCTTTTCTACGTGCCAAAATTTTGAGTACTCTAAGTATTAGCAAGTTATGGTGATTTGAAGTGGTAAGGTTTGCGATCTTTCCTGGCGTTTTCCAGTTGCCAAAGCGGTGGCCTGCCAGTGAAAAACCACTACATTTATTGATAATCTGTTGACATGTTGCAGATAAGGGCCTTCTCTATCAGTTGACAAAATTGGGACTTTGGTCTTGTTAATTAGGGCAGTTATGAATTGTACTCTTACTTGATGCTAAACATGTTAGCTTCGTAGATTATCCACACTTCACTGAATAGACTTGATGTATAGCTATTAAGATAGGACTCTCTAAGTGCTCTCTCTTGATACCAAACATCCATATATTCTGCACACTTCACTGTAATGGACTTGCAAGATAGGTATCTCTCAGTGTTCTCTATCTTGAGCTAAACATGTTAGCTTCATAGATTCTCCACACTTCACTGAATAGACTTGATATATAGCTCTAAAGGTAGGCCTCTCTCTGTTCTCTCTCTTGATACCAAACATCCGTATATTCTGCATACATAGAATCACAAGATAGGTTTCTCTATGTGTTCTCTATCTTGATGCTAAACAGGTTAGCTTCATAGATTCTCCACACTTCACTGTATAAACTTGATATATAGCTATTAAGATAGGTCTCTCCCTGTGCTCTCTGTTGATATCAAACATCCATAATATTCTGCACACTTCACTGTAATGGACTTGATATGATTCGAATGATAGGTTTCATTATGTGTTCTCTATCTTGATATTTGCCCTAATTTGGTCTATGTTTCTCATTTTTCCCCCAAAAATCTTGTTATTTTGCCGTAAAGCTCATAACTTTTCTACACTTTACCCAAAAAAGATAATTTTTATATCACCGGATAGCCCTTCTAATTATCTGTCTTTTGTACGTGCCAAAATTTTGAGTACTCTAAGTATTAGCAAGTTATGGTGATTTGAAGTGGTAAGGTTTGCGATCTTTCCTGGCGTTTTCCAGTTGCCAAAGCGGTGGCCTGCCAGTGAAAAACCACTACATTTATTGATAATCTGTTGACATGTTGCAGATAAGGGCCTTCTCTATCAGTTGACAAAATCTGGGACTTTGGTCTTGTTAATTAGGGCAGTTATGAATTGTACTCTTACTTGATGCTAAACATGTTAGCTTCGTAGATTATCCACACTTCACTGAATAGACTTAATGTATAGCTATTAAGATAGGACTCTTGATACCAAACATCCATATATTCTGCACACTTCACTGTAATGGACTTGCAAGATAGGTATCTCTCAGTGTTCTCTATCTTGAGCTAAACATGTTAGCTTCATAGATTCTCCACACTTCACTGAATAGACTTGATATATAGCTCTAAAGGTAGGCCTCTCTCTGTTCTCTCTCTTGATACCAAACATCCGTATATTCTGCATACATAGAATCACAAGATAGGTTTCTCTATGTGTTCTCTATCTTGATGCTAAACAGGTTAGCTTCATAGATTCTCCACACTTCACTGTATAAACTTGATATATAGCTATTAAGATAGGTCTCTCCCTGTGCTCTCTGTTGATATCAAACATCCATAATATTCTGCACACTTCACTGTAATGGACTTGATATGATTCGAATGATAGGTTTCATTATGTGTTCTCTATCTTGATATTTGCCCTAATTTGGTCTATGTTTATCATTTTTTCCCCAAAAATCTTGTTATTTTGCCGTAAATCATAACTTTTCTACACTTTACCCAAAAAAGATAATTTTTATATCACCGGATAGCCCTTCTAATTATCTGTCTTTTGTACGTGCCAAAATTTTGAGTACTCTAAGTATTAGCAAGTTATGGTGATTTGAAGTGGTAAGGTTTGCGATCTTTCCTGGCGTTTTCCAGTTGCCAAAGCGGTGGCCTGCCAGTGAAAAACCACTACATTTATTGATAATCTGTTGACATGTTGCAGATAAGGGCCTTCTCTATCAGTTGACAAAATCTGGGACTTTGGTCTTGTTAATTAGGGCAGTTATGAATTGTACTCTTACTTGATGCTAAACATGTTAGCTTCGTAGATTATCCACACTTCACTGAATAGACTTAATGTATAGCTATTAAGATAGGACTCTTGATACCAAACATCCATATATTCTGCACACTTCACTGTAATGGACTTGCAAGATAGGTATCTCTCAGTGTTCTCTATCTTGAGCTAAACATGTTAGCTTCATAGATTCTCCACACTTCACTGAATAGAGTTGATATATAGCTCTAAAGGTAGGCCTATCTCTGTTCTCTCTCTTGATACCAAACATCTGTATATTCTGCATACATAGAATCACAAGATAGGTTTCTCTATGTGTTCTCTATCTTGATGCTAAACAGGTTAGCTTCATAGATTCTCCACACTTCACTGTATAAACTTGATATATAGCTATTAAGATAGGTCTCTCCCTGTGCTCTCTGTTGATATCAAACATCCATAATATTCTGCACACTTCACTGTAATGGACTTGATATGATTCGAATGATAGGTTTCATTATGTGTTCTCTATCTTGATATTTGCCCTAATTTGGTCTATATGTTTCTCATTTCCCCCCCCAAAAATCTTGTTATTTTGCCGTAAAGCTCATAACTTTTCTACACTTTACCCAAAAAAGAAAAGTTTTATATTGATATTGATATTGATATTGATATTGAGATATAATTCTAGAGACACTTTCACATGTGTATGTATAGAATATATGTATGTATAGAATATAGGATGGAGACACAACATTATATTGTTACTGCTGGATGGCAAGGTGACGATACAATTTATACTTAAAAGATTTCAAAGAGGTTGAACTCCTGATCAAGTTTGGTAAGGAGTTCCAGTCAGAGATTACTCTACAATTGAAAAAGTATTTTCTTAAGTCTAATCTCGATCTAGGTACAGTGAGGTGTCCACTCTGAGCACATCGGGTGTTGACACTATGCTTATCGGTCACATATGAGAAAAGGCTCTCTACTTCAATATTAGTGTGCCCACTCAATATTTTATACACTTCAGTAAGGTCAAATCTCCGACGCCTCTCAACCAATGTGGTTAGATTAAGTTCAATCAATTTGTCTTCATAGTGGGCTCCTTCAAGGCCGTTGATCAGACGCACCATTCTTCTCTGAACTTTTTCGAGTGTGTAGATGTCTTTCTGGAGGTGAGGGTTGTATGCTTGGACACAGTAGTCCAGATGTGGCCGCACGTAGATTTTGTAGAGTCGGAGCAGGACGTCCTTATCCCTCAGAACGAAGCTCCTCTTGATTTGTCCGATGATGCAGTTTGCAGTTGCTGCCGCCTTCTGTATCTGGTCCCTGAACCTGGCCTTGGAGTCAACAATTATTCCCAGATCTCGCTCTTTCACTGTTATTGCTAAGTCATGGCCATTCACAGAATAACTTCTTCTTGAGTTCTTTGCTCCGATGTGCATGACTTTACATTTAGCCACATTGAAGCTCATTTGCCAAGAATGGCCCCACTGCTCTAGAATTTTCAAATCATTTGAGAGAGATCCATGATCCTCCTCACTGTTTACCATCGCCCTCAGTAGCTTGAGGTCATCAGCAAAAAGAAAGGCAAAGCTTGAGACACCATCGCAGATGTCATTGACGTAGAGGAGAAAGAGCAATGGCCCGAGAACCGACCCTTGTGGGACCCCACTGGTGACACTTGTCCACTCCGAGCACTGACCATTCAGCACTATCCTTTGCTTTCTGCTTGTGAGCCACTCTCTGATCCAATCCCACACCTTTCCAGTGATGCCATGTGCTCCGATTTTCTCCATAAGCCTCTGATGGGGAACAGTGTCAAAGGCCTTCTTGAAATCGAAGAACACCACATCCACCGGAAATCCCTCATCGAGGTGTAATGTCATTTTGTTCAGGAATAACAGGAGATTTGTAAGTGTGCTCCTTTTGGGAACGAAACCATGCTGTTCATCGCATATCAAATTATTTTGGACCAGGTGGTCCAACAGCCGGTCTTTAATGATGGACTCCATAATTTTTCCAGCAATGCATGTCAGACTAATTGGACGGTAGTTGCCAGGATTGTCCCTAGCTCCCTTCTTAAAGATCGGGGTTATATTAGCTGCCTTCCATTGTTCGGGGACTACACCCCCTGACATTGAGAGATTGAAGATCATTGCAAGTGGGAAGCACAGAGTGCCAGAACATGCTTTTAGCACATGCGAAGCTATACTATCAGGACCAGGGGAGGAGTTGGGCTTCAATCTAGAGATCTTTTCATTCACCTTGTTGGGGTCGAAGTACACAGAGTTGCATGGCTCTTCTCCCATATAGTGCTGCCTTGCTTGGGGGATATTTGTCACATCTTCTTTTGTAAAAACGGAACTGAAGAACGAGTTGAGGATGTCAGCTTGCTGTTTATCATCATTCGTCACTTTACCATTAGCGTCTCTGAGAGGGCCAATACTGTCTTTAACTTTTGTCTTTGATCGCATATAACTATAAAAGCTCTTAGGTTTGGACATCAGGTCTTTAGCTAGACTCCTTTCAAACTTGACTTTTGCCTTATGGACACTTTTCCGTACTGCATTGACACAGTCTTTATATTCACTCCACTTCCTGAATTCTTTTGTCACAGAATAGGCTTTCCAAAGCCTTCTTTTCTTTCTAATCATGCGAATGGCATTAACATCCATCCATATGGGGCGATTATTTTGGCGCATCTTCTTCATCGGGATTGATTCTTTAATAGCATTTTTAAGATGAAAGTGGAACCTTTCCCATGCCTCATTTGCATCTAGACCAGAAAATTCTGTAACCCAAACAACTTGTGAGAGGTGGGTATTAAGCTTAATGTAGTCTGCCTTATGATAATCAGGTACAAGAATATGAGACTTTGGAAGCGAAACTTTGACTTTGATGCCAAATGACAATGGGAAATGGTCGGACAGTTCATATTCTCGTCTCACCAATACACTTTCTACTTGGTTGATGTCCTCTGTAAATATCAAGTCCAATATGTTCCCCGCTTTGTGGGTGGATTCACTAACAATCTGGGAAAGAAAGGCATCATTAGTAGCATCGATGAAATCGGTCTGGGTTTGACTCTTGGATGTCATAATAGCCCAACATATGTCGGGAAAGTTGAAGTCCCCCACTATCACCTTACGGCCATGCAAATTACGTATCAGATTGCACAATGTGACATCATTATCTTTGCTGGAATTTGGTGAACGATACACTCCTACAATTGTCAAATCACTTATTCTCAAGGCACCAAACTGTTCGAAATCACTCTCAATGACAACTTCGGAAGATTTCATTTCTGGCTTCGCATACATTAGTATACCTCCACCTCTTCCTCCAGCAGTGTCCTTTCTATCCTTTCGTATTATAAGATCATAACCTAAAAAGCTTATTTCAGCATTTGATATAGAGTCGTTAGTCCAAGACTCCACAATTACCAAGATATCTGGCTCATCACTATGTAAAATTGCTGAAATTTCGTCGAGTTTGTTTAAGATGCTCCGAGCATTGAAGTAGAGAACAGTCAGTGCTGTCTTGCATCGATTGGATTGTCCTTTAGTTTCTTTATCAATCGTGGTGAACCTATTTTCATTCCGACTACGATCCATACCTCGTTTCCCGACTCCGTCCGACGTTTTGCTTCCATTCTTAGCTTATAATGCTCTTCTCTCTGCTCCCTTGTGGTATCAGGATCGATGTAGACCTGTCTGAACTTCGGTATTTTTGATGCCTTGCTGGAATTCTTCAGAATTGACTCCCTCATCTCTTCGTCTCTCAGTCCCACCACGATTAGCCGTGGTTTGCCATCATTTCTCTTTACTTTGCCGATTCTTTGGAAAAATTTCACATGCTCCTGGATTGTCAGTTCCACCCCAATAGTTTTGCAAAGGCTCTCAAAGATGCCTTTATCTTCATTTTCTACATCCTGCCCACCGGACTCCGTCATGCCCCGAATAATGATTTTATTCTTCTTTACATCTCGCCGCTCCATCTCTTTGATTATCGCTCCTGCTTGTGGTTTAGCTGAGGTCTTTGCCTCTCTTTTCTCCCTCCTGGTTACCTCCTTCCAATCATCTAGTTCTTTCTTGGTTACATCTGCATAAGACTTAGCAGCCAGAACGTCCTCACTAGCATTAGCCTTCAAGATAGCCACTTCATCACATACAGCAACAAGCTTGTTTGAGACACTAATCATAAGGTCTCTGAGAGAGTTGAGTTCCAAATCCTGCTTATCCAGCCTGCACTGAGGACAGTAGAAAGGGTCTGCAGACTTGCTTATGATACTAAAAGCCATCTTACTGAGACCTGCACAACGCCTGTGCAACCAGGTTGCACAATTACCGTCACATTCTATAGCATCATCACCCACCTTCTTCTCAGTAGCCTCCTTGATACTTTCATCACAAATGGGACAAATAAATTGATCTTTATTCCCTCTGACACGTCGCGTCGATATAGAACAATTGTCTTGGGTAGCCATCGCTTGGCCGATAGACACTAGATAGACACTAGTAAAGGGGGTACTGGAGCTTAAAGAAAGCTCTTCCCAATTAGTGCCCACCCGAAATGTCTCTCAACCAAAGAGAAGCTACTAATACTCGCAATTGAAGACAGCAGGACGAACGGAAGACAGTACTACGAACGGTAGACCGTAGAAACTTTGACGAGGTCAACGATGAGGAGTTGTATAACCAACTTTAGTCAGCCACTTATAATGTGATAGATATGTTGCTTGAGATAGGTCTCTCCCTGTGCTCTCTGTTGATATCAAACATCCATAATATTCTGCACACTTCACTGTAATGGACTTGATATGATTCGAATGATAGGTTTCATTATGTGTTCTCTATCTTGATATTTGCCCTAATTTGGTCTATATGTTTCTCATTTCCCCCCAAAAAATCTTGTTATTTTGCCGTAAAGCTCATAACTTTTCTACACTTTACCCAAAAAAGATAATTTTTATATCACCGGATAGTCCTTCTAATTATTTGTCTTTTGTACGTGCCAAAATTTTGAGTACTCTAAGTATTAGCAAGTTATGGTGATTTGAAGTGGTAAGGTTTGCGATCTTTCCTGGCGTTTTCCAGTTGCCAAAGCGGTGGCCTGCCAGTGAAAAACCACTACATTTATTGATAATCTGTTGACATGTTGCAGATAAGGGCCTTCTCTGTCAGTTGACAAAATCTGGGACTTTGGTCTTGTTAATTAGGGCAGTTATGAATTGTACTCTTACTTGATGCTAAACATGTTAGCTTCGTAGATTATCCACACTTCACTGAATAGACTTGATGTATAGCTATTAAGATAGGACTCTCTAAGTGCTCTCTCTTGATACCAAACATCCATATATTCTGCACACTTCACTGTAATGGACTTGCAAGATAGGTATCTCTCAGTGTTCTCTATCTTGAGCTAAACATGTTAGCTTCATAGATTCTCCACACTTCACTGAATAGAGTTGATATATAGCTCTAAAGGTAGGCCTCTCTCTGTTCTCTCTCTTGATACCAAACATCCGTATATTCTGCATACATAGAATCACAAGATAGGTTTCTCTATGTGTTCTCTATCTTGATGCTAAACAGGTTAGCTTCATAGATTCTCCACACTTCACTGTATAAACTTGATATATAGCTATTAAGATAGGTCTCTCCCTGTGCTCTCTGTTGATATCAAACATCTATAATATTCTGCACACTTCACTGTAATGGACTTGATATGATTCGAATGATAGGTTTCATTATGTGTTCTCTATCTTGATATTTGCCCTAATTTGGTCTATATGTTTCTCATTTCCCCCCCAAAAATCTTGTTATTTTGCCGTAAAGATCATAACTTTTCTACACTTTACCCAAAAAAGATAATTTTTATATCACCGGATAGCCCTTCTAATTATCTGTCTTTTGTACGTGCCAAAATTTTGAGTACTCTAAGTATTAGCAAGTTATGGTGATTTGAAGTGGTAAGGTTTGCGATCTTTCCTGGCGTTTTCCAGTTGCCAAAGCGGTGGCCTGCCCGTGAAAACCCACTACATTTATTGATAATCTGTTGACATGTTGCAGATAAGGGCCTTCTCTATCAGTTGACAAAATCTGGGACTTTGGTCTTGTTAATTAGGGCAGTTATGAATTGTACTCTTACTTGATGCTAAACATGTTAGCTTCGTAGATTATCCACACTTCACTGAATAGACTTGATGTATAGCTATTAAGATAGGACTCTCTAAGTGCTCTCTCTTGATACCAAACATCCATATATTCTGCACACTTCACTGTAATGGACTTGCAAGATAGGTATCTCTCAGTGTTCTCTATCTTGAGCTAAACATGTTAGCTTCATAGATTCTCCACACTTCACTGAATAGAGTTGATATATAGCTCTAAAGGTAGGCCTATCTCTGTTCTCTCTCTTGATACCAAACATCTGTATATTCTGCATACATAGAATCACAAGATAGGTTTCTCTATGTGTTCTCTATCTTGATGCTAAACAGGTTAGCTTCATAGATTCTCCACACTTCACTGTATAAACTTGATATATAGCTATTAAGATAGGTCTCTCCCTGTGCTCTCTGTTGATATCTAACATTCTGCACACTTCACTGTAATGGACTTGATATGATTCGAATGATAGGTTTCATTATGTGTTCTCTATCTTGATATTTGCCCTAATTTGGTCTATATGTTTCTCATTTCCCCCCCCAAAATCTTGTTATTTTGCCGTAAAGCTCATAACTTTTCTAAACTTTACCCCAAAAAGATAATTTTTATCACCGGATATATAGCCCTTCTAATTATCTGCCTTTTCTACGTGCCAAAATTTTGAGTACTCTAAGTATTAGCAAGTTATGGTGATTTGAAGTGGTAAGGTTTGCGATCTTTCCTGGCGTTTTCCAGTTGCCAAAGCGGTGGCCTGCCAGTGAAAAACCACTACATTTATTGATAATCTGTTGACATGTTGCAGATAAGGGCCTTCTCTATCAGTTGACAAAATTGGGACTTTGGTCTTGTTAATTAGGGCAGTTATGAATTGTACTCTTACTTGATGCTAAACATGTTAGCTTCGTAGATTATCCACACTTCACTGAATAGACTTGATGTATAGCTATTAAGATAGGACTCTCTAAGTGCTCTCTCTTGATACCAAACATCCATATATTCTGCACACTTCACTGTAATGGACTTGCAAGATAGGTATCTCTCAGTGTTCTCTATCTTGAGCTAAACATGTTAGCTTCATAGATTCTCCACACTTCACTGAATAGACTTGATATATAGCTCTAAAGGTAGGCCTCTCTCTGTTCTCTCTCTTGATACCAAACATCCGTATATTCTGCATACATAGAATCACAAGATAGGTTTCTCTATGTGTTCTCTATCTTGATGCTAAACAGGTTAGCTTCATAGATTCTCCACACTTCACTGTATAAACTTGATATATAGCTATTAAGATAGGTCTCTCCCTGTGCTCTCTGTTGATATCAAACATCCATAATATTCTGCACACTTCACTGTAATGGACTTGATATGATTCGAATGATAGGTTTCATTATGTGTTCTCTATCTTGATATTTGCCCTAATTTGGTCTATGTTTCTCATTTTTCCCCCAAAAATCTTGTTATTTTGCCGTAAAGCTCATAACTTTTCTACACTTTACCCAAAAAAGATAATTTTTATATCACCGGATAGCCCTTCTAATTATCTGTCTTTTGTACGTGCCAAAATTTTGAGTACTCTAAGTATTAGCAAGTTATGGTGATTTGAAGTGGTAAGGTTTGCGATCTTTCCTGGCGTTTTCCAGTTGCCAAAGCGGTGGCCTGCCAGTGAAAAACCACTACATTTATTGATAATCTGTTGACATGTTGCAGATAAGGGCCTTCTCTATCAGTTGACAAAATCTGGGACTTTGGTCTTGTTAATTAGGGCAGTTATGAATTGTACTCTTACTTGATGCTAAACATGTTAGCTTCGTAGATTATCCACACTTCACTGAATAGACTTAATGTATAGCTATTAAGATAGGACTCTTGATACCAAACATCCATATATTCTGCACACTTCACTGTAATGGACTTGCAAGATAGGTATCTCTCAGTGTTCTCTATCTTGAGCTAAACATGTTAGCTTCATAGATTCTCCACACTTCACTGAATAGACTTGATATATAGCTCTAAAGGTAGGCCTCTCTCTGTTCTCTCTCTTGATACCAAACATCCGTATATTCTGCATACATAGAATCACAAGATAGGTTTCTCTATGTGTTCTCTATCTTGATGCTAAACAGGTTAGCTTCATAGATTCTCCACACTTCACTGTATAAACTTGATATATAGCTATTAAGATAGGTCTCTCCCTGTGCTCTCTGTTGATATCAAACATCCATAATATTCTGCACACTTCACTGTAATGGACTTGATATGATTCGAATGATAGGTTTCATTATGTGTTCTCTATCTTGATATTTGCCCTAATTTGGTCTATGTTTCTCATTTTTTCCCCAAAAATCTTGTTATTTTGCCGTAAATCATAACTTTTCTACACTTTACCCAAAAAAGATAATTTTTATATCACCGGATAGCCCTTCTAATTATCTGTCTTTTGTACGTGCCAAAATTTTGAGTACTCTAAGTATTAGCAAGTTATGGTGATTTGAAGTGGTAAGGTTTGCGATCTTTCCTGGCGTTTTCCAGTTGCCAAAGCGGTGGCCTGCCAGTGAAAAACCACTACATTTATTGATAATCTGTTGACATGTTGCAGATAAGGGCCTTCTCTATCAGTTGACAAAATCTGGGACTTTGGTCTTGTTAATTAGGGCAGTTATGAATTGTACTCTTACTTGATGCTAAACATGTTAGCTTCGTAGATTATCCACACTTCACTGAATAGACTTAATGTATAGCTATTAAGATAGGACTCTTGATACCAAACATCCATATATTCTGCACACTTCACTGTAATGGACTTGCAAGATAGGTATCTCTCAGTGTTCTCTATCTTGAGCTAAACATGTTAGCTTCATAGATTCTCCACACTTCACTGAATAGAGTTGATATATAGCTCTAAAGGTAGGCCTATCTCTGTTCTCTCTCTTGATACCAAACATCTGTATATTCTGCATACATAGAATCACAAGATAGGTTTCTCTATGTGTTCTCTATCTTGATGCTAAACAGGTTAGCTTCATAGATTCTCCACACTTCACTGTATAAACTTGATATATAGCTATTAAGATAGGTCTCTCCCTGTGCTCTCTGTTGATATCAAACATCCATAATATTCTGCACACTTCACTGTAATGGACTTGATATGATTCGAATGATAGGTTTCATTATGTGTTCTCTATCTTGATATTTGCCCTAATTTGGTCTATATGTTTCTCATTTTTCCCCCAAAAAATCTTGTTATTTTGCCGTAAAGCTCATAACTTTTCTACACTTTACCCAAAAAAGAAAAGTTTTATATCACCGGATAGCCCTTCTAATTATCTGTCTTTTGTACGTGCCCAAATTTTGAGTACTCTAAGTATTAGCAAGTTATGGTGATTTGAAATGGTAAGGTTTGCGATCTTTCCTGGCGTTTTCCAGTTGCCAAAGCGGTGGCCTGCCAGTGAAAAACCACTACATTTATTGATAATCTGTTGACATGTTGCAGATAAGGGCCTTCTCTATCAGTTGACAAAATCTGGGACTTTGGTCTTGTTAATTAGGGCAGTTATGAATTGTACTCTTACTTGATGCTAAACATGTTAGCTTCGTAGATTATCCACACTTCACTGAATAGACTTGATGTATAGCTATTAAGATAGGACTCTCTAAGTGCTCTCTCTTGATACCAAACATCCATATATTCTGCACACTTCACTGTAATGGACTTGCAAGATAGGTATCTCTCAGTGTTCTCTATCTTGAGCTAAACATGTTAGCTTCATAGATTCTCCACACTTCACTGAATAGACTTGATATATAGCTCTAAAGGTAGGCCTCTCTCTGTTCTCTCTCTTGATACCAAACATCCGTATATTCTGCATACATAGAATCACAAGATAGATTTCTCTATGTGTTCTCTATCTTGATGCTAAACAGGTTAGCTTCATAGATTCTCCACACTTCACTGTATAAACTTGATATATAGCTATTAAGATAGGTCTCTCCCTGTGCTCTCTGTTGATATCAAACATCCATAATATTCTGCACACTTCACTGTAATGGACTTGATATGATTCGAATGATAGGTTTCATTATGTGTTCTCTATCTTGATATTTGCCCTAATTTGGTCTATATGTTTCTCATTTCCCCCCCCAAAATCTTGTTATTTTGCCGTAAAGCTCATAACATTTTTTTACACTTTACCCAAAAAAGAAAAGTTTTATATCACCGGATAGCCCTTCTAATTATCTGTCTTTTGTACGTGCCAAAATTTTGAGTACTCTAAGTATTAGCAAGTTATGGTGATTTGAAGTGGTAAGGTTTGCGATCTTTCCTGGCGTTTTCCAGTTGCCAAAGCGGTGGCCTGCCAGTGAAAAACCACTACATTTATTGATAATCTGTTGACATGTTGCAGATAAGGGCCTTCTCTATCAGTTGACAAAATCTGGGACTTTGGTCTTGTTAATTAGGGCAGTTATGAATTGTACTCTTACTTGATGCTAAACATGTTAGCTTCGTAGATTATCCACACTTCACTGAATAGACTTGATGTATAGCTATTAAGATAGGACTCTCTAAGTGCTCTCTCTTGATACCAAACATCCATATATTCTGCACACTTCACTGTAATGGACTTGCAAGATAGGTATCTCTCAGTGTTCTCTATCTTGAGCTAAACATGTTAGCTTCATAGATTCTCCACACTTCACTGAATAGACTTGATATATAGCTCTAAAGGTAGGCCTCTCTCTGTTCTCTCTCTTGATACCAAACATCCGTATATTCTGCATACATAGAATCACAAGATAGGTTTCTCTATGTGTTCTCTATCTTGATGCTAAACAGGTTAGCTTCATAGATTCTCCACACTTCACTGTATAAACTTGATATATAGCTATTAAGATAGGTCTCTCCCTGTGCTCTCTGTTGATATCAAACATCCATAATATTCTGCACACTTCACTGTAATGGACTTGATATGATTCGAATGATAGGTTTCATTATGTGTTCTCTATCTTGATATTTGCCCTAATTTGGTCTATATGTTTCTCATTTTTCCCCCAAAAATCTTGTTATTTTGCCGTAAAGCTCATAACTTTTCTACACTTTACCCAAAAAAGAAAAGTTTTATATCACCGGGTAGCCCTTCTAATTATCTGTCTTTTGTACGTGCCAAACTTTTGAGTACTCTAAGTATTAGCAAGTTATGGTGATTTGAAGTGGTAAGGTTTGCGATCTTTCCTGGCGTTTTCCAGTTGCCAAAGCGGTGGCCTGCCAGTGAAAAACCACTACATTTATTGATAATCTGTTGACATGTTGCAGATAAGGGCCTTCTCTATCAGTTGACAAAATCTGGGACTTTGGTCTTGTTAATTAGGGCAGTTATGAATTGTACTCTTACTTGATGCTAAACATGTTAGCTTCGTAGATTATCCACACTTCACTGAATAGACTTGATGTATAGCTATTAAGATAGGACTCTCTAAGTGCTCTCTCTTGATACCAAACATCCATATATTCTGCACACTTCACTGTAATGGACTTGCAAGATAGGTATCTCTCAGTGTTCTCTATCTTGAGCTAAACATGTTAGCTTCATAGATTCTCCACACTTCACTGAATAGACTTGATATATAGCTCTAAAGGTAGGCCTCTCTCTGTTCTCTCTCTTGATACCAAACATCCGTATATTCTGCATACATAGAATCACAAGATAGGTTTCTCTATGTGTTCTCTATCTTGATGCTAAACAGGTTAGCTTCATAGATTCTCCACACTTCACTGTATAAACTTGATATATAGCTATTAAGATAGGTCTCTCCCTGTGCTCTCTGTTGATATCAAACATCCATAATATTCTGCACACTTCACTGTAATGGACTTGATATGATTCGAATGATAGGTTTCATTATGTGTTCTCTATCTTGATATTTGCCCTAATTTGGTCTATATGTTTCTCATTTTTTCCCCAAAAATCTTGTTATTTTGCCGTAAAGCTCATAACTTTCTACACTTTACCCAAAAAAGAAAAGTTTTATATCACCGCATAGCCCTTCTAATTATCTGTCTTTTGTACGTGCCAAAATTTTGAGTACTCTAAGTATTAGCAAGTTATGGTGATTTGAAGTGGTAAGGTTTGCGATCTTTCCTGGCGTTTTCCAGTTGCCAAAGCGGTGGCCTGCCAGTGAAAAACCACTACATTTATTGATAATCTGTTGACATGTTGCAGATATGGGCCTTCTCTATCAGTTGACAAAATCTGGGACTTTGGTCTTGTTAATTAGGGCAGTTATGAATTGTACTCTTACTTGATGCTAAACATGTTAGCTTCGTAGATTATCCACACTTCACTGAATAGACTTGATGTATAGCTATTAAGATAGGACTCTCTAAGTGCTCTCTCTTGATACCAAACATCCATATATTCTGACACTTCACTGTAATGGACTTGCAAGATAGGTATCTCTCAGTGTTCTCTATCTTGAGCTAAACATGTTAGCTTCATAGATTCTCCACACTTCACTGAATAGACTTGATATATAGCTCTAAAGGTAGGCCTCTCTCTGTTCTCTCTCTTGATACCAAACATCCGTATATTCTGCATACATAGAATCACAAGATAGGTTTCTCTATGTGTTCTCTATCTTGATGCTAAACAGGTTAGCTTCATAGATTCTCCACACTTCACTGTATAAACTTGATATATAGCTATTAAGATAGGTCTCTCCCTGTGCTCTCTGTTGATATCAAACATCCATAATATTCTGCACACTTCACTGTAATGGACTTGATATGATTCGAATGATAGGTTTCATTATGTGTTCTCTATCTTGATATTTGCCCTAATTTGGTCTATATGTTTCTCATTTTTCCCCCAAAAATCTTGTTATTTTGCCGTAAAGCTCATAACATTTTTTTACACTTTACCCAAAAAAGAAAAGTTTTATATCACCGGATAGCCCTTCTAATTATCTGTCTTTTGTACGTGCCAAAATTTTGAGTACTCTAAGTATTAGCAAGTTATGGTGATTTGAAGTGGTAAGGTTTGCGATCTTTCCTGGCGTTTTCCAGTTGCCAAAGCGGTGGCCTGCCAGTGAAAAACCACTACATTTATTGATAATCTGTTGACATGTTGCAGATAAGGGCCTTCTCTATCAGTTGACAAAATCTGGGACTTTGGTCTTGTTAATTAGGGCAGTTATGAATTGTACTCTTACTTGATGCTAAACATGTTAGCTTCGTAGATTATCCACACTTCACTGAATAGACTTGATGTATAGCTATTAAGATAGGACTCTCTAAGTGCTCTCTCTTGATACCAAACATCCATATATTCTGCACACTTCACTGTAATGGACTTGCAAGATAGGTATCTCTCAGTGTTCTCTATCTTGAGCTAAACATGTTAGCTTCATAGATTCTCCACACTTCACTGAATAGACTTGATATATAGCTCTAAAGGTAGGCCTCTCTCTGTTCTCTCTCTTGATACCAAACATCCGTATATTCTGCATACATAGAATCACAAGATAGGTTTCTCTATGTGTTCTCTATCTTGATGCTAAACAGGTTAGCTTCATAGATTCTCCACACTTCACTGTATAAACTTGATATATATATAGCTATTAAGATAGGTCTCTCCCTGTGCTCTCTGTTGATATCAAACATCCATAATATTCTGCACACTTCACTGTAATGGACTTGATATGATTCGAATGATAGGTTTCATTATGTGTTCTCTATCTTGATATTTGCCCTAATTTGGTCTATATGTTTCTCATTTTCCCCCCAAAATTGTTATTTTGCCGTAAAGCTCATAACTTTTCTACACTTTACCCAAAAAAGAAAAGTTTTATATCACCGGATAGCCCTTCTAATTATCTGTCTTTTGTACGTGCCAAAATTTTGAGTACTCTAAGTATTAGCAAGTTATGGTGATTTGAAGTGGTAAGGTTTGCGATCTTTCCTGGCGTTTTCCAGTTGCCAAAGCGGTGGCCTGCCAGTGAAAAACCACTACATTTATTGATAATCTGTTGACATGTTGCAGATAAGGGCCTTCTCTATCAGTTGACAAAATCTGGGACTTTGGTCTTGTTAATTAGGGCAGTTATGAATTGTACTCTTACTTGATGCTAAACATGTTAGCTTCGTAGATTATCCACACTTCACTGAATAGACTTGATGTATAGCTATTAAGATAGGACTCTCTAAGTGCTCTCTCTTGATACCAAACATCCATATATTCTGCACACTTCACTGTAATGGACTTGCAAGATAGGTATCTCTCAGTGTTCTCTATCTTGAGCTAAACATGTTAGCTTCATAGATTCTCCACACTTCACTGAATAGACTTGATATATAGCTCTAAAGGTAGGCCTCTCTCTGTTCTCTCTCTTGATACCAAACATCCGTATATTCTGCATACATAGAATCACAAGATAGGTTTCTCTATGTGTTCTCTATCTTGATGCTAAACAGGTTAGCTTCATAGATTCTCCACACTTCACTGTATAAACTTGATATATAGCTATTAAGATAGGTCTCTCCCTGTGCTCTCTGTTGATATCAAACATCCATAATATTCTGCACACTTCACTGTAATGGACTTGATATGATTCGAATGATAGGTTTCATTATGTGTTCTCTATCTTGATATTTGCCCTAATTTGGTCTATATGTTTCTCATTTTTTCCCCAAAAATCTTGTTATTTTGCCGTAAAGCTCATAACTTTTCTACACTTTACCCAAAAAAGATAATTTTTATATCACCGGATAGCCCTTCTAATTATCTGTCTTTTGTACGTGCCAAAATTTTGAGTACTCTAAGTATTAGCAAGTTATGGTGATTTGAAGTGGTAAGGTTTGTGATCTTTCCTGGCGTTTTCCAGTTGCCAAAGCGGTGGCCTGCCAGTGAAAAACCACTACATTTATTGATAATCTGTTGACATGTTGCAGATAAGGGCCTTCTCTATCAGTTGACAAAATCTGGGACTTTGGTCTTGTTAATTAGGGCAGTTATGAATTGTACTCTTACTTGATGCTAAACATGTTAGCTTCGTAGATTATCCACACTTCACTGAATAGACTTAATGTATAGCTATTAAGATAGGACTCTTGATACCAAACATCCATATATTCTGCACACTTCACTGTAATGGACTTGCAAGATAGGTATCTCTCAGTGTTCTCTATCTTGAGCTAAACATGTTAGCTTCATAGATTCTCCACACTTCACTGAATAGACTTGATATATAGCTCTAAAGGTAGGCCTCTCTCTGTTCTCTCTCTTGATACCAAACATCCGTATATTCTGCATACATAGAATCACAAGATAGGTTTCTCTATGTGTTCTCTATCTTGATGCTAAACAGGTTAGCTTCATAGATTCTCCACACTTCACTGTATAAACTTGATATATAGCTATTAAGATAGGTCTCTCCCTGTGCTCTCTGTTGATATCAAACATCCATAATATTCTGCACACTTCACTGTAATGGACTTGATATGATTCGAATGATAGGTTTCATTATGTGTTCTCTATCTTGATATTTGCCCTAATTTGGTCTATATGTTTCTCATTTTTCCCCCAAAAATCTTGTTATTTTGCCGTAAAGCTCATAACTTTTCTACACTTTACCCAAAAAAGAAAAGTTTTATATCACCGCATAGCCCTTCTAATTATCTGTCTTTTGTACGTGCCAAAATTTTGAGTACTCTAAGTATTAGCAAGTTATGGTGATTTGAAGTGGTAAGGTTTGCGATCTTTCCTGGCGTTTTCCAGTTGCCAAAGCGGTGGCCTGCCAGTGAAAAACCACTACATTTATTGATAATCTGTTGACATGTTGCAGATATGGGCCTTCTCTATCAGTTGACAAAATCTGGGACTTTGGTCTTGTTAATTAGGGCAGTTATGAATTGTACTCTTACTTGATGCTAAACATGTTAGCTTCGTAGATTATCCACACTTCACTGAATAGACTTGATGTATAGCTATTAAGATAGGACTCTCTAAGTGCTCTCTCTTGATACCAAACATCCATATATTCTGACACTTCACTGTAATGGACTTGCAAGATAGGTATCTCTCAGTGTTCTCTATCTTGAGCTAAACATGTTAGCTTCATAGATTCTCCACACTTCACTGAATAGACTTGATATATAGCTCTAAAGGTAGGCCTCTCTCTGTTCTCTCTCTTGATACCAAACATCCGTATATTCTGCATACATAGAATCACAAGATAGGTTTCTCTATGTGTTCTCTATCTTGATGCTAAACAGGTTAGCTTCATAGATTCTCCACACTTCACTGTATAAACTTGATATATAGCTATTAAGATAGGTCTCTCCCTGTGCTCTCTGTTGATATCAAACATCCATAATATTCTGCACACTTCACTGTAATGGACTTGATATGATTCGAATGATAGGTTTCATTATGTGTTCTCTATCTTGATATTTGCCCTAATTTGGTCTATATGTTTCTCATTTTTCCCCCAAAAATCTTGTTATTTTGCCGTAAAGCTCATAACATTTTTTTACACTTTACCCAAAAAAGAAAAGTTTTATATCACCGGATAGCCCTTCTAATTATCTGTCTTTTGTACGTGCCAAAATTTTGAGTACTCTAAGTATTAGCAAGTTATGGTGATTTGAAGTGGTAAGGTTTGCGATCTTTCCTGGCGTTTTCCAGTTGCCAAAGCGGTGGCCTGCCAGTGAAAAACCACTACATTTATTGATAATCTGTTGACATGTTGCAGATAAGGGCCTTCTCTATCAGTTGACAAAATCTGGGACTTTGGTCTTGTTAATTAGGGCAGTTATGAATTGTACTCTTACTTGATGCTAAACATGTTAGCTTCGTAGATTATCCACACTTCACTGAATAGACTTGATGTATAGCTATTAAGATAGGACTCTCTAAGTGCTCTCTCTTGATACCAAACATCCATATATTCTGCACACTTCACTGTAATGGACTTGCAAGATAGGTATCTCTCAGTGTTCTCTATCTTGAGCTAAACATGTTAGCTTCATAGATTCTCCACACTTCACTGAATAGACTTGATATATAGCTCTAAAGGTAGGCCTCTCTCTGTTCTCTCTCTTGATACCAAACATCCGTATATTCTGCATACATAGAATCACAAGATAGGTTTCTCTATGTGTTCTCTATCTTGATGCTAAACAGGTTAGCTTCATAGATTCTCCACACTTCACTGTATAAACTTGATATATAGCTATTAAGATAGGTCTCTCCCTGTGCTCTCTGTTGATATCAAACATCCATAATATTCTGCACACTTCACTGTAATGGACTTGATATGATTCGAATGATAGGTTTCATTATGTGTTCTCTATCTTGATATTTGCCCTAATTTGGTCTATATGTTTCTCATTTTCCCCCCAAAATTGTTATTTTGCCGTAAAGCTCATAACTTTTCTCTACACTTTACCCAAAAAAGAAAAATTTTATATCACCGGGTAGCCCTTCTAATTATCTGTCTTTTGTACGTGCCAAAATTTTGAGTACTCTAAGTATTAGCAAGTTATGGTGATTTGAAGTGGTAAGGTTTGCGATCTTTCCTGGCGTTTTCCAGTTGCCAAAGCGGTGGCCTGCCAGTGAAAAACCACTACATTTATTGATAATCTGTTGACATGTTGCAGATAAGGGCCTTCTCTATCAGTTGACAAAATCTGGGACTTTGGTCTTGTTAATTAGGGCAGTTATGAATTGTACTCTTACTTGATGCTAAACATGTTAGCTTCGTAGATTATCCACACTTCACTGAATAGACTTGATGTATAGCTATTAAGATAGGACTCTCTAAGTGCTCTCTCTTGATACCAAACATCCATATATTCTGCACACTTCACTGTAATGGACTTGCAAGATAGGTATCTCTCAGTGTTCTCTATCTTGAGCTAAACATGTTAGCTTCATAGATTCTCCACACTTCACTGAATAGACTTGATATATAGCTCTAAAGGTAGGCCTCTCTCTGTTCTCTCTCTTGATACCAAACATCCGTATATTCTGCATACATAGAATCACAAGATAGGTTTCTCTATGTGTTCTCTATCTTGATGCTAAACAGGTTAGCTTCATAGATTCTCCACACTTCACTGTATAAACTTGATATATAGCTATTAAGATAGGTCTCTCCCTGTGCTCTCTGTTGATATCAAACATCCATAATATTCTGCACACTTCACTGTAATCGACTTGATATGATTCGAATGATAGGTTTCATTATGTGTTCTCTATCTTGATATATATATATCTCAAAAGATAGATCTCTCTGTGTGCTCTCTTTTGATACTAAAATATATTTCACTATAGGCAAGTTACTAGACCCAAACCTGCATCCCAAAAACCTCATCCAGAATAACTCCAGATTGCGAAGTGGAAAAAAAATTGAAATTGCTTCCTCTCTGTATCTCACACAAGAGCAGTATATAGCACCATAAATATCTTGATTTTGATCACCCTAAGCATACCTATTGCAAACTGGAAGCGTTTTTAAGCCTTTCTTTTGCTTGGCATCAAAATACAACTTGTGCTTGGCCTTGGCTTCTTCAATTTTTTCTCGTACCTGTTCATCCAGGGCCTGTACCTGTTCATCCAGGGCCTGTACCTAAGTGAATACCACTCCTCCCAACAGAGCCATGGTCTGAGATTTGGTCCAGGGACCAATCTTGCATGTTGATGGATGCCAGCTCATTGTTAGTGTCAGGGGCTTGGGTCCGAAGCCAGGCGGAGTATCCTTCTGGGAGGGAGAAGCCCCCTATGGTGTAGTTTTTGGTATTGTATGTGCATGTGGCAATTCATAGTTCGGAGGGGTGCTCGAGGCCGCACAATGATCATCTTCCTTCCGGCGAGTAAAAGTGATGGTGTGGATGTGTATCAATGGGAGAGGCCGCTCATGGGAGAGAGGCCTTCCTCGTCACCGGTCCAGGGTTGGAGCCCCCATCCTCATGTGGCTCTTCAGTGAGAGGCTCTTCAATGCTGGGTAGTGGCTGGACATGGTAGAGGACATATCGATTGGTACCCTTCAAATAGTTCTTGGATTGAAATTTCAGTGAGATCGATAAATTCTTATTGCAACAGAGCTTTCCGATAAAGCATTTGTTTAGGGTAGGCTGGGCGGAAATTGCAGTACGTGGGGCGGGGATCAGGCCTAGGTAACTGGTTATGGTTTGCTGGGCAGGGATTTGGTCTGGGTGCAGGGTGATGGTAGGTTGAGGGGATTAGGTCTGGGATCTGGGTTCAAATGTATGATATTGTGGTATGCTGGGCGGAGATTGTACTTGGGGGCTGGGTTTGGTAGGAGGGGTATTTTGTATCCTGCAGGATGAGTTGTTCTCTTAGTGGGTGGTGTGTAGGGGTGGTGGAGCTTTTGATTTTCTGGCATTGTTTTTTTGTTGTTGTTTTGTGTCGGGCACGTGGGTTTTTGTGGGTTTGGTTGCTGGGTCTTTAATTAACCTCTCCACATCCTCTGTTCACCATCCCTCTGATCTGTCTGTCATCTTCCCTTTCTCTGCTGCAGCCAAAACTTTCTCCTTCCACCTGCCCCACCTCTTCAACTATGTTTCCTTCCAACTATTGCTGAAGCTCTCTCACCTCCTCTTCCCACCCCATGAACATTTCCTCCACTGCCTCCTGATACTCCTCCCAGTCTAGCCTATTATCAACTATCTATTTATGTCGCTCTCTTCTCACTTGTATCTCTCTCCTACCCCACATAATTTCTCCCCATATAAGGTTATGGTCCGACCCCACATCCAGCTTGCCCTAGTCCTCAACTACCACCCTAGCTGTATCCATGGCTTCACTAAACAGCATATAATATATGACCGACTTTCTCTCTCTCCACATTCCCATATATACACCTACCCTCACAGTATACTACAACTCGGCCCCTACAACCAGACCTCCAGCCCTGACCAACTCCAACAATTACTGTTTTGGTTTTCCTCTGCTCCTAATCCATTATTAAAGTCCCCCATCATTGATTCATCACATCCTCCTAAACAATCCCTCCGTCTCTCTCGCTCCTTCTGGGTTCACATACACTACTCCTACCATCATTTCATTGAGAGTGATTGGAGGGTTGGTGAGGAGATAATTGGAAGAGGTCAAAGAATTAAAGTACCTGGGAGTGTGGTTTGCTAAGGGGTTAGAGAAGATGGCAAAGAAGGCAGAAGAGTGGGTTGGAAAGGTGACATGGATGAGTAGAGTGAATGGGCAGGTGGAAGTAGACAGAGGAAGAATGGTGTGGGAGCTTCTAGTGAGACCTGGTTTGGAGTATGCAGCCGAAGTATGGTGGAAAGGATGACATAATGCTTGCAAGAAGTTGGAGTCAGCACAGATGAGAGTGGGTAGGAGATTGTTGGAGGCAAGTAGTACAGTAGCAGGAGTGGCAATACGGGGAGATATGGGGTGGAGGAAGCTAGAGGAGAGGAGGGAAGAGATGGGTTTTGTTTGGTAAGAGATTAGAGGTGTTGGAATAGTAAAAATAAACTAAGAGAGGATGGAGGAATCAGATGGTGGGAAGAATATGAGATCTTGAGGAGAAAGTATGAGCTAAACAACGAGGTTGGGCCAGTACATAAGTGGGAGGGGAAAATGAAGGTGAGAAATGAGAATGGTTGGAAGGAGGAAGTAAACAGCAAGAGTATGCTGAAGTTTTATAAATTGGCAAAGAATGGTGCAGGGGTGGAGAAGTATGTAAGGTCCATGCAGTCAGGAAGGTGTGCGGTTGCAATTTAGACTGAGGACTGCATCAGCTGGGCTGTTAGAGAATAAGAAGCAGGGGCAGAACCTCGGAACAATGATCATAGTGGCACAAGGTTCCTTGGATAATTTAAGGCATCTAGCTAATGGTCTTCCTGATGCCAAAAGATTCCAATACCTTACCTCACACTTGCTACCGTCCCCATCTGAAGTGCTTTATTCTTATTCAGTTACCAAACAGGGTAAAACTTGGAAAGTATCTTTTCAGCTTTGCTGGATTCAGCAATTCCTCTGGCTATCGTACAGTGAAGTGATGGAAGGAGGAATTTGTCGATACTGTGTTCTTTTTCCAGAACCACCTAATAGGCTCGGAGGTGGTGGTCAAGGTACCTGGCATGTTAGTGCTATCCAAATATCAAAGGCCATACAAAAAGGCACTAGGTTAAGGATGGAGTGCTTGTGCACCACGAGCAGAATGTTCTGCATCGTCATGTGCAGAAAAGGCAGATCTTTTCAGGCTTAATTATAGTAATCCTTACAGCAGAGTAGACAACAGTCTTATGAAAATGAGAGACAAACAAGCAGAGGAAAACAGAGAAATTCTTTACCAAATTGTATATGGTGTAGAATTTTTAGCGATTTCAGAGGCCATAGAGAGGACAAGGTGGATTTTGCAGATGCTTGTGTCAATAAATAGCCACAATGCAACTCCTAGGGAAAGGAAATGCTACTCTTCAGAAGCATCTTCTGTTTGCAAGTAAAAATGCTAAATATACTAGCAAAACAGGACTAAATAATTCATGTGTATGCCTGCAAAGTAAGGGAGAGCTTAACTAAGGAGCTTAAACTCAAGAGTTTGCCATTCACCATCATAGCAGATGAGGTTACTGATCCTCACGCAAACCAAGAAATCCTAGCAGTGCGCACTGCTATATTTACCTCAATCTTCACATTCTAAGCTTCCTGGACTATGTAAGACACGTTGGGTGGAACGCCACATATGCTTTGAAGTATTTCTTGAGATGTACGAGTGCTTTATTACCTTCTTAGATGGTTGAATTTCACCTAATGATTATCCAGCTTTGCTTTCAGATGGTGAAAACTGGAATTGGGACAGGGAAACAAAAGCGAAAGCTCAGGGGTTGCATTCGTCACTTTCTCAATAGCTACATTTTTAATAACAAAAAATGTCCTTGATGAGGTAAAAGTTTTGGCTACTACTAAACTTCAGAAAAGAGACCAAGATATTGTTGATGCATACAAGATGGTGGATAGTATCATTGAGAACATCAAGACAACCAGGAATAATGTTGACATGATTTTCTGCTCCTGGTATGATGAGATTCTTCAACTTGCAGACAGCATTGGAACTTCTGCATGTGTTGCGAGGAAGACTAGCTTACAGAGGAACCGAACCAATGTTCCCAGCGAGAACCCACAGGAACACTACAAAAGGGCAGTTGCTATCCCACTTCTGGACTCTCTCCTTGCTGGAGCATGTGATAAGGATTCTTTCCCTAACATTCATAGCCTTCTTGTTATTGCATGCACAATACCTATCACTAGTGCTGAAGCTGAGAGGTCATTTTCTTTAATGAGGAGGATTAAGACCTACTTGAGGTCTACAATGAATGAGGAACATTTGTCAGATCTGTCGGTTATCGCAATGAATTTTGGTGAGAGAGTTCCTGTTGATGAAGTCTGTCAAGCATTTGTTCAGGCACATCCAAGGAGGCTCTTCGAACCTTCACTATTTGATAACTAGTCAACAATTATAACTGATTAATCACACAATAATATATAATATTGAAGTTTCCACAATAATTGAAGTTCAGAGCATTACACAATTATGCCAAAAAGGGGTGTGTTATAGGGTGCGACTTAACAACCACCCCCTATTATAAATCCTAGATCTGCCCCTGAGAAGAGATATAGGGTAGCTTCAGCTGATTTTCTGTCCACATTTGGCCTAACAAAACAATTTCCACTCTGGGAACAATCACTACAAGTCTTGCCCAACCTCTTGATATCTTCCTCAGCTATCCCAATGCAACTTTTATGGTACCATTCCCCACAAGAATCTTCACATCCAATCCTTCCTCAGAGTTTTTTTCCGCCCTTAAGACATATGCTGCACTTCTCTTCCACCTCGTGTAGTTTGTTATTCACCACCATTTTATTATTATTATTATTTTATTTTTAATGCATATTAGTGTACCCTCCAGCAGGCATTGGCAGAGCACCTTTGTACTAATCACAATAACATACTAGCCTCCCACCTTGTCAACCCTCTCCCTTCTACAAATCTTCTATTCTTCCACCTCTATAATCCCATGCAGAACTCAGTCTGCTTACCTCTCATTTTCCCATGCCATTACTATATAGACTCCGGAACTCTCTCCCCAAAAAACTGGACAATTTAAGCAACATTCCTTATCAGCACTTTGACTTTTAACTACTTAACTATAATGATACTTAACTATAATGACCTTAATATATTCCTCCATGTATTTGTTTATTTATTTTTTACTCTTCATTATTAGTCTTGGCTATTGAGTAGGATCTTTTCTTATAAGGGAAAAAAGGAAGAGAGAAAAAAAGAAGAAAAAACTGGTTAGCTAGCCTATCTGTTTGTGCTACCCCCCCCCCCCCCCAGTAAAGTAGCTCTAGATACATTTTCAGAGCTTTACTAAAATTTCTCAGAGCAAATGACTGAAACGAGGTGCCTACTATTGGAACTGTGACAATGGTCCCTGATCCATAAGTGGACATTCCAATTCCAATATTGAGCACCTATGTCACAGTTCCAACATAAGGCACCTTGATTCCAGTTCTTTTGCTACAGTCCCAACCCCAAAATGTGTGAGCAGGAAACGAGGTGCCAACTATTGGAACTGACAATCCTCCCTGTATTTGTAAGAGGACATTCGAATTCCAAATTAGAGCACTTAAGTCTCAGTTCCAACATTAGGCACCTCGATTCCAGTTCTTGGTTCCAGCCCCACCCCCAATGTGTCAGCTGGAAACAAGGTGCTTACTATTGTAACTGTAACAATGGTCCTTACAAATACAGGGATGATTGTCAGTTCCAATAGTTGGTTACTGACTTGGTAAAGATTACCAAAATAAAGTTAATGCTATGCTGCAATCGGATTGGACGAAGTCAAAATGATCCTATTGTAAATGATCCCTCCCATGTGATCCTCTCAAAAACCCGCCCTTTCACCTTTAAAAGGTGAGCTCTTCGCGCCAAAACGCTATTGATCAGTGATCGCTCAAACCGCTCCTACCTGCTCGCCACCGCTCTCTACCTGCCACACCGCTCTCTACCTGCTCGCCACACCGCCTCTACCTGTCGCCACACCGCTCTCTATCTGCTCGCCACTTGCTCATTACTTGGTAAAAACGCTATTGATCAGTGATCGCTCAAACCGCTCCTACCTGCTCGCCACCGCTCTCTACCTGCCACACCGCTCTCTACCTGCTCGCCACACCGCCTCTACCTGTCGCCACACCGCTCTCTATCTGCTCGCCACTTGCTCATTACTTGGTAAGTTTATCTAATAGGACATCTCAATTCCAATATAGTGCACCTATATCACAGTTCCAACATAAGGCACCTCGATTCAAGTTCTTGGCTCCAGCCCCACCCCTAATGGGTCAGCTGGAAACGAGGTGCCTACTGTTGACACTGTGACAATAGTCCCTATATCCATAAGTAGACATCTTAATTCCAATATAGAGAACCTATGTCACAGTTCCAACATAAGGCACCTCGATTCCAGTTCTTGGCTCAAGCCCCACCCCTCAAATGGGTCAGCTAGAAACGAGGTGCCTACTATTGGAACTGTGACAATGGTCCCTGATCCATAAGTGGACATTCCAATTCCAATATTGAGCACCTATGTCACAGATCCAAAGGCACCTCGATTCCAGTTCTTTTGCTATAGTCCCAACCCCAAGTGTGAGCAGGAAACGAGGTGCCAACTATTGGAACTGACAATCATCCCTGTATTTGTAAGAGGACATTTGAATTCCAAATTAGAGCACTTAAGTCTCAGTTCCAATGTTAGGCACCTCGATTCCAGATCTTGGTTCCAGCCCCACCCCCAATGTGTCAGCTGGAAACAAAGTGCTTACTATTGGAACTGTAACAATGGTCCCTGTATCCATAAGAGGATATTCCAATTCCAATATAGAGCACCTATGTCACAGGTGTAAAATAAGGCACCTCGATTCCAGTTCTTGGCTCAAGCCCCACCCCTCAATGTGACATACGTGCTCAATATTGGAATTGGAATGTCCTATTATGGATACAGGGTCCATTCGTGCACTATATTGGAATTGGGATGTCCTGTTATAGATATAGGAACTACCGTCACAGTTTCAATAGTAGGCACCTCGTTTCCAGCTGACTCTAGCCCCAATCGGATTTTTGGCTTAACATTCGCTGAATGTGTTTTTATTAACAGCATGATTGGCATAGGCACCACTGGACTCCTGCTGTGTGTTTTGTTCTTGCCTTAGGACGGGTCTTACCTTAAGAGCTCCTTCCCTGCTCTATAAATAGTCCACAAACATTGTCAAACTTGTAGTGACAATTTGTGGTGGTTGGCAGGTCAGCCAATTGGCCCGAAAGTGGAACATTTTTTTAAATACCAGCAGGAACTTTCTTACAGCCTTGCCCGTCTGCCTGTCTTGTCTTACCATTGTCCCCTTTTAAAACTGCCATTTAAAGCTGTCCAAAGGCCTCTTGCCCTAGTAAGTAGTCTTGGGTAGCCATACAGAAAACACCAACCCTGTTCAAGGGGAGCTTTTAGTTGGCATAATTATAAATACAGTTTGCTAGTCTTTCAATTGTTGTCTAGGGATCTCTTGGCTATGGAGCTGATATATTATGATTAGAAGGTTGTGGTGTGCTAATTAGATACCTTAGGTATTGTGGTGTGCTGATTAGATACCTTGTGGTGTGGTATGAAATTTAAAAAAAATTCACCAATTAAAGACCTCGTTAATTTCTTGGGCGACTATAGTCGCCCGTTGCAGTTGAAGGATTGATGAGCTGCTACATATGCAAGCGAAGTTATACAGTTAACAAGAAGGGCTTTATAAGGCCTCATGGCCCGATAAGTAATCGGTGTCGAGGTGGAGGCTTACAACCAGGTTAGTAGACCTTTTCTTATCCTTTCTTTTAGTAGAGAATACTGCACTGATTATTTCCCTCTGTATCCTTGTACCCTCTATCCTGTAGAATTGGAGCACCCATCGCACACCGCCCCCTCAGTCACTGCCCCCTCAGACTCCGACACCACCAACTCAGACACCACCCCCTTAGACACCACCCCCTCAGACGATTCTGGTTTCCATCTATTACAATACATTACTTCCTGTTCTCTCTCTCAACAGTGATGATTTCCCCCCCCCCCCCCTTTTCTCCTAATAGATCTTTTGAATGTATGTAATACTGGAACTTCAGCATAATTTTTTTTGCCAGACGCCTACTGTTTGTGTTATCGATCTATCAATTCACTTTTTAATAAGCTTATGTATATATATAATTATAGTTACTTAAATATAACATACCCAGTATGAGCTATGTATATTATATATACCTCAGGGAAAAGAACTAAAAATTAAATGAAATCATTCTTTGTAATTTTTTTCGTTGTGCTTCATTATGTGGTTAAAGGTGCTCTATGGTGGTATTGGGTTGTACAATGAGAGTGAATCTACAGGTCTTAATATACATTGTACAACCCAATACCACCATTGTACAAACCAATACCACCATTGTGCAAACCAATACCACCATTGTACAAACCAATACCACCATTGTACAACCCAATACCACCATTATACAAATACCACCATTCATGAGTAGAATATATATATAGCTAAAAGGTGCATAGGTGCACTATATTGGAATTTAGATGTCCTCTTATGGATATAGGGACCATAGTCACAGTTCAAATAGTAGGCACCTCGTTTCCAGCTGACCAATTTTGGGGCAAGTTTCACTCCAAAAAATTAGTACAAGTTACATACAGTACTTATGGTACTTTCTAGCTATTATTAACATAAAATCATGTTTTTCGGTTGGAGCCAAGAAATGGAATCGAAGTGCCTTTTGTTAAAACTGTGAAATGGCGCTCTATATTGGAATTCGAATGTCCTCTTACAAATACAGGGAGGATTGTCAGTTCCAATAGTTGGCACCTCGTTTCCTGCTCACACATTTTGGGGTTGGGACTGTAGCAAAAGAACTGGAATCAAGGTGCCTTATGTTGGAACTGTGACATAGGTGCTCAATATTGGAATTGGAATGTCCTATTATGGATACAGGGTCCATTCTCACAGTTCTAATAGTAGGCACCTCATTTCTAGCTGACCCATTTGAGGGGTGGGGCTTGAGCCAAGAACTGGAATTTAGGTGCCTTTAGTTGGAACTGTGACATGGTGCTCAATATTGGAATTGGAATGTCCTCTTATGGATGCAGGGACCATTGTCATAGTTCCAATAGTAGGCACCTCGTTTCTAGCACGTTGCAACATAAGGCACCTCGATTCCATTTCTTGGCTCCAGCCCCACCCCCAAATGAGTGAGCAGGAAACAAGGTGCCTACTATTGAAACTGTGACAATGGTCCCTATGTCTATAATTGGATATCTCTATTCCAATATAGAGCACCTATGTCACAGTTCCAACTAAAGGCACCTCGATTCCAGTTCTTGGCTCAAGCCCCACCCCTCAAATGGGTCGGCTAGAAACGAGGTGCCTACTATTGGAACTGTGACAATGGTCCCTGATCCATAAGTGGACATTCCAATTCCAATATTGAGCACCTATGTCACAGTTCCAACATAAGGCACCTTGATTCCAGTTCTTTTGCTACAGTCCCAACCCCAAAATGTGTGAGCAGGAAACGAGGTGCCAACTATTGGAACTGACAATCCTCCCTGTATTTGTAAGAGGACATTCGAATTCCAAATTAGAGCACTTAAGTCTCACAACATTAGGCACCTCGATTCCAGTTCTTGGTTCCAGCCCCACCCCCAATGTGTCAGCTGGAAACAAGGTGCTTACTATTGGAACTGTAACAATGGTCCTTACAAATACAGGGATGATTGTCAGTTCCAATAGTTGGTTACTGACTTGGTAAAGATTACCAAAATAAAGTTAATGCTATGCTGCAATCGGATTGGACGAAGTCAAAATGATCCTATTGTAAATGATCCCTCCCATGTGATCCTCTCAAAAACCCGCCCTTTCACCTTTAAAAGGTGAGCTCTTCGCGCCAAAACGCTATTGATCAGTGATCCTCAAACCGCTCCTACCTGCTCGCCACCGCTCTCTACCTGCCACACCGCTCTCTACCTGCTCGCCACACCGCCTCTACCTGTCGCCACACCGCTCTCTATCTGCTCGCCACTTGCTCATTACTTGGTAAAAACGCTATTGATCAGTGATCGCTCAAACTGCTCCTACCTGCTCGCCACCGCTCTCTACCTGCCACACCGCTCTCTACCTGCTCGCCACACCGCCTCTACCTGTCGCCACACCGCTCTCTATCTGCTCGCCACTTGCTCATTACTTGGTAAGTTTATCTAATAGGACATCTCAATTCCAATATAGTGCACCTATATCACAGTTCCAACATAAGGCACCTCGATTCAAGTTCTTGGCTCCAGCCCCACCCCTAATGGGTCAGCTGGAAACGAGGTGCCTACTGTTGACACTGTGACAATAGTCCCTATATCCATAAGTAGCATCTTAATTCCAATATAGAGAACCTATGTCACAGTTCCAACATAAGGCAGCTCGATTCCAGTTCTTGGCTCAAGCCCCACCCCTCAAATGGGTCAGCTAGAAACGAGGTGCCTACTATTGGAACTGTGACAATGGTCCCTGATCCATAAGTGGACATTCCAATTCCAATATTGAGCACCTATGTCACAGATCCAACATAAGACCCATTTGAGGGGTGGGGCTTGAGCCAAGAACTGGAATCGAGGTGCCTTTAGTTGGAACTGTGACATAGGTGCACTATATTGGAATAGAGATGTCCAATTATAGACATAGGGACCATTGTCACAGTTTCAATAGTATGCAATCAGTGAGTGTCTATATATCATACATACACTTGCAGAGATGTCTGCCTGTGCATCAGTGAGTGTGTATATATTATACACACACTGGCAGAGATGTCTGCCTGTTCATCAGTGAGTGTGTATATATTATACATACACTAGCAGAGATGTCTGCCTGTGCATCAGTGAGTGTGTGTATATTATACATACACTAGCAGAGATGTCTGCCTGTGCATCAGTGAGTGTGTATATATTATACATACACTAGCAGAGAAGTCTGCCTGTGCATCAGTGAGTGTGTATATATTATACATACACTAGCAGAGATGTCTGCCTGTGCATCAGTGAGTGTGTATATATTATACATACACTAGCAGTTATGTCTGCCTGTGCATCAGTGAGTGTGTATAAATTATACATACACTAGCAGAGATGCCTATCTCTGCATCAGTGAGTGTGTATATATTATACATACACTAGCAGAGATGTCTGCCTGTGCACCAGTGAGTGTGTATATATTATACATACACTCACTGGTGCACAGGCAGACATCTCTTTAACCATCCTCAGATACTCCAAGTTGAAATTTTTAAAATCTTGAGATTATTGGCTATGCAGCCTTGACAGCATGAAATGGCCATGTATGGGCTGCAACGCAACCCAGAGGGATAAGGGAGGGGGATGTGCCCCAACTCATGTAGAGCACAGAATCAATTTTAAGTCAAAACAAATCATGTATTTTTTTAATATGCTTTCTACTGTGTGCTTTATTGTGCTCCCATGTTTATTGTAACTTAAACAATAAACAACACACAATGAAATAGTATTACAGTAAAATATTATTGACACTACTGTCTGCAACACCGAGTCGGGGGCGGATCCGTGTAACTGAACGCTCGCGCATGCACACGAAACACTGACGCGTGACTACCCATGTTTCTCTGTTGTGTCCTAGTTGAATTGACTCCTGGTGTGTCCTCTATCTGCTCGCCACCGCTCCTACCTGCTCGCCACCGCTCTCTACCTGCCACACTGCTCTCTATCTGCTCGCCACAGCGCTCTCTATCTGCTCGCCACTTGCTCATTACTTGGTAAGTTTATCCAGCACCTTCTCTAGCAACCATTCTCCATCATGATTTGCAAATGTTGAGATGTTGAGTCCTTCAGGGTGATGGTGCTAACTCGCCAGTGTGTCTGATGTTATTTTCAATGGTTATGGTATCATGGGGTAGCCAAAATAGCGTGGCACCAAAATAGTGTGGCGCCAAAATGTCAGGGCAAGTGTGGGTGAGTGTGAGTGAGGTTAACTTTAATTCAGCTCAGCTCAGGCCGACCACTAGCAGACCAGCCATCATAGTTGGTGTACAGCTTCTATCAGCTCTCGGGTCAACTTTACAAGCTCAATAAGTGACTGAGTATTTCAAATGGCCAATGGCTCTGGCTCTAGCTAAATGAAGGTCCATGGTAACATTCGCTGAATGTGTTTATTAACAGCATGATTGGCATGTACCACTGGACTCCTGCTGTGTGTTTTTGCCTTAGGACAGGCCTTACCTTAGGAGCTCCTTAAGACTCCTTCTGGTGCACTCTATATAAATAACCCTGCTCTATAAATAGCCCACGAACATTGTCAAACATGTAGTGACAATGGGTGGTGGTTGGCAGGTCAGCCAATTGGCACACCACAAACTAATCAATGTGCATTTGGTTAGCAGGTTACCAATCAGCCACATCCAATATTATAGCAGTCCAAGAGACCCATTATCAGGGTCTGGTGCATTACTTGCATTACTTGTTCCCTCATTGTTTTAACAGCTAGCTGAGTATTTACTCTAAATGTATGAGCAAAAATCCTCCTCCCATGCATCTGGTTGTGAGCTAGCCTGGGGTGACTCCTGGTGTGTGCTCAGCTGCTCTCCGACCGTTTTGTAAGCTATTCAAGTAGTTTTTAGTGCCCTTACGTAATTCTGTAGTTCAGACGTATGATCTCTTCTGTGTTAGTTCAGACAGTGTGTGTCCCCATAGAGCTATTTTCAACCTGACTCAAGTGATTGTGACAGTGTGTGTCCCCATACAACCTACTTTAACCTACCTTGTGTCTCCCCATAGAGCTGACACACCTAGTCATGTGCTGTGAGATCATGCTAGGGCAGGCTATGATGTGGTAAACTGATAGGATGTGGGTCGGCGAACGTGCTGCTAACCAACCAACCATTCCTGTATGTGATGTCCACTGAACATTCTGGTCCAATGACCATTGGTTGGGGATTTCGGTATGGCTACCCCAGACTTTTTTTTTTTTTTTTTGCTATCGCAGACTAAAAACAAAGGTCATGCTTTACTCAGTACAATAGCCAATGAACATGTAAGTGCTTTATTAGAATAGGTGGTTGGATGGGTGGTTGGCAGGTCAGCCAATCACACCACAAACTAGCCTTGTACAGGTCAGCCAATCAGCACACCACAAACTAGCCTTGTACCTCCCCTATTTTGATCACACTACTGTCAGTACGTTTAATCTCGAATAACTAGGAGCTGCCGCTGGTAAGTGGGGAGGGAGGGTGGGGTTGGGGTTGCTTGGACAGTGTTCAATCATTTTGCTGCTCATGGTGAATAAATAAAAATCCAAGTATCTCTCTATCCCCATGTAGGAGAAGGAGAAGGTGTCAAATGCTACATTAAATAGGTTTTTAAGTTTACATTATTTATTTCCATTTGTATTAGTGGCCTTAGCCATCCACATCCTGTCTCCTTAGCATCCGATCTCTAAGTGCCTCAGCAGTATGGAAACTATGGAGGAGATGAGGAAATTGTTGGATGAGTCGAAGGAGCGCGAGAAGGAGTTGAAGGTGCAGCTGGGTAAGTAATTGTACCATGTGTCGATTTCTTTCTCACCTCAGGATTCCACACTCCAAATGATGTTGGTGACTCCATACATAATTACATTAACTATATCTGCATTCTAGCCCTAGCCCTGTTGTGTTGTAAGTGCAATTTCCCCCCCAAATTGCACTCGTACACTCTTAAATTCTCACCTCAGGATTCCCCACTCCAATGATGAGGTGGTGGACGTCCTGGAAGGGTATTCATTCCTAGTTTTATATTGATCATTATTTGTATGTAATAGAGAAGTTGCGGAACTTGCGGAAGAGAAAACTACAATATGAGTCAGATGATGAGTCACATGATGATGATGATGCTGGCACCTCTGGAATGAAGGTTTGTAGTAGTTGTCTAGGCATGGGAACTCCAAGTCACACCATGCTTTTTCTTTATGGTTGAGTGGAATATTTGTGCAGATGTGCAGCAAATAGAATAACCTTGTGACTACATTGTACAACATAAGATTAGCGACACCAGGCCCCTAGGCTATGTGAGACTGCATGTTTGGAGATACATATGAAAAAGTAAACAGTTAAAGCTGGACATATAGAAATACAGTTATAGGGGCATCTTAGTTAGTCCAGTGGGTCCTCCTAGTTCAGCCCAGCTCTCTATATATCAACCTCTATATATTGACTTCTACATATTCACTCATAAACTATATTATTACTGTACATGGTTGGAGATGCATATGCAAAAGTAAACAAAGGTGGACATATAGAAATACAGTTATAGGGGTATCTAAGTTAATCCAGCTGGTCGTCCTAGTTAATCAAACAAGCCAGCCCAGCCCTGTATATATCAACCTCTATATACTGACTTCTATATATTCACTTAGAGAACTTAATATTTTATTACTGCATGTTTGGAGATACATATGAAAAAGTAAACAGTTAAAGCTGGACATATAGAAATACAGTTATAGGGGCATCTTAGTTAGTCCAGCAGGTCCTCCTAGTTCAGCCCAGCTCTCTATATATCAACCTCTATATATTGACTTCTACATAGTCACTCATTAAACTTAATATATTATTACTGCATGGTTGGAGATGCATATGCAAAAGTAAACAGTTAAAGCTGGACATATAGAAACACAGTTTAAGTGAGGACTACGGCGTGAAAACGGTTAAATGAACGAATGCAGCTGCTTGGCTAAAATAGTTTCCTGGCACAGTCGTAAGAGTTCCACGTGTACTCGCTTTCAATGTGCATGCATGCAGGATTGGGTGTGCTCCTAGTAGGTGTTTGTGCGTGCGTGCATGCATGAATGGGTGTGGCCTGGATGTACAGCTTGAACATGGCAGAGGGTGTGTGTCATGTGGACCTAGTAGGTGTGTGGTCCTAGTAAGTGTGTGAGTGTGCATGCAGGTGTGGTCCTAGTAGGTGTGTGTGCATGCAGGAATGGATGTGGTCCTAGTAGGTGTGTGTGCATGCATTCAGGAACAAACATGCTGATTTAGATTGCCTGGATGACTTAGGGATCAATGTCAATCGTGGCATTGGCGTGTTCGCGGTACAGTCCCCCCTTAATTAAATGAACCTTGGTGCTACATTGCAGTGTTCCCACTAGGATTCTAGTTGGACACGTTGCTCTACATGTACCTCTATACATTTAAGCCAACACCTATTAATTCATGATTCCATTATACGGTACAGGAGGATGGTGGTGATGATGATGATGATGATGGTGGTGGTGATGGTGGTGTTGAAGTTCTTGATGTTATTGATATGGAAACGGTATGAAACGAACATTAATAATCGTCTCTTTTACCATTAATAATTCTCTCTTTTTTCCATTAATAATTCTCTCTTTTTCCATTAATAATTGTTAATTGTCTCTTTCTTTTAGGTCTTTAATGTCCGAGTGATATTTTTTGGAATGAAGCCATTTTCTAAAGTGATAAAAATTCCTACAAGTTTGAAGAATATTTGCTCGAAGAAAATTATGAAGAGACTCTTTCGTTTACAAAATCCGTCTATTACCTTTCCAAAAATTACGGAAGGAGGACATTTTGTAATGCGTGGTGCCTTGGGGGGATTATACGCCTTTTTTCTCTATAATAAACAAACAGCATGTTCTTGTACCAAATCGTCGCAGCACCGAAAGTTCACCTGCACTGAGATTCCGGGTGATTTCATTATTCCTCCTTGTTCGGACATGTCATGTAATTTGGTGGATTCATTTTGGGGTCCGACCAGGAATGATACCGACACATATCGTAATGTGGCGTTATTTCCTAAGATGATATATGAATCAGAAAGAAATTCATCTTTGTTTGTAGCACTGAAATTTTTTGTGAATACGAATTACGATGGAGTACAATGCAAGATGGGTTATAGTGAATCTGATTTTTCACCATTTTCTGGAGTAGGCGATATTCAGGTTATGGGAAGGAGTTCTAATGCTGTTCTGCTCGGGCAAATCAATTCTGCTACTGTTGAATGCAAAATTCAACCATTGGCAATAACGCGAGTGCTTGACCAACTGAAGGCCTCCATGGTAGTAACAACCATCTCATCTTGGTTTAACAGCTTGAATTATTCCAACCGAACAACCTTGGATGAAATGGAAACACTAGTGTGCTATGGACTTCTAATGGGGATTGTTCACCCAACTGTACTATTAAGGTCTAATATGGATTTTAAAAATAACATTATTCAATTTCAGCAGATCGCTAATTATCCGTGTTCAAAAAAATCTCATTTGGAGCAGAACTCGTTGTTAGAATTCATTCTGAGAGAGTGCAATATATAGTAGTATTATCAGATTGTAACTTGTGTCTTATTATTATATATACTGTCACATCTTCTAAAAATGACTGACAGCTTGTCATGGTCATGGTCGCGTACTGGTAATGCAAGACATGGGAATAGTATACAAGGACACAGCAGATAAATTTCCTGCCTCTCATCCACCTCCCTCATCCAAAACTCCCTCTCAAAAACACAATACGATTTCTTACTGTATTAAATTCCGGCATTGATTTTTCAAGCCGAGACTTTTCAAAGCACAGCACAGTCTTGTCCTTTGGTTGGCTTGCTGACTCATTGCTGACTCAGTGTTGCTTCCCATTGGTCTTTAATTACTTCCTGGATGAGAAACATCTAACAAAAATGACTACTTTCAGCTGACACCAAATACTCTTTAAATCGGCCTTTCCCCCCCAGCTAATGCTTCAACTGAAATACTTCAGTCTTCATCTGATGAAGTATTTTGGTTTAAACGTCGACTAAAAAAAGAATCCTGAATTATATGTATTTGATATAATATAGCTTAGCGGTATCATCACCAATCTTGCTTATTATGGCTCTCTACCAGTGTTTGATCTCTCTCTCTCCATCAGCACAATAAGGATTAAACTTTATGAGTTTATGTGGAAACATTTCCTTGTAAATTTTGACGTAAACATCATTAACTTTGTTCATTTTGTTTGCCCTTGTCCAAAGTGTTTTCTTGTATCATCATAATATAATTATATTTTTACTCTATGCCCAGCTCTGCCAGCCCTTGGCAGTAGTCTGTCAACTTCAGCTGAAACTGGGTTTCTTTTGTTTTGTCTTCTTACACTTCATATGTAAGCAACTATGCCTGTAGTTGTAAAGTTCAATAATAATAATAATAATAATAATAAATTCTGAACTGCAACCTCAAGTAGGCCACACCCTCAAGTAGACTGAACCCCCAAGTAGATCCTTGTACTGATGACCATCACAAAGTGAAAATGAATTGAAGCCATTTCCAGAGCATCTGCAGTCTTCTGGCGATAAAATTATAAATAGACTTATGGTACACAGGTCACAATATTGTGAACTCGGGTTGTTTAGCAACCTGCCCAACCTGCTAGAAAATCAGCGCTGTAACTACAGGTAGGCCATCATTACGAAATAATGCACGCCTATTCAAATACTCCGCAATCAAAACTGGGATCAAGTAGAGAGGGGAGCTACTTTTGCGAGCCAGATTATTCACAATATGATGCTTGGCCATCATATTGTGTATATTCTGCATATTCTGCATAGTTCACAATATAACTTATAACAATACAGAAGCAACCTCAAACTTTGACCTCAACATGAACAGTGACTGCAGATCCATGCTGGTGTATGCATAATGGAAGTTGTAGATGAAAATTAATTCTGTTATAGCCTGTACCATCACCTAACAAGCTATCTCTACTAAACAATACATTAACTAGCTAGCTAGTGCTACAGAATCACTAGCTGGCTATATAACTAGTTCTAGATATGAACCAACATGTTTCCAAGCATTATCCCTTGCCCTGTAGGTTTTAGCAGATACCTATAAGCAGGTTCTCAGGGTTCCAATGAACTTGTTCATGTCCACAACGTTAAACATCACTGCAGTCCATCACATTCTAAATTCATTGGTCAAACGCTCACAGCCATCGTATTATATTGTTAATCGCGCATAATCGTATTGTTGAGGTACAAAAAGTTATGCGAATCGTATAGTTAAATCTTCAAAATGTTGAGTCCCTTTGGACACATCGTGTATTAAGAAAGAGCTATTCTCTTGAGCCACTAAGGAGCTATATAGTGATTATGGAATGCCAAATGCGACGATGCGAATGTGTTAAAACTATTAATATGCTCTTTTTGCTTTTTAACATAATTATCACTATACCTTTCAGTAGTGCGCGGGGGAAAAAAGAAGTTGTTTGCCAAACGTTTGGGAGAGGGGGGTTGGGCACCCTGCCAGGAATTACCATCCATCCTACAACCATCCTACAATCTGTGAAAATAACGGTGATGACGAAGAAATGATTTTTTTGTCATTTATGCTGGTACACATTTCTTTGAGGGTTGAGCATGCGCATAATGACATAATTTTTTGCCTCCAATCATCATAATCCGAGTGCGTACCAAATTTAAAAAATAATGACAGTAAATGAGGTAACACTGTAATAAACACTATAACACTATGGCATACATATCTGATAAACATTGTTAATGTTGTATGTTAAATGAGTTGTACTGCTTGGATATGGTGGAGTGGGAGGCCATAAGTCCCTTCCTCCTCTGCCAACACTTCACTATGCAGTGCAAAATGCACCCTCACCTCCTTCCCAAACAACAATGCCACCTTCCCCTCAGTACCCACCATCTCAAAACTCCTCCAACCATATTCCAGCTCCCTCAATTCCATCAGCTAATTCATTAACATTTTCCGTTCCCTCAGTCTATTAGAAAGTGGTCCCACATTTTCCATTCCCCTGTCATCACATCACAACACAGCCTACATCGCTTCTTGTCCTGCAATAGACCTGCTGACGGCCTGTTTCTCACCAGTCAGAGTTGTCACGTACAGAAACACAAAACAAACAAACATACAAACAAAAACAACTTGACAAGAACAAAAGTTAAAAAAACAAAGGATTGTAGAGCTTTACCAAGCACCAAGCAATGTGAATGGAAATCCACAAGAAAAAGAAATACAATTAGTACAAAATAAACTCTGTAAACTACCTAGTGTGTGTCCTCCAAGAAGCAAGTGCTACATCATTATTTTGTGATGTAGGCCATTGTAGGGTCTATCATACAGAGAAGGGGGGGATTATGAACCTCTAAACGTATTGCTCAATTTCTCAGACATAATCGCACCATCACGTGGTGAGTGTCACGGTCATGTGATATAGTATTAGCCAGAGATGTGGTGGACAATTGAAATCTGTTTCCCTGCTGGCATGATAATGAAATATGCGTGCGAATGGTAGTCTGCTCTATCTGCTTGAGGAGCTTTTCGGTGACATCTGCGGGCCTAGTTCGAACACATGGGCCTTTAAGTTGCCGCTGTCCTGGCTCCAGTCAACTGCCAAGAGCTCTGGGAGATACCCCCGTGTCTAGTTCCAGTCCAACACCACGTGGGAATGAGTCGGTTGAAGATGCTGTTGTTGCTACTCCTTTCTCAAAGCTGCGCTCTAATGTACTGAAGAGAGTCCCTAGAGCCTCGAGGGAGCTGGCAGCCAGGAAGCTAGCATCCATCGTGTTAAGTGTGGTGGCGAGGAATGACCATTCCACGTGGTGTCGCCTCCTGCATTTTGCGTCTCGCTGTTTTAGGCTGCCGCCGAGAGGAGGGAAGAGGTGGAATTTAGCGTCAGCCGTAAATAACCTTGTAAGGGAGGAAGCTGATGCTGATGCTACATCAGGGAAGCCTAGCCGTTGCTCCAAAAGACAGAAGTCTCGTGATCCCCTACAGCTCTTGTCTTCAAAGGTGACATCCAAGCTGGAAGAGGGCGATGTCAAGGGCGCTGTCAGGCTTGCATGTGCTGAGGATGTTTTAGCTGATCACTCACCTGACACTCTGGAAGCCTTGAAGCAGAAGCACCCTGCGGCTCACCCAGATTCTTCAATAATGATATCCCCGGACCCATCCTCATTCTCTTTCTCAGTCACCGAGGCCATCATAACTCAAGCCATACGTTCCTTCCCAAATGGATCTGCAGGTGGCCAGGATAGCCTCAGACCACAACATCTCAAAGACCTCACGGGTCCGTCCGCTGGTGAAGGTGGCCATTCACTACTGAGGGCGCTCACTTCTTTGATATCTCTAATTCTAAGAGGTGACACCTGTATCCATCCGTCCTCATTTCTTTGGTGCCTCACTGGTAGCTCTGCGTAAGAAGGATGGTGGGGTTCGCCCTATCGCTGTGGGCTGTACCCTGCGCAGACTTGCTGCAAAGTGTGCTTGCTTTCATGCCATGCAAAAAGTTCCTGATATCCTGGCCCCTCGGCAGTTAGGTTTTGGAGTGACGCGGGGGGTTGAAGCGGCAGTGCATGCTGCTCGCATCTACCTCCAGAACCTCAAGGAAGACCAAGTGATCATGAAAGTGGACTTCAGAAATGCATTCAACAGTATTCGCCGGGACAAGATGTTGGGTGCTGTTGAGGAGTACATTCCCGAGCTTCTCCCTTTTGTCCACTCAGTGTACTGCTCACCATCTTTACTCTCATGGGGTGATGAAGTGGTGCTGTCTTCAGAAGGGGTTCAGCAGGGCGACCCGCTGGGACCCCTCCTCTTTTGCCTGACTATTCAGAAATTGTGTGCAAAGCTGAGGTCAGAGTTCTGTGTTTTTTATCTGGATGATGGAACTCTGGGAGGCAACCGGGAAGATGTAATTTGTGATCTCAAGACCATTGAGGTTGAAGCAGGTGCTCTGGGCCTTGAGCTAAACAGAGGAAAGACAGAATTGATCTGTAAGGATCCTACCTCTCGTGGGATCGTCCTCATTGCTCTTCCAGGAGTTAGCATCATTAACCCAGAGAATGCCAATCTCTTGGGCTCTCCTATTGGAGGGTTACAATCAGTGGATGCATGTGTAAGGGAGAAGACAGAGCTGCTGCAGTTGATGGGTGATAGACTTTGTCATTTGCAATCACATGATGCTATCACATTGTTGCGTCACTCATTTGCGATCCCTAAGATGATGCACATTCTCCGCTCTGCTCCCTGTTTCTCTTCCAGTCATCTCCCAGCCTATGACCACCTTCTCAAGTCAATCCTCAGCAATATCACTAATATAGATTTTCAGAACAATGACTCTTCTTGGCTACAGGCCACCCTTCCTGTGAACCATGGGGGAATTGGAATTAGGAGTGCGGTTCATCTTGCTCCCTCTGCCTTTTTGGCTTCTGCTGATGGATCGTCCAATCTTATTCACCATATCCTCCCCCCTCGGTTTAGTACTGTCCAGTACCCTGAGATTGAGGTTGCCCTTTCACTCTGGGGTGATGACCTTGTCTTGCCTCCTCCAGCCCCGCCTGCTTCCCATCAGCAGAAATCGTGGGACATGCCTCGTATTTTGGAAAGGGCAGAGTCACTTTTGCGGAATGCTAGTGACCCCCAAACCAGAGCTCGTCTCCTCGCCGTGTCTGCATGTGAGTCAGGTGCCTGGCTTAATGCCCTGCCAATCTCCTCACTGGGTCTCCGAATGAGCGATGAGGTAGTTCGAATAGCAGTTGGGCTACGTCTTGGAGCACCCCTGTGCCAGCCACACTCTTGTAGTTACTGTGGATCGGATGTCAACCAGTTTGGTACACATGGGTTGAGCTGTAGGCACAGTCAGGGAAGGCTTTCTCGCCATGGTGCTTTAAATGACATCATCCACCGGTCATTAACTGCTGCAAATGTCCCTTCCCGGCTGGAGCCCTCAGGTCTGCTTCGGTCCGATGGAAAGAGACCTGATGGCATGTCCATCATTCCATGGTCAAGTGGTAGACTATTGGTATGGGATGCAACCTGCAGTGACACCTTTGCCCCATCCAACCTTTTGGCTGCAGTCACTGAGGCTGGTGCAGTGGCAGCACAGGCGGAGATTTTGAAGGGTGAAAAGTACGCCCACCTGGACTCGGCATACAAGTTTGTACCTGTGGCGGTAGAGACATGTGGATCCTTTGGGCCTCAAGCAAAGGCATTCTTCAGGGAGTTGGGACGCCGCCTGAGGTCAGTGACTTATGAAGAGGACTCCCATCAACATCTTCTTCAGCGGATTTCTGTGGCTGTGCAGCGTGGGAATGCAGCCTCAGTAATGGGATCTTTGCCATCAGGGTTGGGGACGAGCCATTTCCCTAGTCATCGCATGAACTTTTAAACTTTTTAACTTGAGGTATGGCATGTTGTTCTCTGTCATACAACAGTTTTTAGGCATACTATTATATGTAATTACATTGTATATATATGAGAATATCAATACACGAGACAAGGTGGTAGTGGCTGGTGCGTCTTCTTCTTCTGCATTCTGTTGTCTACTTGTGTTTGTATTTCCTCTTCTTTTTCCTGAGGTCCTTCTGGGGTGTGGCAAATCCACTGCCACCTGTTCGCTCTGGATCCATACTCATGGCAGAGCACTGGGATTGGGAATCGGACAAGTCGTCCACAGAGTCGTGGACCGACAGCTCCTCTGGAATGGCCTCAGCATCAATGGAGCTGTGGTGCATGCTTGAATGAGGGTGGTTGGCCTGCATTAGAGTTGTAGTGTGTATGGTAAGGGATCATCATTCCTAATAGTCTGTTGTCAGTTGTTTGGTAAGGATCACTAGCAATAATAACCACAACTATACAAAAGAAGGAGGCAAAAGTACGAGTCATGTCTACAATCATAATACAAAATTAGTTTGAAACCACAATCACAAATCTCCTAGTGTTATAAATCAAGCCAATCTGGACTTCCATGTGGTCAAGATGTGCATTATTCATAGTAAATAGTCTGCAGATTTGCAGTCAACAAATTAAACTAGGACGCCACTTATCAAAACATCACTTATCGAACATGCTGGTCAAACAAACACTACACATAGATGCTCCCACAAAAATGCTGGCTACATTCAGCCAATTTTTCAGGGAAAATTCCTTTGCGCATGCACACAGAGACCATTTGCCTACGTCCAATTGTTTCTTTTGGTTCTTGTGGTAGTGTTCCATCTTAAAAACTGTTGGCATCTCTCAGAAGGACTGAAATTGAATTGCTACTTGCCCAGTCAAATAGACAGTCACCATACATGGTTGGTATGAGCAACCACGCTCAGTGAGGTGGCAGTGAAGTCACTGGACACAGACTGGGGGCACGGTCAAATGCAGGTATCATGTTGGCATTTATAGGCGTGGTGATAGCTTCTAAACAATCACGATTGAGTGGTTTTGTAAGTCTGGCGCAGAGCCCTTCGGTCTCCGAGTGTTCAGGGCCTCTTCCTTCCAATCGAGGTCCTGACAAATAAACATTGCTGCTGTTGCTTCCAATGGAGCTGCTAGCTTATGGTTTAGAATCACTAGCAGCTCCGCTGATGTTCGATGCGTCTCCTGGAGCAGAATGGCTTGTGGTCACAGACATCGCTCTTCAAGGACATTTTCCTCTTGCTGATGGTTAGTCCCTCCATGTTCAGCTTCAGGAGAAAGACTCCTCCTCGACAGCTGAAGCTGCCCTCCCTGGAAAAAAAGGCATCGCAGAGGAGAGTAGTTCACCTTCTGAACCAGACACCCTTCATGTTATACGCTAATTACAGAGTAGAAGCAGCAACAGAGGGAGACAGCGACGCCCACATGTCTAGGGGCAAAACTACAAAGATCGAGATCTGTACGACTTCTGATGTAGAGTAGAAGTATATCATCAGCTAACAGCCATTGTTCTACTCACAGTCAGCAAGGCTCTGTAGTGCTCCAGGTAGTGGTTAGTATATACTCCATTTTAAAATAGGGTTAAAAAAACAAAAAAAAACAAGTGTATAGACAAACATAAACCAGATCTTATTCTAGACTTCACCATAAAACTCACTGTAGCAGCTTCATTCATAGTATCCTCTAATGGTGACTTATCCCATTGCCCCCCCCCCCCCTTTTAAGCCATAACTTAATTTATTTTCAAACTTCCCCCCCCCCCTCCTATTGCCTCATTACTGGCAGGTGAAGTGAGCCACCTGAACTCTATCTATCTATCTCATGAGAAAAGATGAATAACTGACCGTTCAAGAGATAGAGCAAAGAATGGACGTTTAAAAATTATTTCCTAAGGAGAAGATGCCATGTCATTCATGTTTCTTCTCATCTATTTCTCAACCAGTATATAAGGAAATGGCAGCATAAAAAGTATCATAACTCAAGAATGGTTGACAACAATGTTGAAAGTCAGTATAACAGTGAATTTTTTGGGGGGAAATGGTCTGCTCCTCCAAGACTTCTGTGTCAGCGCTTCATAGCGAGATAAAGGATGGCTAACAAAGACTGTAACGACAATGAAATGGGTGCTTAAAAAGTTATGTGCGCTAAGCATCAAGAGGCTTAACAACCAGAGTTTACAGTACGATACATAGGCGCGTGGGTATATAATATATACTTTAGTAATAACATGGTAAAAAAATTAAAAATGTCAATGATTGGCTAGTTCTGGCGTTACACAGAGTAACTTCTTGTAAGTGGATGCCTGACTGTAACACAATACAAAAATGTTTATTTAAAAATAACTAGAAATTAAACAAGAATCTAATAATGTAAATCACTAACATTTATAAAACCCTTTACCTATTAATATTAACCTATTAATATTAAAACACTAATAATCTGCATTTATATTTTGAGTTCACTTTTTAAAAATGTTTTAATTTTTTTTATACTAAATATATTTGGGGGGGGGGGGGGGGGGGGGGGGTGTTTTGTACACCAGCATAGGCTAGCCCCAGACAAGTGGCCCTTAAGAACACAACCAGAGATCGCTAAACTTCAACTGCACATAATTATTAAGACAACATGTTTGTGTTACATGTTTCATTTCCAGTCAATTCATTTCCAGTCAATTTCCAGTCAATCCAATATATATATATACATATATATTTAGTAAACATTTTTTGTCTTGTGTTTGTGGGAGTGGTGGCTTACTACAGGTGAGGTGACAGACGAACGGGAAAAAAGACGTTCAGAATCGGAAAACTTTTTCCTCTTTCGCTCATTCTTTGAATTTCCAGACCTGAAGGATAAACATAACAGTGCAGGCCGTGATGTCATCTTGTGGTATTGTCAATAACCCAGCCCTCCATGTCGGCCACAACCACAGCCCTCTCACTTTTAGAAGGCTCATTCCCTTTTTAATACCGTGAGTTTTGTGCAACAGTTTATGCTACCCCTCACCCTAAAAAACACAACCAGAAACCACAAAACTTCAACAGCACATACTAAGATTACGTGTTCCTCGTTATAGAGACCATACAGGGGTGTATTTAGGGAAGGGGGAGATTTTAATATCACGTGATACTGGGTCAGGCCCTATGCTGCCCCCCCTACCCCCCCCCCCCCCCTTACCCCAAGTTCGACACCCTTTGGTAAAACTTCTGAACACAGGCCCACACTTCCTAATAACACTTGCAGCCAGAATATTCTGGGGTCTTTGAAAGTATAACTACCATAGTCAGTTGATCTTATTTAAGTGAGATTAGGCGGGTCACTCTTTAGAGTTGGAATCATTCGTTTTTTTGTACTTATATCTAAACTCTTCTAAAATCTGGTTTTAACAATTTTAAGGACTGACCTGTTTTGCGATTGATAGCCATCCCATCCTCGAATTACATTTCCATATGCTAGTGTGTCCTCTAGATAACTTCCTTCAAATGCATATATCTGACGCTCCAAGTTGGCTAAACTTTCCTAACCGGAGGAATTCCAATAAATGCACATCATAACATCATACACTTTACAACGCACTTAACATACCGTCAACTCATTTCTTCTTTTAAGAAGATCCGTCAACTCTGATCGGGTATCTTGCTGAGCAGCTACTGATAAGTTAGACATGTTTGTTCATGACTTCGTCACTAGGACCCGGATATCCAGCACAATCAGCGATCCTTTACCTACCCGCAAGGAATTGGTTGTTTAGCAGGGACTTCTGCGATCGTAATATCAGCACCGCGAGGTGGATTTTGAATTACCTCTAGTAGTTGATCGAAGATGCCTCAGTTTGTCGCTGCAATGAATGGTGAAGCAAACGTAAGAATTGCTTTAAGGTTAAAAGAAAGTGTACAAAGTGAAACTAGAAGGCAGTTCGGATCATGTAACTCCAGAGTCGAAAAATCAGTGCGCGTCAATTAATTTTTGCGGTATACTTTTCTCTACTTATCTTAAACGCGCGCGCTATGTACAGAGCGAGATGTCTGGGAAAACAAGGAAGTCAGCCTATTTTGGGAGCAAATCTCTTTTGGCAAGTACTGTTACTTGTGGAATGTAGGGGGGGAAATATCTAAAAAGTAATAATAGGATGATTATTGATAAAAATTAGTATGATGAACTTGTTTGGTGTTGTCACGTGGCCCTCACTCGATGAGTCAGGTCAAGTTCTACTGGCCACCTACTCACTATTGCTCTTTTCTTCTGATGCCTCTGTCAAAACCAATGGTCCCATGCTGTTTAAAAAAAAATTTAATTGTTCTGTTGAGCCTTGATATAGGCCATCACTAAGTACTACAAACAATAAATGACAATGACTACTAGAAAACAACAACATGAATTAATTAAATCATTAAAGCAAATAATGAATTTTACAAAGTTTGTTTGGGGGGGGGGGGGGGGGGGGGGGGGAGGTGCCAAACATTAAGTATTTCCTCTTCTACCATTTGAGCACATTTCCCATTACAATTCTGTCTAAGTACCTTATCCAACACCTCTTCCTTCACCCCTGCTACTGATCTACCCAACATTAGGCCTACTCTCCCTTCTTCATCCCATTCTACCACCCACTCTTCAGACCCTTCAATGCCCTCAATCATATCCAATAATCTTTCTCGATCACCAGCAAACTCCCCACAGTACAACAAGAAGTGCACAACATCTTCCATCATCACATAGCTCACATCTATCATCCCGGCACATACCACACCTCACCTTGTCACCCAAGAGTCCCACTGATGCTGTCCTTAATTTAATTCACCTAAATCTCAGCCTCACTTCCCCTGTATTATTACTGAATCCTCTTACATACCTTTCTTGTCCAAACTCTTCTTTAGCCACTTGAGACTTGATTTCCCTCCTACTTCTTCCTGCCACTCTTCCTATGAACATCCCTTACACAATTCCTCCATGTCGCACTTGAGCATACTATCTCCAACGCTCCTTCCCCCCCAAACTTCCTTTTCAGCTCACAAAACTCTGCCCACCAACCTGGACAATCACTTAACATCCACAACTTTTTTCACTAGCCTATCTTCACTCATTCTCTGCAACCTCCATCCAAATACTTTATTTTCTTCTTGTTTTTTTTTTATATGGAAAAGGCCCTACTCAATAGCCAAGGGGCTAATATGAAGAGCAAAAATGAGAAATAGGAACATATTAAGGTCATTATAGTTAAGTAGTTAAGTCAAAGTGAATGTTGAATATAGTGCTTAGATTATCTAGTTTCTTTAATGTAATTGGAGAGTGAGTTCCAGAGCCTAGTAGTGGCAGGGGATAATGAGAGGTAAGCAGACAGTTCGGTGGGATTAGCAGACGATTACAGGGGTGGGAAGGATCGGAGGTTGTAGCAGGGTGTGGGCTAACATGGGAGGGAGGCTGGAAAATCTGTCATTGTGAATATGTTTGAAGAAAAGATAAGTTTATTGTTATGGCAGCGAGAGGATAGAGATGGAAGATGAAGCTTACTGAGAAGAGAAGGATAGTCGAGGACCAATGTTTACATAATTTACAGGCGAAGTATTGTGCTCTCTGAAGGTGAGATGAAAGATGGGCTGATTGAGGATCCCACAGGAAAGACCAAATGAGGATTGATAAGAGAAGTGAGAGGCGAAGAAGAGAAGATCTTTGCCTTATTATTATTTTATTATTTATTATTTATTTTTTATTAAGTATTTTTGTTTTTATTGTTATATTTTTTATTGGTCAGTTTATTTAATCAATTATTTATTATATTTATTTTAAAAAATTGATTATTACCTAGCTACTGGTATATAGCAGACTCACGCGTCTCATCATAGAGCATCTATATAGTCGAAATGTCGAGAGAATGTTGATTATTGTGAAGGTTATTGTAATGTCATTATGCCAACTGAGAGTTCATTGAGTATTAATACAACTCGTGTGAGCAATGTTGCTGCGATTATTCTGTTTTTATGCATTGACTACCCCCCAAACTTGTCATGTCCGTCACATAATATCATTGCCAAGTGAATTACTTTCAAGTGACAACCATAGCTAACTAGACATACCTAATTATAATTATGAAGACATGTTGGTAAAGTGAGATTTGTTAAATGAGGGATTTATGTAGCTGCCAGTAACTGATCCTCCTGGATCATTAAATATGCAGCATGATCAGCAGTATAGTCTAGGCGAAGGGAAGCCTGCGTGCAATGGTCATGGAATTCAGTATGGGATGTGTTATTCTGTGGCAGTAACTATCCATTATCAGTGGAGTAGGAACATTGGGGGGGGCCAGTCTAAAGAGACACAGGATTTTGAGGGGGGAGGGGGGGATTCCAAAGTCAGTATCGGAGTGCTAAAGCATGTAGAAAATATGATGCTCTGAGATTGATTTTGATGCATTCTGGAGGACTAATAGCCATTCTGTAAAGTAATAACAAATGCTCTGAAGAATTCAGCTACAGGGTTGAACTTAGCCACAGAACGTTCTAGTATTCACAATTCAGTATTAAAGAACAAAAGAACAAACTAGAAATAGATCTCGGGAAATTTTTGGCCCTTGATGGTCAGTCACCTGCGCCCTCCCCCTCTCCCAACAACCTGCAGCCACCACCCCCAAATAACTGCAGTCCCCCTTCCCCCAACAACCTGCAGCCCCCTCCCCTAACCAACTGCCCCCCCCCCCCCTCCCCTAACAACCTGTGGCCCGCAAAACACACAGCCTGCTTCCCTCAAAAATCTTAACATCTTAGAATATTAAAAGTCAAATTGGAGCGCCCTCCCCTTCAGGTATGCCCCTGATTGCTACCACAAGTATATATTATACCATTAGCTATCATGTAGGGCAGCAAAAATTGTAATAATTATGATTGAGGTCAGTATTAAGGAAAAAATACAATTAGCTATATATACAGTCAAAAGCGTCCAAAGAAGTTCCTTCTCCTCTCATTCCTATCGATAAATTCTTGTGCAATTTCAGATAGATTAAGGTCATCAGCAGTTCTTTGCCAGTGAATGTGTAGAAGCATGCAGTGGTTTAAACGTTGTTGAGTCATTGCAAATACGTTTTTATGCGCTTGAGAGCAGAGAAGCTGCGTTCAGCTGTAGCTGTTGTGACAGGTATTGTCAAGTAAATCTTCAGCAGCATACACTTGATGCTATATTGTGCATTGAAGACATCACAAATAGTTTAACCCTTGTAACTTTCTGAATCTGGATGCCATCTAGAGCTGTAGATGGCATCAGGTAACATTTGTAAATGTAATTTGAGTTTCTCAAAATCAATATCAGTTTGGTAAAGTTTGCATAATTCTTGAGGCAGTAAAGCAGCCTTCCCATTGGCATAATCAAGAAGCAAGTTTTCCAACTTTCTAACCAGCAAAAAGTTTCCTTGTGAAAAGCGATTCTCTAAATATCTTATAACACTGTCAATTGCTTGGAAATATTCTTTTCTGTAGAAATCTTCTACAGATGCATGCACATGCTGAGCTGTACCATCATCAATTCGCCTTGGAAGCTGTCTCGGTCGAAGAAGGACAGGTGGATCAAACTTTCTTGATGCCTCTTCTTTGACTGGATCTAATGCACATATTCACTGCAAAATACGCATCTTCCACTTTAGTATCCTTTCCTTGCAGGTGAATGGATAGTAGTTCAGTCATGCTGAATAATAAAATTGAAAATTTTAGACCAAAGTATATTGAAAAACGATCCATCAATGCAAGGATACCATTAGCACGCCTTGAACAGTCATCTGTGCCATGAGATGATATCTCCATACATTCCCGCAAAGCTTCATAATTGCTTATGATTGCCTGCATTGCACTAGTGCGAACAGTCCACATGGAGTCTTGTTGCTTCTGGACAGCTTCAAAAATAATTTGCGTTTAGGAGAATACTTGATTAGCTGAATTATGTCCATTGCAAAATTCAAACCTTCTTTGATAGACTTGCTACTTCTAGCTACTTCTTGTAGGCAGAGATTGACACAATGAGCTAGACAATGCACAGAAATTGCTGTTCATTGCGATGCTTAGTGCACTCTACTGCATATAATTAATAATAATGACTTTACAACCTTGACAAAAGTGAGTTGTGTACAGTAGACATGAGTGCATGGTAATATGGTTGATGAACACCCACCAACTGGCAGTGGGGCCTATTATTCTACATTTAGACTACATGGACAAACACAATGAAATGTACATACTAGATTAGGACAAAAGTTTGCGTGGAAGTTAGACCACACATGGACAACAGTATCTGACGCTTGAGTGTCAGAAATGGGAGAGAGAGGTCCATGCCTGGCAGCCTGTTCCATAGTTTAACTACACGGTTGAAGTAAAAGTGCCTGGTTGCTGATGGCAATGCAGGGGGGGAATTCATTGCAAGGCTTAGTGCACTCTGCTGCATTTATGGCGATGGCGTCTGCTGGAATCTGTAGTGATGTCGATTTTATTTCCATACAACTTGAAGCCAGAGAATCATTCTGCTTGTCTATAGAGGGGAGATGTGAACAGTCGAGGACGATCACTGCACACTCCTAAAGTTCTCTTTCATGGAACGCTGAAAAAATCTTGTGGGCAACTTTTCAATGTGTTGTTCAAAGGCAAAACAAGTGCTGCATTAGAATTGCACCCCCCCCCCCCCCAGAAAGAAAAGGGTGGCATTTTGGTCAATGATGCCTGTAATTTTGGCCTATTCTAGAAATGTTCAAGTCTAAACACCATCGTGCTCAGCCTGCTTCCTCGGCATCATCTCTGAGGGTGTGTTCTGAGGTAAAAGTCCACCCTGTTTGTATGATGGGATAGGTGCAAGTAACATGTGCTTAGCAGCTATCAGCACTAGAGGTATCTGGCATTGATGCCCACTGATGGAGGAGGCTACACACCCAAGCCTGCCAGTGTAGCCCTTCTAGCCAAGCCAAAAGACTGTGTCTTATGCAGACCAAAAGAGTCTCTCTGCTGTATTGGCCTAATAGCATTGGACAAGTGTCCTGGTTATAATTATAACAGATGGATATGTCAGATTGCTTGTTGCAAAAAGGGACCTGCAGGATTAGTGCAACTCTATGCCAGGAAGATAGCTGGAATTGCTCAACATGCAATGAAGGACTCCTTCCAGAACAGACACAATGAAGTAGTTGATGCTAGCAATGAAGGACTCCTTCCAGAACAGACACACCAAATCAGTTCTATTAGTTGATGCTAACAATGGAGGATTCCTTCCAGAACAGACTCATCCAAGTAGCTGATGTTAAGAATGCATTCAATTCCCTTAACCTGGAAGCATCTCTACACAACTTAAAACATGTCTGTCCTTCGCTGGCAACTATCATGTGCTGATCCACGAAAAAGGAACCTCCCAAGGAGACTCATGGGCCATGCCAATATATGGTCAGGCAACCATTCCACTCATAAATCTCTTCTTTGACATGAGAGACTGAAAAACATGTTTGGTTTGCAGGAGACATCAGGCACTGGCAACTTTGGTTTGCAGGAGAACTCAGGCACTGGCAACTTTGGTTTGCAGGAGACATCAGGCACTGGCAACTTTGGTTTGCAGGAGATGCATCAGATACTGGCAACTTTGGTTTGCAGGAGACATCAGGCACTGGCAACTTTGGTTTGCAGGAGATGCATCAGATACTGGCAACTTTGGTTTGCAGGAGACATCAGGCACTGGCAACTTTGGTTTGCAGGAGACATCAGGCACTGGCAACTTTGGTTTGCAGGAGACATCAGGCACTGGCAACTTTGGTTTGCAGGAGATGCATCAGATACTGGCAACTTTGGTTTGCAGGAGACAACAGGCACTGGCAACTTTGGTTTTCAGGAGACATCAGGCACTGGCAACTTTGGTTTTCAGGAGACATCAGGCTTGGGAAATGCCACTACAGATTGCTTGAGGCTTAACAAAAGCAATCAGCTCTCAGCAATTCCTTGCCTGGGTTAGATCGTCATTTTCACCATTTGTCAGTCCAATATGTCAGAAGTGCTCACTCTGCTGGTCATGTCTATAGAGCATTGACCTCATAGGAACTAAAGCCAAATTTTTAGGGTCTTTTCTCCTTTCCTGCTATCTAATGGTGCTATATTTCATAGGCTACTTCTCCCGCAGCATGATGCGACTAAAAAGTGTGAACCAGAAGTCATTCGGTCCATAATTTGTCTTCACACAACCCACAAAGAAGAAGGTAAAGGATCGCCGGAGGGAGGCTCAAAGCAACCATTTGGGAAAGGTCGACACAATTAAAAAAAGTACTGAAGCGCGCGTGTTCCACATGTGCAGAGTATGGGCTCGGCAGTGGCGCGAGTAACTGGTTGGCGACGGTCTGGTGCAGCAGTCGGTAAAGTAAATATCAAGAGGCCTCCAATACCAAAAGCTGCTGCTAAAGGCAAGTCAACCTGGTGTACTGTTTCAAATGTGTATGGTGGGCAATATTTGTATATGGCGCGCGCCCACATTGACCAAGCGTTAGTGATGTCAGGCCCTTCTCTGCCTACAAAGAAAAGAATATGGAAGCCTATATATAGCATGGTCAATTTATTCAGCCCAAACACAAAGTACTTAATCTATAAGAGCATGCATGCTCTGTACGCACCTGTTTAAAAGCACATGTTCCTGACAGCTGCCTGTTAAATTAATGATAAAATAACAATTCTAGAATTTTTGATGTTTAGCTAAATGAACTAAATGAATAGCTAAATGAACAACTTAGCGACTTTGATTGTAATGCTGAAGTAAAAAAAAAATGGTTTGGTGTGGGTGGATGGGGAGATTCCCCCCCCCCCCCCACCGTCGCTTGTATGAAACCTTGCTCTCTAAAGGGATTGAGCTTATATCAACAGAAGATGTCAAACATGACACACAGAGTTGGAAGCTGGCTAACTCTTGTGTTTGTTTTGCTGTGAAGGTGACCTCTTCTCCAAACCAAAGACAATAGAAAATCACTATAGTATTGGCTTTCATTAATCAGAGCATGTCATTAATTAGAATGGCGCACGAATGACGCACAACATGTCATGAATTAGAATGACACAGAGCATTTCATGAATTAGAATGACCAGAGCATGTCCTGAATTAGAATAATGCAGCTCTGCATGTCATGAATTAGAATAATGCAGAGCATGTCATGAATTAGAATGACACAGAGCATGTCATGAATTAGAATGACGCACAACATGTCCTGAATTAGAATGGCACAGAGCATGTCATAATTAGAATGATGTGGAGCATGTCATGAAGATCCTGGGTGCCTGTGTCGACTACACACCACTGCTTACTAGAGTGCTTACTAGAGTGTTTACTAGAGTGGCACAGCAGAACAGCTTCACCATGCCAGACCCTCCCTCTCTCCTGACCCTCCCTCTCCCCTGACCCTCCCTCTTCCCTGACCCTCCCTCTCCCCTGACCCTCCCTCTCCCCTGACCCTCCCTCTCCCCTGACCCTCCCTCTCCCCTGACCCTCCCTCTCCCCTGACCCTCCCTCTCCCTTGACCCTTCCTCTTCCCTCCCCACTGAGGAAGTAAACCTAGCTGATAGGCTTGTGAGTGTGCATTCTAATTTAACAGATTTTTTTTGCACTTGTCTTGCTCATGTGACCAGCCACCAGCCAGCTCATGAAGTCACAAGGTAGTATACTACTGCAACACCAATAGATGTCACATGATTATACACAACACTAACCCAAGTCACATGATATGTACACCAAACCCAAGTACATGGTAGTATATAAACACCTCCCAGGTCATGTGATAGTATATACAACATTAACCCAAATCACATGATATGTACACCAAACCCAAGTACATGGTAGTATATAAACACCTCCCAGGTCATGTGATAGTATATACAGCATTAACCCAAGTCACATGACAGTATGTATTATACTAACATACTGAGTTCAGGCAGCAAGGGTCCACTTTTATCAACAGTGAGTTAGCTATCTGTCCCACATACTTATGGCCTGTTTAGACTTCTTTATGTCATAGTCACCTCTCTGGCTCAATTATAATCCTGTCTAGTGTGGAGGTGGGTGAGGGACATTTATTGGATGACTAGTCATAAAGACATTTATTGGATGACTAGACATAAAAGAGGGGGACATTGGTGTTCGACGGGAGCCTGTCTACGTCTACAAACAGACTCCATTAAGAAATCACATACCTGATTTCTACTAGCATTACAAAGGGACCAAGCAAGAAGAACACTGCACTGAGCTCGCTTATGGTCCTCCGCTAATCTCTGGGACACAATGCCACGATAGCCGGAGGTGACTGATCTTGTGTTAGGTACCAGGCCGTCCAAACTTACAGAAGTCGAGTGAGGCAAGAAAAACAAACACTTTGGTGACTTGATGGGACTCATATACATGTGCTGTGTTGAGTTGATGAGGTTACCTTTCCTCTCTGCCCCTTTCCCCACTCTGTAGGGGTGGGAGGGGGAGGGGGGGAGGGGATAGTTCTCAGGTCTTCTAAATTCATGGGCCATTGCTGCCATGAATAATGTGGGATGTGCAGGTCAAGGAGATCGCTGTTTATTATAAATATGCTTATCAATGGAGAAGGAAACAAATTCACCCTTGTAGACCACAAATATGTAGAAGACCCTTTACCCTTTAGAAATGACCAAAAAGTTAAATGTCTTTGAAATAAACAAATTGGTAGACTCTCCTTAGCACACACACGCACACATATGCACACACACACATGGATCACAAGTAGTTTACTTAGTTTTGTTGAAGGTGTGCTGTCACAACAGTTAACCAACTAACCACTCACTTCTTAGCAATGAATATATGCAGCAGATGTTTGCATCAACTCAGCTAGAACATGCAGCAGTTGTTTGCATCAACTCAGCTAGAATATGCAGCAGATGTTTGCATCAGCTCAGCTAGAACATGCAGCAGATGTTTGCATCAACTCAGCTAGAACATGCAGCAGATGTTTGCACCAGCTCAGCTAGAACGTGCAGCAGATGTTTACAGCAGCTCAGCTAGAACATGCAGCAGATGTTTGCAGCAGCTCAGCTAGAACATGCAGCAGATGTTTGCATCAGCTCAGCTAGAACATGCAGCAGATGTTTGCAGCAGCTCAGCTAGAACATGCAGCAGATGTTTGCATCAGCTCAGCTAGAACATGCAGCAGATGTTTGCACCAGCTCAGCTAGAACATGCAGCAGATGTTTGCATCAGCTCAGCTAGAACATGCAGCAGATGTTTGCATCAGCTCAGCTTGAACATGTAGCAGATGTTTGCAGCAGCTCAGCTAGAACATGCAGCAGATGTTTGCAGCAGCTCAGCTAGAACATGCAGCAGATGTTTGCATCAGCTCAGCTAGAACATACAGCAGATGTTTGCACCAGCTCAGCTAGAACGTGCAGCAGATGTTTACAGCAGCTCAGCTAGAACATGCAGCAGATGTTTGCAGCAGCTCAGCTAGAACATGCAGCAGATGTTTGCACCAGCTCAGCTAGAACATGCAGCAGATGTTTGCACCAGCTCAGCTAGAACATGCAGCAGATGTTTGCATCAACTCAGCTAGAACATGCAGCAGATGTTTGCATCAACTCAGCTAGAACATGCAGCAGATGTTTGCACCAGCTCAGCTAGAACATGCAGCAGATGTTTGCATCAGCTCAGCTATAACATGCAGCAGATGTTTGCAGCAGCTCAGCTAGAACATGCAGCAGATGTTTGCAGCAGCTCAGCTAGAACATGCAGCAGATGTTTGCAGCAGCTCAGCTAGAACATGCAGCAGATGTTTGCATCAGCTCAGCTAGAACATGCAGCAGATGTTTGCATCAACTCAGCTAGAACATGCAGCAGATGTTTGCAGCAGCTCAGCTAGAACATGCAGAAGATGTTTGCATCAGCTCAGCTAGAACATGCAGCAGATGTTTGCATCAACTCAGCTAGAACATGCAGCAGATGTTTGCATCAACTCAGCTAGAACATGCAGCAGATGTTTGCACCAGCTCAGCTTGAACATGCAGCAGATGTTTGCAGCAGCTCAGCTAGAACATGCAGCAGATGTTTGCAGCAGCTCAGCTAGAACATGCAGCAGATGTTTGCACCAGCTCAGCTAGAACATGCAGCAGATGTTTGCAGCAGCTCAGCTAGAACATGCAGCAGATGTTTGCAGCAGCTCAGCTAGAACATGCAGCAGATGTTTGCACCAGCTCAGCTAGAACATGCAGCAGATGTTTGCACCAGCTCAGCTAGAACATGCAGCAGATGTTTGCATCAGCTCAGCTAGAACATGCAGCAGATGTTTGCAGCAGCTCAGCTAGAACATGCAGCAGATGTTTGCACCAGCTCAGCTAGAACATGCAGCAGATGTTTGCAGCAGCTCAGCTAGAACATGCAGCAGATGTTTGCACCAGCTCAGCTAGAACATGCAGCAGATGTTTGCATCAGCTCAGCTAGAACATGCAGCAGATGTTTGCATCAGCTCAGCTAGAACATGCAGCAGATGTTTGCATCAGCTCAGCTAGAACATGCAGCAGATGTTTGCAGTAGCTCAGCTAGAACATGCAGCAGATGTTTGCACCAGCTCAGCTAGAACATGCAGCAGATGTTTGCAGCAGATGTTTGCATCAGATCAGCTAGAACATGCAGCAGATGTTTGCATCAGCTCAGCTAGAACATGCAGCAGATGTTTGCACCAGCTCAGCTAGAACGTGCAGCAGATGTTTACAGCAGCTCAGCTAGAACACGCAGCAGATGTTTGCATCGACTTTGCTAAACATGCAGCAGATGTTTGCACCAACTCAGCTAGAACATGCAGCAGATGTTTGCAGCAGCTCAGCTAGAACAGGCAGCAGATGTTTGCACCAGCTCAGCTAGAACATGCAGCAGATGTTTGCAGCAGCTCAGCTAGAACATGCAGCAGATGTTTGCAGCAGCTCAGACGAGTGTGTTTAATGTTTTATTAACCTTTACCAATTTTCATGTTTCACTAATTGAGAAACAGATTAGTCGGTGCAATTCATTGGATGGTGTGGAGCCTTCTAGTGATGAATGGACTGATTGTATGCAAATTACGGCGGGTGGGGTGCAGTTAGAAACATGGTAAAGGATCATTGGGATGACTTTCACTATTTTTAACGTGTTTTTGGAGGCTGCCAGTGTATTAGAGTGATGGATTAATGGTTGGGATGGTTCTGGAGCTAAAGTTGGCGAAACCACTATTAGGGTGCTGAGAGGCCATCAAAATGAGTTGTAGCCTGGATGTCATGTGGACTGTGGACTGTTGTTTTTACATGTGTGTGTGTTGCTGTGTTCCATTTTGAATTGGAAGCCAAAACAAGATGATTCATCACTGCCAAGTTTTAATACCATCAAATATCTTGTCTGTCAATATTTCCAAGTATAGAACACTACATTAGAGCACTTGTGTTCATTGGAACACTAACATTAGAAGCAGAGCAGGTCTTGACTAGCCTGGTTCACATGACGATGGACTAGCAGAGAGTTGTGTTGCGTCGTTCCTTTCCATTCCATCATGTTGAGAATGGGACCACACAAGGAAACAGTATAGAATGCAATGCCGCGTTCGATTGGAAAAAGGTTCTATTCCGGCGTTAGCAACACTGTGCCAGGCCAATCAGAATGCTAGAATCTAGCACGTGACAAACTGCAAATGTAGTGGCGGTATCGAGGATGGCAATGGACGAATTAAAGTTGATGGACTCTGTTCAGAGCTTCCCCTGTTTATGGCAAGTCCCAGCCAGAGCCTACCGGACACGAGAGCAAAGATGTCTGGAAGGTGGTGGCAGGTCGGGCAAGAATGGCCTAACTGCAACCAGTTGCTAGATTAGTAAGGTCACTACAACTTCAGCGAGTGATTACTGCGTGTACCAACATCTTCATCTTTCCTTGCTTCCTCCTAGCCTCCTAGCCAATTAGAAAATAAAATCATCTCTTCGTCACTGCTGCCGTCCATTGTTAATGAATAGGGTCAAAGGTCAATCTACTGAGCATTGCATAAATGCTCTGTTGTGGCAAACACAATGCAAAGCAATGCACATTCCGCTCGACCATTGTCATGTTGTGGACCGATAGATGCTTGTGGATATTAGCAATTAGCAACTCCATATGGTATGGAGTGTTAACCCGAAAACTACTGAGCAGAGGTGCGCTGGTCAATAGTCTCTAGCAACTGCAATGTGGCAGGGAGTGTTAACTCGAGAGCTTGTAAGCAGAGGAGCACTGGTTGCAAGTGTCTAGCAGAGCTTATGTGGAGTCAGCAAGAGACCATCATGGATCTACTATGAGTAGGTGCTGGTGGCTCTACAGGATCTAGCACTATGAGTAGGTGCTCGTGCAGGATCTAGCACTAAGAGTAGGTGCTGGTGGTTCTACAGTAGCACTATGAATAGGTGCTCGTGGTTCTATAGGATCTAGCACTATGAGTAGGTGCTGGTGGTTCTACAGGATCTAGCACTAAGAGTAGGTGCTGGTGGTTCTACAGGATCTAGCACTATGAATAGGTGCTCGTGGTTCTATAGGATCTAGCACTATGAGTAGGTGCTGGTGGTTCTATAGGATCTAGCAACTAGAGTAGGTGCTGGTGGTTCTACATGATCTAGCACTATGAGTAGGTGCTCGTGGTTCTACAGGATCTAGCACTATGAGTAGGTGGTCGTGGTTCTGCAAGATAATCTTGGTAGCCAGCGCTTGGCTTGAGAAGGAAAGGCAAGGCTCTGGGGTGCTGATGTACATCGAGAGCTTTGTTCCAAACGCACCCCAATTTTGGGATGTTTGTGACATCATGCTCATGATTATTATCGCCCACGTGACTACGAACCCACGTGCCTACGAATGCACCGAGATTGGACTTCGCTTGGAACAAAACCTTTGTGCTAAATCGGGTGCCATGCCTTGTCCTTCTCCCAGCCCAACATAAAATAGGTAAAGGGTCGACTATGCTAGACTAATCCTAGTGAGTAGCCTTGTACCTCTGGCACATTACCATATATGCACATGGTGTGTGGCAGGTAGGTAAAGGTCATCATATCCGTATGTAGAAGAGCCTTGGTTACAAACCCCAGAGTTATGAGCAACCCGGTCAGTGGAATAGAAAGTGAACATCTAATGGGTAAAGTATCATCACATCTCCTTCCTCTAATATTTACTGCGCATGCTCACTCCCATGAAATTGAAGCTGCTGCAAGAACTCCCTTCCCTTTGCATGCTACCCTTCAACAAAACGAAAGTCAGTTACGCTCTCCATTGAAGAGAAGCTGTGTGCCAAAGCAGTGCATGCAATTTGTCAGTCATAGGCAGTGAGTTTGGAATTGGCAAAGACAGACATTAAAGAAGCCGGAGAGAAGGTCATGAAGCTTGCTGCTGGAGCAACACCAATGAACGTGTTACTTCTACGTGAGCTGCAGCCTTTTAGCAGCAAAGAAGAGATGATTCCTTAAAACACTCGTTAATATCTTATTATAGTGTGAAGTGCTAGTAGATAAGTATAGACATACTTGGTGGGTGTGAAATGCTAGTAGATAGAGTACAGACATACTTGGTGGGTGTGAAGTGCTAGTAGATGAGTACAGACATACTTGGTGGGCTAGTAGATGAGTACAGACATACTTGGTGGGTGTGAAATGCTAGTAGATGAGTACAGACATACTTGGAGGGTGTGAAGTGCTAGTAGATGAGTACAGACATACTTGGAGGGTGTGAAGTGCTAGTAGTGTGAATGTGACCAGCGATTAAAATCTAAACATGTGTAGTGTATGGCATTGCATTCAGGTGAGTGATGAGGTGAAAGAGTCTTGTAACAGAATAAGTTGTGAAAAACCTGAAAAAGAGTGCTGTTAAACAGGTCTAAATATGCATGTCATCATTATGTATATGATGTAATAGTTTCAGAGTTACGGACATTTCGGAGAACTTTACTAACTCATTTTCCCCAGGGGTTCGTAACCTTATGAGGCTCTACCATAGAGTACATATGCCCATGGATGCTTAAACTTTTCACCTCGAAAGTTGGGCAGAAGTAGGGGGGGATGGCGCTCGCTATGATAATGGGTGGCACTTAATGGCTTGAAACTGGCATCAGCCGTTCTAAGTGACGCACATCTCCATTATTTGTGCTTGATCATTCGTAGTGAAGTTCAAGTTGGAGCTAGCTCTGTGTGATGGTTCGCTGGTTGTCTTGATGTCCAGCCAGTGCCTCTGCTTAAGCATTTGCTGGTTCTTGCTCCTCAGGATCTTCAAAGCTTCCATGTCGTAGACTTCAGCTCCACCCAACTCTACAAATGGATTGTCATCACCTTCCATCCCCTTGTCCTCGAGATTTCGACAAGTTTTTTAAATGCAGGGTGGCTTACTATGTGACCCAGCCCAGAAGAACTTGCAGCGTAGTTGAGTGCTTGGTTGAGGTCATGGTCCCAATGGTGGTGGGCATTGACCTCCATGCTAAAATATTTAGCCCACGGGGTAATTTATTTGATCACCAAACATTCCTGCCTAAACACACACCACACACACACACTGGATTAAACTCCCCACCTCTCCCTCGGTCTTGCGCGGTTCAGCTTGAGCTAGTTCAAGTACCCCGAGGCCGAGGCCACTTTGAAGCGTCTTTGAAAACCGTGTCGTATCAATTATTTTCTGCAGTTATGAGTGGGGCTGTTTTATGGTATACAGGGAGTGTGTTTCCCCTGGTAACAAAGACTCCATCTAGACTTGGAGGTACAGTGTGTGTGCATATATATATGTCAGATGCAGCACGGATAAGACCAGATCAAAGTAGTGATGTTGTACAGAGTGGTCGTATTAAGCTGGGGTTGGGGTGCAGGTGATGGGTGAGCACGCTAGACCCTCGGCAGTGTGTTCCATGAGATATGAGCACCGTACCGGGTCAGGTTGACGTCCATTCTGGCTCCAAGCCACTGCCGAGAGAGCCAGCAGTAGCTGTAGAAAACTCTTGGCCGCTGTGTAAAGATGTGTATCTTCGAGATGGTCGGGTGCAGCTCCTGTTACCTCCACCGAGGAGGTTATGTCTTTACCTCAGTTGTTGGCTGCCTGTCAGCAAGATTACTCAAATGCCTACAGATGGATCTTCATGAAATTGTATGTCCAGGTCAGGCGTGGGGCAAGGACAAAGCCATTAAGTCAGAGTTCGCAGGTTTTACCCAGGGCTTGGGTGTAACCCAAGTTGGGTATACCTTTTACCCGGGTTTTACCCAGGTTTTACTCAAACATGGATACAACCCAGGATAAAATAATAGACACAATAGATTTATTATAAACTAAAGATATTATAAGAAATTAACTCTGTAATCAGGAAGTAAGACATTCAATAAATGGCAACTGTAAAGAACTAGACAAAAACAGGAGCTGTGTTTCAGCATTTATTTACCAAGTGACAAGGTTGTCTACTAGAGTATATATATATTTTTTTAATGATTTATTTAAATATTTAAACAAGATTCATGGGATTAATTAAAGTCCAATTGATATGCAAGTTAAACAGATTTAATAGTCAATCTCCTGAGGTCCTTGCAGGAGCCAGTGGCAGAAGACGAGTTTCTGGGTTTTCTCATTTTTGTAATTGCAGTACACTTACTAAACTGTAAGCAGTGAATGATGACCTGTGGTATTTGCTTGCCTTTTAAATAGCCCTGGTGTCCACCACCACCCAGACGCTTGTGGCTCTGGGACAGGGCTGTGACAGGGCTACAAATAAGTGTTTTATATCACTGGGTAATACCTGGGTAAAACCCAGGTAAAAAACCCCGGGTTAAATAGGGGTAAAACCTGGGCGAAATAACCTAAAACACAGTTTTACCCAGAGGGTTGGGTTAAATAGGTTTTACCCGGGTAAAATGCAAACATGCATTAAATATTGGTGGTGATCCACGTTGCCAGGAGACACTGTCGCTAGCAATAGCACAGCACTTGGTGTCGTAGGCCATTTTGTTTAGGGATATTTCTATGCATGTGTCTTATACATTGGCACCGACAGCTCACTAATTATGCACCATGGCAACAACGGCTCACTAATTATGCACCATGGCGATGTTAACAACTGGCTACATCAGAGCTTGCATAACGCACGCAGTTTGCAGGAGCCACTTTCTCTGCTGGCAAGTGATCCAATGTAGTTTTGGATTACTAAAGAAAACTTGTTGGGAGTGCCGACTGCAGTCTCCGACTAGTCTCTTATCATTGTTGGAGCATGGCTGACTTCATAAAATACCGAAGATTTATGCTCTTGTTGTTGTTATGCCAACATTTCGAGGGAAGACTTCAGTCTTCGTCTGGCGAATGAAATAATGAGCACAACACATTTATAATTTACATTCGCTGGCAGAGTGTTTCTCACCAAATGCATGGCAGAGTGTTTCCCACCAAATGCATGGCAGAGTTGATTCCCACCAAATGCATGGCAGAGTGTTTCCCACCAAATGCATGGCAGAGTGTTTCCCACCAAATGCATGGCAGAGTGTTTCCCACCAAATGCATGGCAGAGTGTTTCCCACCAAATGCATGGCAGAGTGTTTCCCACCAAATGCATGGCAGAGTGTTTCCCACCAAATGCATGGCAGTGTTTCCCACCAAATGCATGGCAGAGTGTTTCCCACCAAATGCATGGCAGAGTGTTTCCCACCAAATGCATGTGATTCTTGACTTGTTGTAATACTAGACTGTATAGGCACGTAAACATATCAGACGAACAATGATGACCGTGGTTTCACACACAAAGTCTTGAGAGTTGAGACCCAGCGATCGGGTAACGCACAGCTATTCAAGTGCTGGTCCTTAGTGAGGCTGGCCTGAGTGAGGATATAGGATGGGGACGTGTGTGGAAGATTCAATGCCAAGGTCATTTTCAAATCCGACTTAGCTTCAGGGTGTCAGCTTAACAGGGTCAGAGATAAGTTACTAACTAGGTACCATGAACTCATCAGTTGTGTAGAGAAGTCATTGCAGCTGGTGGGAAGTGTATATTTGGTGAGATTAGGTTGGAGACCTGAATCAAGGAGCATAAAGATGCATGCAGGAAGAGAAAGTCTGCCATTGCAGAGAATGCTTGGAACCCCCACAATGGACCTTACTGATCGATAGAGCTAGAAAGAGGGAGGGAATAGTTTGTGACGGCACTTTATATGATCAGTCATCCATCGAGATGAGGGGCTGGAGTTAGCCGATTGCTGTCGCGACTATCAAGATTATGCACTTGAAACCACACCCACCACAGTATCCGTGTGATATGTTGCCATGCTTGTGCACGCCAGTGTTCAGGAGTATTCCATAAATATATCCCGCCAACTTCTGAGGATGTCTGATGCGTCAGATGAAAGCCAACCCGAGCGCCTTTGAACTTAATTGCCAGGTGGACTACGTATTCACAAGGTGATGTACCCATGCCAAAGTGCCCTCCTCTCCTTCCCCCTCCACTCTCCGAGCTGGATTGCTCGATAACGAGGACATTTCAGCATGCGAGGAAGAGTTCTTCTCGAGTAGACCGGGGTCTCGTCAGTCGAGAGCATTGGAGCAGTAGTGTTGCCTCATGTGCTTCCAGCTGGACTCTGACCTCTTGATGGATGGTATAGAAAGGACATGATTGACGGAGAGAAATCTCTATGGAGAATACCAGGGAGCTAGGTTAGTTAAGACACCAACACAGGTAGGTGAACCAATAATTATCAGCATACCAGATGTATAGAGCACGTTTTTCTTTCAAGTAGGAGGCCCCACCCCCATGGAATTAACTTAAAAGGAAAAAGCTGAGAAATCTAGTGATGCCAGCAGCTGTCAATAGCCGCACAAGTGTGCAGTGATAAATGTCCGGTCCGCATGTTTCCACCTCGACCTGTAATTCCACCAGGCCCGATATGGTCTCTTTCATGAAACCTTGGCGAAGAAACCACACATTGTAGAAGACAGAGTGATTGGTGAAATAAGTCGGTGCCTTTCAGGCACTCTAGGGGTGCATTGCGAGGGTTATTATTTGTTACCATGAATGCAACGCTGAGTCCCCCACATTCTGGACACACGTACCAAGTCTTTGGGAAACATTTGCCATAACTTTCTGCAGAAACTTTCCTGGAATAGAAGCTCTTCGAGTCACATATTTGATCTTCCAGGAAGTTGAAGATGTTTCTTGCACACACTGTGTGGCAGGTATGAGTATCGACTTTCTCGGGTGCCTTCCGCAGAGACTTTGGAATGTTTCTCTGACGTTGACAATTTTTTTCTGGTGTTGAAGTCGTTGGTCTCCCAGCTCGCTTAGAATCCACACCAGAACCAGGGGTGGTGAATTGCTTATGAATTTGTGCTCACACCCAGCATCTCTCCCATTCTGCTGGCACTGCCACCCCTGAACATCTGCTACACACTGCTAAACCTGCTCTCATGAAGTGTTAGTTTTCTAGGATTTTAGTACTTGCCAAAAAATGATTAATAATCCCAGGGGATCCTTGAGAATGAATGTACTTCATGCTATATGCATGCATGTATGTAAATTACCAAAATATTCCCTGTAATTCCTGAGAAATATATATATATATTTATATATATATTTTATAATTTTGCATTTTTTAAATTAATCAATCTGTATATATGTATATGTATAAATATATATAAATACATACCAGGGTTTCATTTAGGTGGGGGGGGGGGGGGGGGTTGGAACATTTTTGCGCCACCCCCCACCCCCCACCTAGAAATTGTATTATTAAAATTCATTAGAAACTTTGTCACATCTTTAACCATCATGCCCCCCCCCCCCCCTTAATATCCAGATTCCTCCAGTTGCCCCCCCCTTGGACAATTTTCTAAATGAAACCCTGCATACATATATTATATACATATATACTTGTATGTATATATATATACATATCAGATATAAGCATATATATACATACATGTATATATATGCACATACATACGTATATATATATATGCATACATACGTATCTACACATATTTACATACATGTATGCATATATATATATACATACATATGTATTGCTTACATATATATGCATATACCCAGTGAGTGTGCTTCTCCTTCAGGAATTAGTTTTGTTCTGCTCAAGCTTGAGGTGCTCTGGGCCCGGACCAGCGGGCGTCTTCTCAGGGTGCAGGTGTGTCCCCTTTTGTGTCGATGTCTCGAGACAAGTACCAGGTTGCTTGCTTGACAACCAGCGCACACGAAGTGACAGCATTCCTGGCATTCCGCGAGGCACGGTGACCTAGCTGCCCACACCTTGTGTGTTGTGTGCGCTGACTTGCTGCTGTGTTCTGGCATGCAGCATATGTCTGTGTGGGCACTCTCTGCAAATGCACCATGTCCGGTATGCTCATATGATATATCTTTCATCTATTGTTCTCTGTGACCTCCAGAATGCTAGAAGTCCTATCTGGTGTGGATTCCCTGGGACGCTTTAGTATGTGTGTTGTGCAAGTGGCCCGAGGAGATGGAATTTTGCACCCATTTAGATGGTGTCGTGTAGAAGCTGTGAGAATCCATGGAATGGAGGAATTGGCACGAGTTAGATTGCTTTGAGGGTATTGATATCCTTAAGTGGCATTGGGGGAGTTGGTGAGATGAAGGAGGAGGTGTGGTCAGAGCTGGAGTGTGCCGGTTCAGCTCTAGCTTTGGGTTTGGAGTGAGGCCAGTGTTTGCCAAGATTGTCAGAGGTCCCAGCCAGTTGTCTCGGAGGACTCCAGGAAGTGCCACAAATGGTTGATTGGCAAGTGCAGAGCTCCTCCCCCTGGGGTGTTGCAGGAGAGGGTATCTTTAGGGGGAAAGTGGACCGTCTTGGGAATAGTGGGATCTTTGGAGGGGTGGAAGGGTTTGGGGGTGGGGTGGGATGGGGCATCTGGTGTGTGTGTCTGGGGGGGGGGGGGGGGGGCATCTGGGGGGGATGGAACATCTTTAGGGTGCGAGGTTGGAGGGGGGTTTGGAGCATGTGGAAATGGAGCATTTTTGGGATGGGGGGGCTGGTGATGGAGTACCTTTGGATAATTGCTTATCTCATGATTCCTTTGATGTGGCTGATCCGGCAGTGTGTGGGGGGGGGTTGATGTCTGTCGGGCTTCCTGACACGTCAATTCCTCCACCCACCCAGTGTTTGTGAGGGCGTGTCTGTCGGTTCTCCTGGCACTTCCTATTCTCCACCCTGCTGTGCTTAGTGTGGGTGTTACATAATGTTGAGCTTGGGGACCATCCCATGACAACTGGCTGCTATATCTTAATAGTTTTCGTCACATGTGGGCAGAGGCTAATCTCCTGCTCAGAGTAGGACTTGCTTGCCCTGTGCTCCTGGGCTGGTCTCTCTGCCTGCTGCAGCTGGCACTGGTTGCTAGGATACTAAGCAGGGAATTTCTGATGTGGGCCTGCCACTGTATCCCCTCCTGCTGTGAAAGTGTCTTTTTGGAGCCATATCGAGGCGACAACAGAAACGATGATGGTGTTGGGAATTCCATGGATTGTGTCAAAATCAACTGGTTATTTGAGTGTGTGTATGTGTGTGTTAGGGTATGCAGTTGAGCATGACAGAGCTATGTTGGTGCTATTTGGAAAATAAATGTGTCTCATTCTAGTAATCCGGCAGGTTTTAATCCAATACAAAAAATCCATTTCTTTGGTATTAAAAAAGGAAATATTTTTTTTGTTGCAAAAGGTTAATAAACGACAACTGCTGTAGAAGTATCCTCTCAATATATACTTCACTTTAATTTTATTCTCCAAAATCTTCACCACAAGCTAAGTCAGCTGCCTCATATCAAATAGGGGTAGGATATTCCCCTCCCTCCCTCACCCCTTCCTGTGTCCTGCTAGCTGTGTGCATAACTGCATCTCCTGCTTGACTCCCGCATGGCCATGGCTATTTCAAATAGCCACTCTAATTAACTTGAAGTTATAATTAAAAGGAGTGCAAATTAGATTCAAATGACATTCTTAGGACCTCTGCATGCTCTTCCCATCAGGATCCTGGCAGTTGCTAGGTCAGCAACGAATGCCTGGCCAACCATCAGAAGGAGCTGCTTCTGAGTAGTCGTAACAAACCCCTCCTCTCTCAGCCATATTTCACACAAAGTTCCCTTTCACCGACCAGCCATCCCATTGTGTTGCCATGGCATCAGTTGTACAATCATGCATGCGCTGGGTGCCTGTAGAGAACATACTTATCCTACACACATCAAAGCCAGACCACAGTAGGCTTGGCAAGGTGCTTCAGGTCCCCCCAATCCTTGTATTCCCTTCTTCTACTAGGCACTTCTAGTGAGTGATTTGTACACACAGTCAGTGTCAGCTGCTCACCAATCAGTGGCTTCTGAGATGGACCTATCCCCAGCTTGCCAAGTCACCTTCACTCTGTTCCAGAGGTTCTCTTGGTGCATCTTGGAGGTTTTGTCTTCCCACCACTGTTAATGAAAAACCCTCCTTAGTAATTAGGTGGGTAAGAATCTTGAACTTTGGACATGATCCCGGGAGATGCTACATGATCCCGGGAGATGCCACGTGATCCCGGGAGATGCCACGTGATCCCGGGAGATGCCACGTGATCCCGGGAGATGCCACATGATCCCGGGAGATGCCACATGGTCCTTGGAGATGTCCATGACATCATATGGTAAAGGATCTTCTTGCAGAACATGAACTGCAAGCACAAGAGAGTATCGTAGACATATATGCCTCAAGTCCCCCCATGGAGATGTCATGAGGGGTAATAAAACAATTCCGCTACCAAACATTCCCTGCCTGCCCCCTCCACACGAAACAGTGATCCCCTGCCAATATGTCGTCTAGCAGTGTAGGTTGGTCAAATTGTGGGTTTCTATGGTTACAATCCACCTATCAGTTGGATATGTACAAGGGATCTCGTCGCGAATCCAATCCACAAATCGATATGACAAAGAGGAACAGACCTTTCCACTACCCACTTCACAATCACAAATATCCCCCTTCCCTCCCCTTACAGGGCGAATTTTGTCCCATGTGCTACTATTTAGCCCCTCGAAGATTTCCTAGTGCACGGAGTTTGTGTGGATTATGAGAGTTTGTGTGGATTATGAGCGTGTCGGGCGAGCGTAGGAGAACAGCCAATGATGTCCTGCAAATGTAGCACAGAGCTGTGTTCACAGTGTTGTCAAAATCATTGGCAGCCAGTTAATATGGAAATATATTTAATAATAATAATAATAATAATACAAGGAGTACTCCGACAGTTGTGTCTCAAAGGAGGCCACTTATGCTACAAGCACATACCAGCAGCTACCCAGCAGCTGTGGTTCTGTTGGTGTAGTTGTCCGAGTGTATCTGTGAAAGCTGGCCAGCGTGTTACCTGTTTTTTTTAGATGGCTGGCTACAGCATACCTACAGGAACACGGAATGCCTGGAGGTTGTGGGACAACATTCTTCGCATACCTGAATCCTGGCTGTGCAGGGGCTAGACGTGGTGTGCTGTGTATGGCGAGGGTAGTTCGACCTTTGCTAGAAGTGGTCGCTAGCATGTTTTACACCCTAGAAGTGTTGCTAGCATGTTTTACACCTTAGAAGTGTTGCTAGCATGCTTTACACCCTAGAGGTGTTGCTAGCATATTTTAAACACCGCTTATTCCGCTGGAGTGCGAAGCACGATAATTGTCTATTGTTATTATATATACACATACGCTCACACAACAGTTTTAGCTCCAGAAGGAAAAAATCACAAGGGGTAAAGATGGTTGTGAAAGGTACATCGACCTGGTGTTTCAAAAGCAGAGCAAGCGAGTGACTCCTCGAGTTTATTTTGCTAGGAGTCTTGTTCTTCTCTCTTGCTTGATTTGTGGAGTTCTCCTGTGCAACTTCTGCCTTGTCGGAGGCTGTAGCCGGCCCTTTACCAAGGGTATGCCTCGGAGTATGATGTCTTGACAAACTAAGCCAGGAAGTATTCAATGGTAGGCACTAATAATGCTCGAGTTCAGAGTTACATAATTCGGACCTGGACAATAATCTTTTTGGCTGGTGTAGCCTTTGACACTGTGAGCTTCTCGCCATGACGGCAGCCAACCAACCTCTCCACTATAATTATTTACACAACAACAAGCAAACAAATAACGAGAAACAAGAACAACAACAAAATGTTTTTCCCCTCTTTTTTCCATACCACTTCTGGTATTGTTCTGGTATTGTTTGACAGAAAGCAGGACTGTACCATATTGACCACACCCCTTTAAATGACCCTTTACCAGTTAAAACTAGACACATGTACATCAGTATGGGGGAAAACATGATTTTAATGATCTGTATAATGATTGGTGTATTGTGAGTCTCTGTGTTGTGCACGTGTGAATTGTCAGCTTGTGAGCTCCGGCAACTTCTACAGCATATGTGGTGATGGACCACATGGTGCAATGAATTGGTAGTCTAGCTGGGAAGTGTTACATGATAGTTGGAATGACTCTCTTGTTGCCATGCAGCAACAAGTTGTGGGGCCACTTCCCTTGTGTTATTTTTGAACGTAACATAATTAGTCATTACACATATTCTACCCTATTACTGCTGCATCAAAGGATGGGTGTTCTTTGAACATATTTTTTGAGGAAATTCTTTGAACATATTTTTGGGAACTAATGGGGTTCAATTATCACTAAGTGTGTAAATTACACAAAGACATAATTTAATTGATGAGTGTTTTTCTGGCCTCCCCTAATTTTCTCCCTCGTACCTCTCCCCCACTGTCCTTTCCTCCACTTCTCTCGCTTCCTCTTGCCTTCTCTCACCTTCCTTACTTTCAGATCTCGCTGATAAGACTCTGCATCAGCCAGAGAAGCAGTTACTGGATCGTCTGAAGGATGTCTACGTGAGCTCCACCGACAATGTTGTCCCGGTGAGTGGGAGGTAGAAGAGGGAGGGGAAGAGAGGGTATACATGACCGGTAACTTTCCTACACAAGACGTCCTTGGAATACCGGGATGCTTGAGATGACCTTTCCCTAGTGAGGGTGACTGACTTAATGGAGTCTCGGAGATCAGCACTAGCGCAGGTTGTTTTGTATTCTAGAGCTAGGCCAGGAGTATGAGGATCGCGAGGCTAGTGTTAGTGATGTTCAGGGCTAGGGCTATGAATATCCCGTGGTAGATCAAAGTATCCTGGAATGCTATGTATCCTAGAATGCTAAGTATCCTGGGAATTTAGTCTATCACGCTCACTAGAGACAATCCGGGACAATTCCAAGTACGCCTCCTTCTAGAATAACTCTAGCCCTAGGACAGCCCTAGCCCTAGAACAGTTCTAGCCCTAGAACAGCCCTAGCCTATTCCTGATCCAGTGGTCACTGCTATACTGTCATTACCCTCCCTAGAGGCATGCAAGGACAGTCCTTATTGCCCCAGCAACGCCAGCTGCCTTCCTAGGGAAGGTGTTGGCAGTACAGGGCATGCCTCAGTGGACCGAGTGCGAATGCCTCAGGGGGGAGTGTGAATGGTTGAGAATGTCACACATCCAAATTTCCCAGGCAAAGTGAAAGCACAGGTGGCCAGGTGTAAGTGAAGTGTGGGTACCTTAGATGAACTAGGATGTGTTTGCAGGAATTAGTGCCCCCCCCCATCCCGGCTGTTTTTGTGGGTACTAACTCGTGCAAACTTCCAGCGTCCCCTCTTTACCCTGTCCCAGTCTCTCTACCCTGTCCCAGTCTCTTTATCCTGTCCCAGTCTCTCTACCCTGTCCCAGTCTCTCTACCCTGTCCCAGTCTCTCTACCCTGTCCCAGTCTCTTTACCCTGTCCCAGTCTCTTTACCCTGTCCCAGTCTCTTTACCCTGTCCCAGTCTCTCTACCCTGTCCCAGTCTCTCTACCCTGTCCCAGTCTCTCTACCCTGTCCCAGTCTCTTTACCCTGTCCCAGTCTCTTTACCGTGTCCCAGTCTCTTTACCCTGTCCCAGTCTCTCTACCCTGTCCCAGTCTCTCTACCCTGTCCCAGTCTCTCTACCCTGTCCCAGTCTCTCTACCCTGTCCCAGTCTCTTTACCCTGTCCCAGTCTCTTTACCCTGTCCCAGTCTCTTTACCCTGTCCCAGTCTCTCTACCCTGTCCCAGTCTCTCTACCCTGTCCCAGTCTCTTTACCCTGTCCCAGTCTCTCTACCCTGTCCCAGTCTCTTTACCCTGTCCCAGTCTCTTTACCCTGTCCCAGTCTCTTTACCCTGTCCCAGTCTCTTTACCCTGTCCCAGTCTCTTTACCCTGTCCCAGTCTCTTTACCCTGTCCCAGTCTCTCTACCCTGTCCCAGTCTCTCTACCCTGTCCCAGTCTCTTTACCCTGTCCCAGTCTCTTTACCCTGTCCCAGTCTCTTTACCGTGTCCCAGTCTCTTTACCCTGTCCCAGTCTCTCTACCCTGTCCCAGTCTCTCTACCCTGTCCCAGTCTCTCTACCCTGTCCCAGTCTCTTTACCCTTTACCCTGTCCCAGTCTCTTTACCCTGTCCCAGTCTCTCTACCCTGTCCCAGTCTCTCTACCCTGTCCCAGTCTCTTTACCCTGTCCCAGTCTCTCTACCCTGTCCCAGTCTCTTTACCCTGTCCCAGTCTCTTTACCCTGTCCCAGTCTCTTTACCTGTCCCAGTCTCTTTACCCTGTCCCAGTCTCTTTACCCTGTCCCAGTATAGTCAGATTGGGCTGCCTGGCTGCATGCTAGTTGGTGCTTGACGGACACATTTTGTCAGCATCCACTCACCAACTGTCACAGGTCGTCTGGTTTGTTGCAGTTGCTATAAATCAAGTGACCTCTGACCCTGCCCAATTGTACCACTCGATGTTAGTGATTGCAGCATTTCCTGCTCAACTCCTCCCTGGACTTGCAGCCAATTTGGTGGCTTGCAGCTGCTGTTTGGACGCCATAAGCTTTCATCTCTGCGCCGACGGAAATCTGCACTCCACTCTCGGCATGCTCCATGGTGGAGGCAGGGCTCAGAAATTTGCGAGCATGCTGCAGTTGTTTACATTGGGTCTGCATTTTGTGGGAGTATTGTTTCATGAATCTCATTATAGCACTTCCTCTAGTAACCAGACACCCTTGCGAAGTGACTGTTGTCGGCGGGCACCAAGTTGATTTCCATTTTTACCACAAGCGGGGGGCGACTGATTTTTTTGCTGGGGGGTGGGGGGAGAAGCAGTACTGAAGCACCTGCAAGCGCGTGGGTAAGCTCAGGGGTTCTGGGGACATACTCCCCCAGGAAATTTTACATCCACTCAGATTGCTTCCGATGCAATATGGGGAAAATTGTTTGGTGCTTATACTGAATGACCAACCTGTGGAAATTATTCTACTACTCACCCGAAAAGCACCAACCCTCAAGGATGTCCAGATAGCAGTCCTCAGTTTACATGAGCTGAAAGTAGTCGAGCCTAGCAGCACAAGATGGTTGTCTCATGAGTGGTGTCTGCGTGCAATCAGTCAATACCTTCCTGCCATTATCATTGCTCTGCAGCAGCTCTACCAGACTTCAGGAGGTGCTGAAGCATATGGAATTTCACTTGTCCTGAGCTCTTCTGGGGTAGCCAGCATTAGTCTTTTGTCTCAAGTGCCTGACCTCCTTGCTAGGCTTAGTTGCCTCATGCCTGCCTCCTTGCTAGGCTTAGTTGCCTCATGCCTGGCCTCCTTGCTAGGCTTAGTGCCTCATGCCTGGCCTCCTTGCTCGGCTTAGTTGCCTCATGCCTGGCCTCCTTGCTAGGCTTAGTGCCTCATGCCTGACCTCCTTGCTAGGCTTAGTTGCCTCATGCCTGGCCTCCTTGCTGGGCTTAGTTGCCTCATGCCTGGCCTCCTTGCTAGGCTTAGTTGTCTCATGCCTGACCTCCTTGCTAGGCTTAGTTGCCTCATGCCTGGCCTCCTTGCTAGGCTTAGTTGCTTATGCAAAGGAGACTGCTGACCTCAGTCTGTTACCTGTGGTTCTTGAAAGCATCCTTAAAGAGCTTGAGCAACTTAGGGAAGACAACGGTGTTCTGAAGTGATTACACTGCTAGACAAACTGGAGAACGATCATGAAATCTCGGTCACAAGTGGATGCTTGGCTCATAGCTGCAGGTGCTAGTGCACAAACTCTAACTGGTTACCATGCCAATGTTGCTCTTCCTTGCATCAACTCTTTACTGCACAACATACGTGACCAATTCTCGGGTGGAACTGTAGCTCTCCTGGTGTCCTTCTCTGATTTCAATCCCTCATCACTTCCTACACAGAAGAAAGAGACTATGGCAAAGGAAGTAGCAGCTTGGGCTGAAGTTTATGGCAGCAAGGTAAGAGGTGATGTTGAGGTGTGCACTTTCTCCCCGCCACCTCTTAGATTGTTGTTGAGTGGCGCTTGTTCAAGCAAGTGTTTATGCAAGAAAAAAAGTTGGTAATGGAAGAGAAGAAGACTACCCAACTGCCAACCTTAGTAAAAGTTCACATGGAAGCATCTGCAGCTTACACTGGAATCTTCCCAGAGATGTTCAAGCTTCTCCTTCTTCCCGTAGGAACAGCTGCAGTCCAGAGGTCATTCAGCGGCATGAAGCAAATTAAAACAAGACATCACAATGGACTGAATGATGCTAACCTGTCCCACTCATGAGAATAGCAATGGAAGGTCAAGAACTATCATCGATCAACTTTGATGAAGATCTTGAAGTGTTTAAAGAGAAAAGTCGTCGAACCCAGCTATCATTCTACGACAGTTAGTTGACATACACTTATTAGTGCCTGTGGATATCTCAGTGTTGTTGACATATATACACTTATTAGTGCCTGTGGATATCTCAGTGTTGTTGACACGCTTATTAGTGCCTGTGGATATCTGTGTTTTTGACATATATACACTTATTAGTGCCTGTGGATATCTCAGTGTTGTTGACATACGCTTATTAGTGCCTGTGGATATCTGTGTTGTTGACATCTGTGTTGTTGACATATATACACTTATTAGTGCCTGTGGATATCTCAGTGTTGTTGACATATATACACTTATTAGTGCCTGTGGATATCTCAGTGTTGTTGACATACGCTTATTAGTGCCTGTGGATATCTGTGTTGTTGACATCTGTGTTGTTGACATATATACACTTATTAGTGCCTGTGGATATCTCAGTGTTGTTGACATATATACACTTATTAGTGCCTGTGGATATCTCAGTGTTGTTGACATACACTTATTAGTGCCTGTGGATATCTCAGTGTTGTTGACATATATACACGTATTAGTGCCTGTGGATATCTCAGTGTTGTTGACATATATACACTTGTTAGTGCCTGTGGATATCTCAGTGTTGTTGACATACACTTATTAGTGCCTGTGGATATCTCAGTGTTGTTGACATACACTTATTAGTGCCTGTGGATATCTCAGTGTTGTTGACATACGCTTATTAGTGCCTGTGGATATCTCAGTGTTGTTGACATACACTTATTAGTGCCTGTGGATATCTCAGTGTTGTTGACATACGCTTATTAGTGCCTGTGGATATCTCAGTGTTGTTGACATATATACACTTATTAGTGCCTGTGGATATCTCAGTGTTGTTGACATACACTTATTAGTGCCTGTGGATATCTCAGTGTTGTTGACATACACTTATTAGTGCCTGTGGATATCTCAGTGTTGTTGACATACACTTATTAGTGCCTGTGGATATCTCAGTGTTGTTGACATACACTTATTAGTGCCTGTGGATATCTCAGTGTTGTTGACATACGCTTATTAGTGCCTGTGGATATCTCAGTGTTGTTGACATACACTTATTAGTGCCTGTGGATATCTCAGTGTTGTTGACATACACTTATTAGTGCCTGTGGATGATATCTCAGTGTTGTTGACATACACTTATTAGTGCCTGTGGATATCTCAGTGTTGTTGACATACACTTATTAGTGCCTGTGGATATCTCAGTGTTGTTGACACACTTATTAGTGCCTGTGGATATCTCAGTGTTGTTGACATACACTTATTAGTGCCTGTGGATATCTCAGTGTTGTTGACATACACTTATTAGTGCCTGTGGATATCTCAGTGTTGTTGACATACACTTATTAGTGCCTGTGGATATCTCAGTGTTGTTGACATACACTTATTAGTGCCTGTGGATATCTCAGTGTTGTTGACATACGCTTATTAGTGCCTGTGGATATCTCAGTGTTGTTGACATACACTTATTAGTGCCTGTGGATATCTCAGTGTTGTTGACATACACTTATTAGTGCCTGTGGATATCTCAGTGTTGTTGACTTATTAGTGCCTGTGGATATCTTAGTGTTACTGGTTGTTGTTTCATGTCCAAGATTGTCAGTCAAATCTATAATTATATAAATTAATCATTTTCAAGATTTCTGGGGGAGTTGCAATTGTAGGCCTTTCCCTTCTATATGAAACCCTGACAGGGACATAGTCTGACCTGCACTTGCATGCGTGACCTACTAGCAGACATGGTCTGTCCTGTACTTGCACGTGTGACCTACTAGCAGCAGCTGTCCTCCTACCCACCTCAGACTGTGGCCATTGCCTTTAGCTGCCCTGGCTCTGGTGTTGTCTGAACCTGAAGTGGGTGGAGCAGATCTAATAAGTGAGAACTACAAGTAGATGACCTTTGTAGTACAGCTGCTCTTGCCCCTCCCCCCTCCAGTACAACAGTAGCTGGCTGCACCTTGGCATGATTGAACCTTAGGTATCTGACCCCTGAGTGTTGGATAATTCAGGCTGCAAGATTGGAATGTTGTCAACCACAGCTATATCATATTCATATGAGGATGAAATTGACCACAAAAGGTACTCCATTTTGTCATGAAGGTCAGCCGAGTCCCCAAGCCAATCCAGAGGCTCACAGATATCAGACGAGCTAATTCAGGGAGGGTGGCATTGAGATTAAGTGACTGCGAACCTGGGCGTGGTCTGTCATTAGGTCGGTAACCTGGGAGTGCTCTGTCATTAGGTCGGTAACCTAGGAGTGCTCTATCATTAGGTGGAGTGCTCTGTCATTAGGTTGGTAACCTGGGAGTGCTCTATCATTAGGTCAGTGCAAGTGCTCTATCATTAGGTCAGTGCAAGGTGCTCTATCATTAGGTCAGTGCAAGGTGCTCTATCATTAGGTCAGTGCAAGGTACTCTATCATTAGGTCAGTGCAAGGTTCTCTATCATTAGGTCAGTGCAAGGTTCTCTATCATTAGGTCAGTGCAAGGTGCTCTATCATTAGGTCAGTGCAAGGTACTCTATCATTAGGTCAGTGCAAGTGCTCTATCATTAGGTCAGTGCAAGGTGCTCTATCATTAGGTCAGTGCAAGGTGCTCTATCATTAGGTCAGTGCAAGGTACTCTATCATTAGGTCAGTGCAAGGTACTCTATCATTAGGTCAGTGCAAGGTACTCTATCATTAGGTCAGTGCAAGGTGCTCTATCATTAGGTCAGTGCAAGGTACTCTATCATTAGGTCAGTGCAAGGTGCTCTATCATTAGGTCAGTGCAAGGTGCTCTATCATTAGGTCAGTGCAAGGTACTCTATCATTAGGTCAGTGCAAGGTGCTCTATCATTAGGTCAGTGCAAGGTGCTCTATCATTAGGTCAGTGCAAGGTACTCTATCATTAGGTCAGTGCAAGGTACTCTATCATTAGGTCAGTGCAAGGTACTCTATCATTAGGTCAGTGCAAGGTTCTCTATCATTAGGTCAGTGCAAGGTTCTCTATCATTAGGTCAGTGCAAGGTTCTCTATCATTAGGTCAGTGCAAGGTGCTCTATCATTAGGTCAGTGCAAGGTACTCTATCATTAGGTCAGTGCAAGGTTCTCTATCATTAGGTCAGTGCAAGGTTCTCTATCATTAGGTCAGTGCAAGGTGCTCTATCATTAGGTCAGTGCAAGGTGCTCTATCATTAGGTCAGTGCAAGGTTCTCTATCATTAGGTCAGTGCAAGGTGCTCTATCATTAGGTCAGTGCAAGGTACTCTATCATTAGGTCAGTGCAAGGTACTCTATCATTAGGTCAGTGCAAGGTACTCTATCATTAGGTCAGTGCAAGGTGCTCTATCATTAGGTCAGTGCAAGGTACTCTATCATTAGGTCAGTGCAAGGTGCTCTATCATTAGGTCAGTGCAAGGTACTCTATCATTAGGTCAGTGCAAGGTTCTCTATCATTAGGTCAGTGCAAGGTACTCTATCATTAGGTCAGTGCAAGGTACTCTATCATTAGGTCAGTGCAAGGTGCTCTATCATTAGGTCAGTGCAAGGTACTCTATCATTAGGTAAGTGCAAGGTGCTCTATCATTAGGTCAGTGCAAGGTACTCTATCATTAGGACAGTGCAAGGTACTCTATCATTAGGTCAGTGCAAGGTGCTCTATCATTAGGTCAGTGCAAGGTTCTCTATCATTAGGTCAGTGCAAGGTGCTCTATCATTAGGTCAGTGCAAGGTTCTCTATCATTAGGTCAGTGCAAGTGCTCTATCATTAGGTCAGTGCAAGGGACTCTATCATTAGGTCAGTGCAAGGTACTCTATCATTAGGTCAGTGCAAGGTGCTCTATCATTAGGTCAGTGCAAGGTACTCTATCATTAGGTCAGTGCAAGGTACTCTATCATTAGGTCAGTGCAAGTGCTCTATCATTAGGTCAGTGCAAGGTACTCTATCATTAGGTCAGTGCAAGGTGCTCTATCATTAGGTCAGTGCAAGGTACTCTATCATTAGGTAAGTGCAAGGTGCTCTATCATTAGGTAAGTGCAAGGTGCTCTATCATTAGGTCAGTGCAAGGTACTCTATCATTAGGTCAGTGCAAGGTGCTCTATCATTAGGTCAGTGCAAGGTACTCTATCATTAGGTAAGTGCAAGGTGCTCTATCATTAGGCCAGTGCAAGGTACTCTATCATTAGGCCAGTGCAAGGTACTCTATCATTAGGTCAGTGCAAGGTGCTCTATCATTAGGTCAGTGCAAGGTACTCTATCATTAGGTAAGTGCAAGGTACTCTATCATTAGGTCAGTGCAAGGTACTCTATCATTAGGTCAGTGCAAGGTGCTCTATCATTAGGTCAGTGCAAGGTTCTCTATCATTAGGTCAGTGCAAGGTACTCTATCATTAGGTCAGTGCAAGGTGCTCTATCATTAGGTCAGTGCAAGGTGCTCTATCATTAGGCCAGTGCAAGGTTCTCTATCATTAGGTCAGTGCAAGTGCTCTATCATTAGGTCAGTGCAAGGTACTCTATCATTAGGACAGTGCAAGGTACTCTATCATTAGGTCAGTGCAAGTGCTCTATCATTAGGTCAGTGCAAGGTACTCTATCATTAGGTCAGTGCAAGTGCTCTATCATTAGGTCAGTGCAAGGTACTCTATCATTAGGTCAGTGCAAGGTTCTCTATCATTAGGTCAGTGCAAGGTACTCTATCATTAGGTCAGTGCAAGGTGCTCTATCATTAGGTCAGTGCAAGGTGCTCTATCATTAGGTCAGTGCAAGGTACTCTATCATTAGGTCAGTGCAAGGTACTCTATCATTAGGTCAGTGCAAGGTACTCTATCATTAGGTCAGTGCAAGGTTCTCTATCATTAGGTCAGTGCAAGGTGCTCTATCATTAGGCCAGTGCAAGGTGCTCTATCATTAGGCCAGTGCAAGGTACTCTATCATTAGGTCAGTGCAAGGTACTCTATCATTAGGTCAGTGCAAGTGCTCTATCATTAGGTCAGTGCAAGGTACTCTATCATTAGGTCAGTGCAAGGTGCTCTATCATTAGGTCAGTGCAAGGTACTCTATCATTAGATCAGTGCAAGGTGCTCTATCATTAGGTCAGTGCAAGGTGCTCTATCATTAGGTCAGTGCAAGGTACTCTATCATTAGGTCAGTGCAAGGTACTCTATCATTAGGTCAGTGCAAGGTGCTCTATCATTAGGTCAGTGCAAGGTGCTCTATCATTAGGTCAGTGCAAGGTACTCTATCATTAGGTCAGTGCAAGGTGCTCTATCATTAGGTCAGTGCAAGGTGCTCTATCATTAGGTCAGTGCAAGGTACTCTATCATTAGGTCAGTGCAAGTGCTCTATCATTAGGTCAGTGCAAGGTGCTCTATCATTAGGTCAGTGCAAGTGCTCTATCATTAGGTCAGTGCAAGGTACTCTATCATTAGGTCAGTGCAAGGTACTCTATCATTAGGTCAGTGCAAGGTGCTCTATCATTAGGTCAGTGCAAGGTGCTCTATCATTAGGTCAGTGCAAGGTACTCTATCATTAGGTCAGTGCAAGGTACTCTATCATTAGGTCAGTGCAAGGTGCTCTATCATTAGGTCAGTGCAAGTGCTCTATCATTAGGTCAGTGCAAGGTACTCTATCATTAGGTCAGTGCAAGTGCTCTATCATTAGGTCAGTGCAAGGTACTCTATCATTAGGTCAGTGCAAGGTTCTCTATCATTAGGTCAGTGCAAGGTACTCTATCATTAGGTCAGTGCAAGGTGCTCTATCATTAGGTCAGTGCAAGGTGCTCTATCATTAGGTCAGTGCAAGGTGCTCTATCATTAGGTCAGTGCAAGGTACTCTATCATTAGGTCAGTGCAAGGTGCTCTATCATTAGGCCAGTGCAAGGTACTCTATCATTAGGTCAGTGCAAGGTACTCTATCATTAGGTCAGTGCAAGGTGCTCTATCATTAGGCCAGTGCAAGGTACTCTATCATTAGGCCAGTGCAAGGTGCTCTATCATTAGGTCAGTGCAAGGTACTCTATCATTAGGACAGTGCAAGGTTCTCTATCATTAGGTCAGTGCAAGGTACTCTATCATTAGGTCAGTGCAAGGTACTCTATCATTAGGTCAGTGCAAGGTGCTCTATCATTAGGCCAGTGCAAGGTGCTCTATCATTAGGTCAGTGCAAGGTGCTCTATCATTAGGTCAGTGCAAGGTGCTCTATCATTAGGTCAGTGCAAGGTGCTCTATCATTAGGTCAGTGCAAGGTGCTCTATCATTAGGTCAGTGCAAGGTACTCTATCATTAGGTCAGTGCAAGGTGCTCTATCATTAGGTCAGTGCAAGGTGCTCTATCATTAGGTCAGTGCAAGGTGCTCTATCATTAGGTCAGTGCAAGGTGCTCTATCATTAGGTCAGTGCAAGGTGCTCTATCATTAGGTCAGTGCAAGGTACTCTATCATTAGGTCAGTGCAAGGTACTCTATCATTAGGTCAGTGCAAGGGACTCTATCATTAGGTCAGTGCAAGGTGCTCTATCATTAGGTCAGTGCAAGGTGCTCTATCATTAGGTCAGTGCAAGGTACTCTATCATTAGGTCAGTGCAAGGTACTCTATCATTAGGTCAGTGCACGGTACTCTATCATTAGGTCAGTGCAAGGTGCTCTATCATTAGGTCAGTGCAAGGTGCTCTATCATTAGGTCAGTGCAAGGTACTCTATCATTAGGTCAGTGCACGGTACTCTATCATTAGGTCAGTGCAAGGTACTCTATCATTAGGTCAGTGCAAGGTACTCTATCATTAGGTCAGTGCAAGGTGCTCTATCATTAGGTCAGTGCAAGGTACTCTATCATTAGGTCAGTGCAAGGTACTCTATCATTAGGTCAGTGCAAGGTACTCTATCATTAGGTCAGTGCAAGGTGCTCTATCATTAGGTCAGTGCAAGTGCTCTATCATTAGGTCAGTGCAAGGTACTCTATCATTAGGTCAGTGCAAGGTGCTCTATCATTAGGTCAGTGCAAGGTTCTCTATCATTAGGACAGTGCAAGGTACTCTATCATTAGGTCAGTGCAAGGTACTCTATCATTAGGTCAGTGCAAGGTGCTCTATCATTAGGTCAGTGCAAGGTACTCTATCATTAGGTCAGTGCAAGGTGCTCTATCATTAGGTCAGTGCAAGGTACTCTATCATTAGGTCAGTGCAAGGTGCTCTATCATTAGGTCGGTGCAAGGTGCTCTATCATTAGGTCAGTGCAAGGTGCTCTATCATTAGGCCAGTGCAAGGTGCTCTATCATTAGGTCAGTGCAAGGTGCTCTATCATTAGGACAGTGCAAGGTACTCTATCATTAGGTCAGTGCAAGGTACTCTATCATTAGGACAGTGCAAGGTACTCTATCATTAGGTCAGTGCAAGGTGCTCTATCATTAGGTCAGTGCAAGGTTCTCTATCATTAGGTCAGTGCAAGTGCTCTATCATTAGGTCAGTGCAAGGGACTCTATCATTAGGTCAGTGCAAGGTACTCTATCATTAGGTCAGTGCAAGGTTCTCTATCATTAGGTCAGTGCAAGTGCTCTATCATTAGGTCAGTGCAAGGTACTCTATCATTAGGTCAGTGCAAGTACTCTATCATTAGGCCAGTGCAAGGTGCTCTATCATTAGGTCAGTGCAAGTGCTCTATCATTAGGTCAGTGCAAGGTACTCTATCATTAGGTCAGTGCAAGGTACTCTATCATTAGGTCAGTGCAAGGTACTCTATCATTAGGTCAGTGCAAGGTGCTCTATCATTAGGTCAGTGCAAGGTACTCTATCATTAGGTCAGTGCAAGGTGCTCTATCATTAGGTCAGTGCAAGGTTCTCTATCATTAGGTCAGTGCAAGGTACTCTATCATTAGGTCAGTGCAAGGTGCTCTATCATTAGGTCAGTGCAAGGTACTCTATCATTAGGACAGTGCAAGGTACTCTATCATTAGGTCAGTGCAAGGTGCTCTATCATTAGGTCAGTGCAAGGTTCTCTATCATTAGGTCAGTGCAAGTGCTCTATCATTAGGTCAGTGCAAGGTACTCTATCATTAGGTCAGTGCAAGGTTCTCTATCATTAGGTCAGTGCAAGTGCTCTATCATTAGGCCAGTGCAAGGTACTCTATCATTAGGTCAGTGCAAGGTGCTCTATCATTAGGTCAGTGCAAGGTGCTCTATCATTAGGTCAGTGCAAGGTGCTCTATCATTAGGTCAGTGCAAGGTGCTCTATCATTAGGTCAGTGCAAGGTGCTCTATCATTAGGTCAGTGCAAGGTACTCTATCATTAGGTCAGTGCAAGGTACTCTATCATTAGGTCAGTGCAAGGTACTCTATCATTAGGTCAGTGCAAGGTTCTCTATCATTAGGTCAGTGCAAGGTACTCTATCATTAGGTCAGTGCAAGGTACTCTATCATTAGGTCAGTGCAAGGTTCTCTATCATTAGGTCAGTGCAAGGTGCTCTATCATTAGGTCAGTGCAAGGTGCTCTATCATTAGGTCAGTGCAAGGTGCTCTATCATTAGGTCAGTGCAAGGTACTCTATCATTAGGTCAGTGCAAGGTTCTCTATCATTAGGTCAGTGCAAGGTGCTCTATCATTAGGTCAGTGCAAGGTACTCTATCATTAGGTCAGTGCAAGGTTCTCTATCATTAGGTCAGTGCAAGGTACTCTATCATTAGGTCAGTGCAAGGTGCTCTATCATTAGGTCAGTGCAAGGTACTCTATCATTAGGTCAGTGCAAGGTGCTCTATCATTAGGTCAGTGCAAGGTACTCTATCATTAGGTCAGTGCAAGGTACTCTATCATTAGGTCAGTGCAAGGTACTCTATCATTAGGTCAGTGCAAGGTTCTCTATCATTAGGTCAGTGCAAGGTACTCTATCATTAGGTCAGTGCAAGGTACTCTATCATTAGGTCAGTGCAAGGTTCTCTATCATTAGGTCAGTGCAAGGTGCTCTATCATTAGGTCAGTGCAAGGTGCTCTATCATTAGGTCAGTGCAAGGTACTCTATCATTAGGTCAGTGCAAGGTGCTCTATCATTAGGTCAGTGCAAGGTGCTCTATCATTAGGTCAGTGCAAGGTTCTCTATCATTAGGTCAGTGCAAGGTACTCTATCATTAGGTCAGTGCAAGGTACTCTATCATTAGGTCAGTGCAAGGTACTCTATCATTAGGCCGGTAAGGTGCTCTGTCTCTATGTGCATGTCTTGACTAGTACCTCCTAGAAAACCACACCCCTCTCTATTGGTGTACAGCATGGTAGCTTGTACTTGAATAGCACTAATTGTGTGTTCATTTAATCGGCTTCATCATGTAGAGGCAAGAGTCCTTCAATTTCCTAGCAGCTTCTTGAGTTCCACTGTATACTCGGAGAGGAGAATACTGTGTTGTTGTTTTCATGAAGAGCTTGCTTCCAGCTGGGATGGCTGCTGCTGGTAACTAAGTCATGAACAGTGAGATATGTTATTGCCACTGGATGTACCCTCATGAAGAACGCGAGACTTGAATCTTGAGGGGTCCCCCAACAAGTAGCAGCGTTTCCTGCAAAGAAGAGGCGTCGCCTTCTCCGGGACTGTAGTTGATGACTTATTTCAGTGCTATTGGAACCACTGGGATCCTCAGCAGGCCAGGTGTGGCAGAATCATCATCTGTACCTTGATCTCTTGTCATTACTTCGATATCTTTAGCCTTTGCTTCGGTAATAACTAGATATGGTCGCACAATACTGTGACATGATTGGTTGCACGATACTATGACATGATTGGCTGCACAATACTGTGACATGATTGGTTGCACGATACTGTGACATGATTGGTCGCACAATACTGTGACATGATTGGTTGCACGATACTGCGACATGATTGGTTGCACGATACTGTGACATGATTGGCTGCACAATACTGTGACATGATTGGTTGCACGATACTGTGACATGATTGGTTGCACAATACTGTGACATGATTGGTTGCACGATACTGTGACATGATTGGCTGCACAATACTGTGACATGATTGGTTGCACGATACTGTGACATGATTGGTTGCATGATACTGTGACATGATTGGTTGCACGATACTTCGACATGATTGGTTGCACGATACTGTGCCATGATTGGTTGCACGATACTGCGACATGATTGGTCACACAATACTGTGACATGATTGGCTGCACAATACTGTGACATGATTGGTCGCACAATACTGTGACATGATTGGTCGTACAATTCTGTGACATGATTGGTCGTACAATTCTGTGACATGATTGGTTGCACGATACTGCGACATGATTGGTCACACAATACTGTGACATGATTGGCTGCACAATACTGTGACATGATTGGTCGCACAATACTGTGACATGATTGGTCGTTCAATTCTGTGACATGATTGGTTGCACGATACTGCGACATGATTGGTCACACAATACTGTGACATGATCGGTTGCACGATACTGTGACATGATTGGCTGCACAATACTGTGACATGATTGGTCGCACGATACTGTGACATGATTGGTTGCACGATACTGTGACATGATTGGTTGCACGATACTGCGACATGATTGGCTACACAATACTGTGACATGATTGGTCGCACGATACTGTGACATGATTGGTTGCACGATACTGCGACATGATTGGCTGCACAATACTGTGACATGATTGGTTGCACGATACTGTGACATGATTGGTCGCACGATACTGTGACATGATTGGTCGCACGATACTGCGACATGATTGGTCGCACGATACTGTGACATGATTGGTTGCACAATACTGCGACATGATTGGATGCACGATACTGTGACATGATTGGCTGCACAATACTGTGACATGATTGGCTGCACGATACTGCGACATGATTGGTGATTGGTTGCACAATACTGCGACATGATTGGTCGCACGATACTGCGACATGATTGGTCGCAGAATACTGCGACATGATTGGCTGCACGATACTGTGACATGATTGGCTACACGATACTGTGACATGATTACATGATTGGTAGCACAATACTGTGATGTGATTGGTCGCACAATGACTAAACTTCGTCATCGCTTCGTACCAAACAGTTACTCCGAGCGAGCCAGTTGTGTGTTGTCTGAACGCAAGGACAGGGTCTTGCTCGTCTTTCTGCCATGGATAGTTGCTTTCTTTCGCCATATGTTCACCCGTTAAAAAATATGAATGGGTTATCCACGTAAAATATTAGGCGTATGTAAACCGGGAATGGTCGTCATGGGGAAGAGAAAGATCGAGAAAATGGCACAGATTCGAACCTGGTGGAAAGAAAATGGCTGCACATGCAGTGATAACGGGCTGCCTGGTTAATAGCTGACAGGAAGGGATGTTGGAGTTTCATCTGACAAGGCTACTCATTCATCAGCATTGGAAATGATCGTCTCGGTGAATCTGGCGACTATCTGAGCAGACTCTCACCTCAACCTTGGACAAGTTTGGAATTTGTAAGGAATTCTCTGAGCAGATTCACCTCATCCTTGTACAAGTTTGGAATTTGTAAGGAATTCTCTGAGCAGATTCACCTCATCCTTGTACAAGTTTGGAATTTGTAAGGAATTCTCTGAGCACCTCATCCTTGTACAAGTTTGGAATTTGTAAGGAATTCTCTGAGCAGATTCACCTCATCCTTGTACAAGTTTGGGTACAAGTTTGGAATTTGTAAGGAATTCTCTGAGCAGATTCACCTCATCCCTGTACAAGTTTGGAATCTGTAAGGATTATGGAATACTTGGCTACTTCCCTCATCTCAATCAAAGAACAATGTGATGGCATAGTAAGCATACCATTACTCTGATGTCATCAGCTTCCTTGCCAAGGGTATCTGATATTTTTGAGAGAACCTTATTCCCTTCAGAGCGTGTACCATCTCTCCACACTTGTGGACACCATGCTCTACTTGTCATAGTCAAGCTCGGTCGCAATGATTTTACCACAAACCACTTTATATTCTGTTGATCCGAATTTGCACCATCAAATTTAGAATGAGTATGCATCCAACCTTTGGGTTGGAGGTGAAGTTGCCTATTAGATTTTGCCCCAAGTCGATCAACAAGATGTTGTACGCCACATCATGCGTTCATCCACATTGGAGTCGATCAACAAGATGTTGTACGCCACATCATGCATTCATCCCGACAGTGGAGTCGATCAACAAGATGTACGCCACATCATGCGTTCATCCACATTGGCCACAAGATGTTGTACGCCACATGCGTTCATCCACATTGGAGTTGATCCACAAGATGTTGTACGCCACATCATGCGTTCATCCACATTGGAGTCGATCAACAAGATGTTGTACGCCACATCATGCATTCATCCACATTGGAGTCGATCAACAAGATGTTGTACGCCACATCATGCATTCATCCACATTGGAGTCGATCAACAAGATGTTGTACACCACATCATGCGTTCATCCACATTGGAGTAGATCAACAAGATGTACGCCACATCATGCGTTCATCCACATTGGAGTCGATCAACAAGATGTTGTACGCCACATCATGCGTTCATTCACATTGGAGTCGATCAACAAGATGTTGTATGCATCATGCGTTCATCCACATTGGAGTCGATCAACAAGATGTTGTATGCCACATCATGCTTTCATCCACATTGGATTGAACTTCAGCAAACATCAACACCACAGCATCAATGTCGGTCACTGTCATCGGTAGCATCTCTCCGTGCTTGCTCCTGCTCGAAGATCCCTTCGGGATCACCGGGAGACACAGTGCCATTGCTGGACACATTCCCAGCACCACCATTTCTGGCAGCAACGAGAGGTTGCAGATCAGAAACTGCAGGTATATATTAGGAATGATGGCATGTAGCAGTGGAGCCAGTTGCTGTCTCTTTGATGCTATTATACAGAGATCTGTACTGCACTTGGCGTGGACAATATCATGGGAGGAGTCTTGTAGCATTGTGTTTCCTAGCTTCTTGCCAGACTTGCATGTTCCTGTTGATATGGCACATGTCACTGCTTTGGTAAAACACATTCACATTGCCTCAAGTCAGTTTACCTTTCTTCCTGTACAAGCTGTTATCATGTACAAGTTGACCTCCAACAGCAAGAGAGCAGGGCAGAGTGTTGGTATGCTTGCTGGCACACTTGGCACACAAGTTGACCTCCACAGCAGAGAGCAGGGCAGAGTGTTGGTATGCTTGTTGGCACACTTCTTGGTCTTCTTTTTCCCCCCTTCTTTTTTTTCTTTTCCCAATCGCATAGCCCCATCCCGGAATTTTAGCAGTGTAGGTCTGTGCACACTAAACTATAATATCCCAATAAGAGATGTATAATGCCAGCCATGCTGCGACTTCAGTGCGGGGGAAATTACAACCAAGTATCTGTTTTGTCCGAGTACAATCACTATTTGTTCTACCATTCTCAGACTTCGATTTTTTTTGAAAAATTACAACTTGCATGTCAACTCAAATCATCAAGTAATGAGTGCAGACAATAGAACTCGATAATGAACAATGCAAGTAACAGATTGCATCAGTCATCCTGTTCCCAGTCATCCCAGTCATCAAGTAACGGGTTCTTCTCCAGCCCTCATACTATCTGTGTCAAGGTTGGGGCGTCTGATGCTTCCATACGTTTGTGGTTGTGTGCATGCACGTATTCTAGAGCATTCGTTAGTATTGCTCGGACGTTTTGACGGAGCGACAAATACACGAGATGTTCGGATGTCCGACTGTAATTTCCTGCACTGTCTGTTGTCTGGAAGCCTTCAACACCAAGTCTGTTTCCATAGAAGAGGATGACCCTCCAATTCTTGAAGCAATTGTGACTAGAAAGAAGCCTCTTTACCTTCTGTTTCCTGCCAGAACACATGTTGAGCAATACTTATTCCTTACCCCACCCCTACCCCCATACATGGATATTTTTTGTGTGTCACCAATGATGGCAGTCGCTCCAGAGTTTGTACTGTGGGAGTGCTGGTGCAGCCCACCAACCCCCAGCTACGGTGGCAGCCATTGCAGGGAGGTCTTCGTGAAAATCACACAGAGTTCGCAGGTTTTACCCAGGGCTTGGGTGTAACCTGGGTTGGGTTAAATACCTTTTACCCAGGTTTTACCCAAACATGGATACAACCCAGGATAAAATAATAGACACAATAGAATAAACTGTCAAGATATTATAAGAAATTAACTCTGCAATCAGGAAGTAAGACATTCAATAAATGGCAACTGTAAAGAACTAGTGTGTTTCACTCAGCATTTATTTACCAAGTGACAAGGTTGTCTACTAGAGTATATATTTTTTATTTAATTTCAATATTTAAACAAGATTCATGGGATTAAAGTCCAATTGATGTGCAAGTTCAACAGATTTAATAGTCAATCTCCTGAGGTCCTCGCAGGAGCTTGTGGCAGAAGACGAGTTTCTGGGCTTTCTCATTTTTGTAATTGCAGTACACTTACTAAAACTACACTTACTAAAACTGTACACTTACTAAAACTGTAAGCAGTATTTGCTTGCCTTTTAAATAGCCCTGGTGTCCACCACCACCCAGACACTTGTGGCTCTGGGATAGGGCTGTGACAGGGCTACAAATAAGTGTTTTATATCACTGGGTAATACCTGCCCCCCCCCCCCCCCCCCCCCCCCCCCGGTAAAATAGGGGTAAAACCTGTGTGAAATACCTAAAACACAGGTTTTACCCACTGACCCGGGTAAAATGCAAACACTGAAATCACACAGCAGTTGCAAGTTAGTTCTTCTGCCTGCAGCTTGCACACACTCTTCAAGCAGCTACCCCAACAAGAACCAAGAGGTTCTGCATCAGTGAATACCTTACTGGCACATCTAGAGCGGACGTACTTCTCTCTCAGTGGAGCACATCCCTCTGTGCTCACCTGCCTCCATACCCGCGGCATGGTTTACACTCCTATCGTTGGGCTCCTTCCAGATAAGTAGCTTTTGACGGCATTGGAAAACGGGTTTCTTCGCTACAACTATTACAGCGTGCAGTCAGCACAGGTTACAATAGGTCTCCACCATACGGGTGGTGCATCATTAGCTATAGGTGCACAATAGGTCTCCTCCATACGGGTGGTGCATCATTAGCTATAGGTGCACAATAGGTCTCCACCATACGGGTGGTTGCATCATTAGCTATAGGTGCACAATAGGTCTCCACCATACGGGTGATGCATCATTAGCTATAGGTGCACAATAGGTCTCCACCATACGGGTGGTGCATCATTAGCTATAGGTGCACAATAGGTCTCCACCATACGGGTGGTGCATCATTAGCTATAGGTGCACAATAGGTCTCCACCATACGGGTGGTTGCATCATTAGCTATAGGTGCACAATAGGTCTCCACCATACGGTTGGTGCATCATTAGCTATAGGTGCACAATAGGTCTCCACCATACGGGTGGTGCATCATTAGTACAATAGGTCTCCACCATACGGGTGGTGCATCATTAGCTATAGGTGCACAATAGGTCTCCACCATACGGGTGGTGCATCATTAGCTATAGGTGCACAATAGGTCTCCACCATACGGGTGGTGCATCATTAGCTATAGGTGCACAATAGGTCTCCACCATACGGGTGGTGCATCATTAGCTATAGGTGCATTGGGAAGTCAAATTGCTGCATGGACATCATGTCCTCCAAATTTTCCTCCCTAGAATTTTTAAAAAAGTGTCTGAATTCTTTGAAACAGCCAAGCGGTGAGGAGGTTGGCGTTTCTTCAGATTCCCATGTCTGCCATGAGCATTTTTCTTCGTTGTTGCGATTTCCCTGTCGAACACAATCATCACAGATTAGCCTCCCTTGGCCACAAGGTAAAATTAACTGTGGGTTGTGGTTATGGTGGGTTATTGTTTGAAAAGTCAGGGAGTGGTCCTGTTGATTTCCCTGACACCTCCCCCTCCTCTAAACGAGAGCTATGCTCTCTGCTCAGTCCGTCAGCACTTGCATTCTTTGATCCAGGTCGATACGAGATTTTGTACTTGTATGGCTGGAGGAGTGAGTGTAAGGGGGCATGCTGGGCGGAAGCCGGTTTTGCAAAAGGGGCAGGACAAACATAACTACATCTGCATGTAGTCCGGGCCAGTCCATGGACCTCCTGATAATGTCTATGGTTCTCTCCTGGCCGAAATGTCCTGCGATCGGGGAACTGTGGGCGAGGCGTAGTATCTCGTGTCTGTGTCTGTCTGGCACCATGATGAGTTTCTTGCCTCCCTGTACGAGCGGCTGCCTCAGGAGTAGACCCTTTTCCCATGTATAGCGCTCGTCTCCTAGGTCTGCCAATCGCCGGGCTTTCTCCAGAGTGGGGTCAGCCTGCTGCATGTCTCTTAGTTCCACCGGGCTCACTTTCTCCGGCCACCACGGGGTGGAGCGTTCTGCCTCCTACCTCGGTTCGGGTCGTTCTCTTATGAACATTTCATCGCTGAAGGCGAAGGGGAAACCTTCATTTTCCTCAAAAGTCTGTTGTGGGGGTACCCCAGGTTCCATCAGCCTGCCCACCGGTGTTGGCGGCTGTTCCAGGGGTCTCGGTAGGTTGGGTTGGATCGTGGATGCACTCAGTCTCCTCGTCACTCAGGTCCAGGTCAGGGCTGGAGAGCTTGACCTGCTCAGTGGTCTGCTGCTGCAGGTCCTGTTGTTCCTTCAGAGCCTGTCTCTTTCTCTGGGCTCGTGTGGCTACTTGGGCCACAGCTGGAGGGCCCTCGGGGGTCACCTCGACCCCCTCCGATGCCAAAGCTCTCCATCCCTAAGTTTACTGAAGGGACGGACGATATGGGGGCCTAACCTGGAGGCATTTGAGGCTACGGCTAGTAGCTGCATGGTGTTATAGTCTCCTTGTAAGGGAGGACACTTGCTGGCCAGCTCTGGACTAGACCTCACTGAGGTGGCTTATAGGAGCCTAGCAGCACAGTCGGCTCCTTGTAGTTACGGTTGGTGTTGCTCGTAGAACAGGTTTGCAGTGAAAATTCATGTGGTATGTGCAGTTCCCAGCCCTAAATACGCCACAAACCACAATAGTTCTATTATAGTAAATAGTCTCGTCTGCCCTGTTGCAGACTTCTCCCCCTTGTCCCCACCCCCCTCCCCCCAGCCAAGCTTATGACCTGCGAGGTGGGAATATGCTTGTAAACGTAACAGACTACTACTCGAGGGTTTTAAGGTTTGAACAAACTATTTTGCACTGAATGGAACAAAATGGAAGTTCGACATGCCAGCGTGACCCTTGACATGCCAGCGTGATCCTTGACATGCCAGCATGATCCTTGACATGCCAGCGTGATCCTTGACATGCTAGTGTGATCCTTGACATGCCTGTATGATCCTTGACATGTCACCGTGATCCATGACATGCCAGCGTGATCCTTGACATGCCAGCTTGATCCTTGACATGCTAGTGTGATCCTTGACATGCCAGCGTGATCCTTGACATGCCAGCTTGATCCTTAACATGCCAGCGTGATCCTTGACATGCCAGCGTGACCCTTGACATGCCAGTGTGACCCTTGACATGCCAGCGTGACCCTTGACATGCCAGCATGACCCTTGACATGCCAGCGTGATCATTGACATGCCAGCTGGATCCTTGACATGCCAGCGTGATCCTTGACATGCCAGCGTGATCCTTGAATGCCAGCGTGATCCTTGAATGCCAGGGTGATCCTTGACATGCCAGCGTGATCCTTGACATGCCAGCGTGATCCTTGACATGCTAGTGTGATCCTTGACATGCCTGTGTGATCCTTGACACGCCAGTGTGATCCTTGACATGCCAGCGTGACCCTGTACTACTTTTAAGGGAAATTCCACCACTAAATTTAGCAAACATTTGTACGTCAATATTTTTATAGAAAAGCTTCTGACAAGCACTAACGATGCTTGCCAACCTTTCTTTAGTTCATGTTGAACTTATCTAGGACCATCACAGTGGAAGATATTAGTTTAGCTGGTAAAAAAACAAATTCTCTTCATGAGGAGGGTGGTTGACAAACTCAGAAAATAATGCAATACCTTCTTAATCAGCTTGCATGCATTGAATTTTAGAAAGATTTTTCAAGGTGGGTTGAGGATGCTTCACCCTGAGCCTTAACTCTGAGTGCTTGTCTGAACCCAAAGTGGGTGGAGCAGGTCTAATTACTACTAGGAACTTCAAGTAGATAACATTTGTACTGCTGCTCAGCACTTCCCAAGTGTAGCAGCAGCTGCCATGTGTACTTCCCTCTGACCTGTGTTGTCTGAACCTGAAGTGGGTGGAGCAGGCCTAATTAACCTCTAATAAGTGAGAACTACAGGTAGATGACCTTTGTAGTGTACAGCTGCTCTGTGGCCACCTAAGTGTAACAGCAGCTGCCAAACTTTCACCTCAGACTGTAGCCATGGTAACTCCACTCGGCCATGTTTGTCTGAACAGTGGGTGGAGCAAGCCTAATTACTGGGAACTACAAATAACTGACCTTAGTACTGCCTCCATCGCTGTACTCTGTACTCCTAGTGTTCCTGCTCAGACCCACCTAGTCTGACCTCCAATGGTGTGTAGTAATAAGTGGGAACTACATAGGGGGGGGGGGGTTGGATGGAGGCCTGGCTCTGAGTGTGTTTTCCCACCAGTAGGAGCACCAGAGTGTGAAGTGTTTAAATGTTGCCCCTAGGACAACCAGACCACTCACACTTACATCCACTCTCTGTGGTCAGGTGGTTGTTGTGGCTAGGGAAGGTGAAGTGGGGGGGTGGTATCCTGGGTTGAAGAGGATTCACTGGCTGCTGGAATGAATGTTGGTTCATTAGCCGGTGGGGTGTCAAGAATTTGCTTGAGGAAGCTGAGCTGCTGGTCTGTTCATTCGGTTGTTTGCCCACACTTGTTTTCTTGCTCAATAGTTGAGTGTGCTCGTGTTTAATCATCAGTGGGATGATTTCTCGGTGTGAAAGAGGTTGCTAAGCAACAGGCTCGGGTAGATTTAAGTAATATCCTCTCATCCTCGTCAGTCACTTCCGCCATGATTAGGTTGCGTACCAGCCGTGTGGAAGGTACGGACCACTAATAGCACCTTTTTCTAATTATATTTACAAGAACCTTCTCAATAAAATTAACTTGAAATTGTATTCTCTTGACGTTTCAACTAGATGCTCTAGCCTTCATCAGGAATAATGAGACGCTAAGACTCTCATGAGCCTGCTTATATACTGGTAGCTAGCTATTCACCATGTGATACAAAACCACACCTTGGCACACGTGAACCGGATGTGGAAGAGAAAAAAAGATAGATAGATAGATAGATTTTTTACAAAATAAAGACATTAAATAAATATATATATAATTAAATGAAAAATATTATAAATTATGGTGGTCATGGCTTCAAGTTCAGGCTTGAGAGTGGCTCCCCAACAATAAAAATAAGATAAAATAAGAATAATTATTGTGGTTGTGACTCAAGTTCAGGCTGGTGTGCAGTGCCTCCTTCACTAGCAGTTCCTTCTGTCTTATGGCCTGGTCCAAGATGGTGGCTTCCTCCCACAAAATAGGATGTCCATTATCCCATGCATGCTCAGCAATTGCTTTGGCACACTTTCTACAGGCATCTTGATGTTCTTTCACTTGGTCTCCAGTCTTCTGTTGTCTCCCCTATGCAGTATTTCCCACAGCTACAAGGGATGCGGTACACATGCATGAGTACATATTAGCTGGTAAAACATCTTTCACTCTGCTCAGCTGTGTCCTCAGAGTTCTTCCTGATCTGAAAATGACTTTGATGTTGAACTTCCTGCAGACCCTGCTGATGTCTTCACTCATCCCTGCTGCATAAGGAATCACTATCATAGGATCCAACCCCTCATTGCATATTTACTTATTTATTATTTATATTTTTATTTATTATTATTATTTTAAATTTAAATTTATTATTATTATTATTATTATTACATGTATTATTATTATTATTATTATTATTATTATTATTATTATTATTATTATTATTATTATTATTATTATTATTATTATTATTATTATTATTATTATTATTATTATTATTATTATTATTATTATTATTATTATTATTGATTTATTATTTATATTTATTTATATATTTTATTTATTTATATTTATTTATCTATAATTTTTTTGTTTATTTTTAAAATTTAATTAATTTATATTTATTTATTTTCACATCCGGTTCACGTGCTGGACGCGTGTGCCGAGGTGTGGTTTTGTAGCATGTGGTGAAGAGCTAGCTACCGGTATATAGCAGGCTCACACGAGTCTTGCGTCTGAAGGCTAGAGCATCTAGTCGAAATGTCAAGAGAATACAATTTCAAGTTGATTATTGAGAAGGTTATTGTAATGTTATGTCAACAACGAGTTCATTGAGAGATATTATTATTGTTCATTCAAAGCAGCTAGGTAATAGGAATGTACCGGATAGAGACCTGCTGCCCTTTAACTTTGCTGTGATTATACATAAACAGCCGTGCTATTTCAGTGCCTAAAGAAAGCATGTGGAGAGAGCTTCTTTTTACTTTGCTGTGATTATACATAAACAGCCGTGCTATTTCAGTGCCTAAAGAAAGCATGTGGAGAGAGCTTCTTTTTTTATGTGTGTGTGTGTGTGGGGGGGGGGGGGGGGGGGGGATGTTAATTATGGACCATATTTCATACAGAAGGGACTCTTCTGTCCTTGGATATTCTTCCCCCTCGTATCTTCCCCCAAACCCGTCATGAAGCACTAATATAATTATATCCATGAGTGTGTGTGTGTGTGTCTGTGTGTTCACAGTCACATGGTATGTATATATATGTACACCCCAGGGAGTTCCATCCTGACATGCTGGCCTATCAAACTTGCAGCTGCTGCCACTGCATTAATTTGGAATGGTATGTCTGTTGCCATGGCAATGTGACCAAACAAGGGTGTGCTTGCGGAGGCTTCCCTTAGCAAGTATTGTTTATTTGCTGAGAACTATGTCATCAACTTTGTGTAATTTTACATATTTGGCATTTCTTCATATTTGTCAACATATTGTTGTCTGGTAATTATATCCAAGGCCATGCAGCCCTCTACAATCCACAATTGCCTAGCTCTAGCCCTAGCATTAGACCTAGCCTTAGTCTTAGCCCTAACTTAATGCTCCTTAGCCTTAGTCCTAACCATTGCCCTAACCTTCAGTCCTAGCTTATCCTTAGCTCTAGTTTTAGACCCAGTTGTAGCCTTAGCCCAGGTCTTAACCCTAGCTTTAGCTCTAACCTTAGCCCTAGCTCTAACCTTAGCCCTCTAACCTTAGCCCTAGCTTTAGCTCTAACCTTAGCCCTAGCTCTAACCTTAGCCCTCTAACCTTAGCCCTAGCTTTAGCTCTAACCTTAGCCCTAGCTCTAACCTTAGCCCTCTAACCTTAGCCCTAGCTTTAGCTCTAACCTTAGCCCTAGCTCTAACCTTAGCCCTCTAACCTTAGCCCTAGCTTTAGCTCTAACCTTAGCCCTAGCTTTAGCTCTAACCTTAGCCCTAGCTCTAACCTTAGCCCTAGCTCTAACCTTAGCCCTAGCTCTAACCTTAGCCCTCTAACCTTAGCCCTAGCTTTAGCTCTAACCTTAGCCCTAGCTTTAGCTCTAACCTTAGCCCTAGCTCTAACCTTAGCCCTAGCTCTAACCTTAGCCCTAGCTCTAACCTTAGCCCTCTAACCTTAGCCCTAGCTTTAGCTCTAACCTTAGCCCTAGCTTTAGCTCTAACCTTAGCCCTAGCTTTAGCTCTAACCTTAGCCCTAGCTTTAGCTCTAACCTTAGCCCTAGCTTTAGCTCTAACCTTAGCCCTAGCTTTAGCTCTAACCTTAGCCCTAGCTTTAGCTCTAACCTTAGCCCTAGCTTTAGCTCTATACCTTAGCCCTAGCTTTAGCTGTAACCTTAGGACCTTTAGCTCTAAACCCTAGCCCCAACCGATACCCTAACCTTATCTCTAGCTTCAATCCTAACCTTAGCCCTAGCTACAGCCCTAGCCTTAGTGCTAGCTTTAGCCGGTATTAGTTGGCAAGAACTCTGAACTCAGGACGTGCCTGTACGACACGGGGAACAGAGAATATCTACGGCACCACTGATGCCACCTTGGCCAGTTGCATAAGACCTATAGTTAGTCATCAGTGTATATCATCCAGAGATGTTGCTTCATATGAGGAGATCTTCTACAGAACAGTTCTTCACCCCCACCTGATGTTCTGCTGTGGTCATGGTAGCAAATAACAGCAACAACATTCACCCCCCTCCCCTGACCTGGTGTTCTGGTGTAGTCATGGCAACTGATAACAGCAACAGCAAGCAATACGGACTTGTGATCCTTTCCTCCTTCTGTGATGAGTATTTTCTAAGGAGCCTGTTCTAATTACCTCAGATGCAACGTTACGAGCCTGCTCTAATTATAGGGAAAATGAAAATCTCAGTTTTTCAGTCATGAGTACGTTCCAATTATAAAACTGCAGAGCCATGGTCCTGTTCTAATTATAAGAAAATGTCGGGCTTGCAGAGTCGCAAACCTGATCTAATTATAGGAAACCTCAAGGTTCCTGAGGCTCCAAATGAAGGGCATTCGGATGACCTTATAATTGAGATGAAACACTTCCCATAGACGTCTGCGTAACCCAATATCACAGCATCGCTCGATTGTGTAGCGTTCCCGTATCCCTCGGCCGAGGCGGAGTGCCAAGATAATAATGAATATGTTCGTTTGATGTGCAGGATATTTTGCTTTGATCCCCCCTCGCCCCCCCTCCTCATTTGTGTCATTACTAAGGGTGAAGATGTTGTGTGTAGTATGATGCATGCGTGCTTGCTGGTGATTGCATTCTCAGACTATGCTTGGAACATCAGCACGGAGGATTAGGATGGTTAGGTCAGGATCGAGTAAAAAAAAGTTTTTGAAGCTAGGTAAGCTGTCTGGTATGGGTCGTCCTCGGATTGTTCATGGGTGTCTAAATTAGTTGTCCTAACCCTGCCCCTGTATCCATCAGGTAGGCGAGAACTCTTGAGGTTGTCCAAAGGCATCGCTGGGAAGGTGTGGCTATATGGATGTCCTCCCTTGAGGTGCAAGCACCTGCCGGTTCGTCGTCTACCTACACTGGGTGTTGCCATGCAGTAGCTCTGGGGCACAAGAAGCTAGGATGCTCTCCCTTCTCCCTCACCCTGTCACTCAGATCTTGAGCAAGAGAGCCAGCTATAAATCCTGGTCACCATGGCCTCTCTCTCCCCATCCTGGTGATAATCAGTGAAATCATTCTCCGTGATCGTATAATTGGAAAGGTGTGTGTGTAATGGACAGTGGACGCATTCAACACTTGAGGGAGCTGCTGTATGTGGCAGTTTGCGAAACAGCCAAATTGTTTTGAATAGTGAGTCGCCGTCCATGGAGACGCTGAAGGAGCCTGTTGCGTCTACAAGCCAAGCTACAAGCACAGTCGGGACAAGTTCAGTAGCCTAGTATGTGGTGAACACTTCTTGTGGTCTTTCTTGTTCAACGTCTTAATTAGCAACTGCTATAGCCTGTGAGGTGGTGACAGCAGGTAGATCTTCATAGCAAGCTTGGCTACTGCTATAGCCTGTGAGAGTTGATGGCAGCAGGTAGACCTTGATAGCAGGCTTGGCTACTGCTATAGCCCTTGAGTTGAAGGCAGCAGGTAGATCTTCATAGCAGGCTTGGCTACTGCTATAGCCCTTGAGTTGATGGCAGCAGGTAGACATTGATAGCAGGCTTGGCTACTGCTATAGCCTGTGAGTTGGTGGCAACAGATTTAGAGTTACTTCATGCCAACCTTGCAGTGGCAGCCGGTGTGGAATCTAAGGGCCAATAGCTACACTACATGCACTCTTACTATCTTTCCTTTGTTGAATTGCTTTGATGCCCTAGCAGAAGCTAATGCCAGGCATTGTTTGGCGAGCTGAAGCACCTTGCCTGAGAGCCTCGTGTTCCCTGCCTTTTTAAAGTAGCTTCTCCCTGAAGGTGGGAAGCTCACTGTTAACATTCAGAGTGAGGCCATCAGGTACTGGCTGAGGAGCTGTCACGGTGGTAAGCGGGGAAAGCCTTGCAACAGCTGAAACTTCAGACATTCTGTTGTACATAGTTTGCATTCTTAATTGGTCTAAATGTTCAGAATGTTCTCCATCATTAGCATACCTCTCCTCTATGGACTATGTGTAGTCGGTTGTCCTTCCTATATGTGCCAGCTAATGGAGCCGGTTCTCTCCAGTTCTCGCTGTCTAAGGGAGTGGCAGCACGTCAAGGAATTGTGTCTTGTCTTGCCAAGCTTGATATAATTTAATTTCAACACCTCATGACAGCCGGTGTATCCACCACCAGCATAGCTGTGTTGGGGAATTGAGTAGCTATCTCATGATGGAGCTCTGGCAACCTTGCCCTGACAGCTACTAACTATGGCATCTGTCCATACTCCTGACCAGCCACAGTTCTCTCGATCCTTGATCTCCTCAAATCTTCCTGCCAGTTCTCTCTTCTCGATCTCCTCAAATCTTCCAGCCAGTTCTCTCGACCTTATCTTCACTAAGACGATACTTTTCTTTGTTTACGTAAACTTAGGCGGGTGATCTATTCATATTGTTTACGGGTGAATATTGTTTACGGGTGAAAGTATGGCAGATGCATAATTAGATCACAGACATGGTCATGAACAGCAATACAAAGCTTCCCATTAACTCCCCCAGGGGGGGGGGGGGGGGGGGGGGGCTTGCTGCTTCGCTCATCAAATATCTTTAAGCTCTACCCTTGAAAATCATCGAACAACTGAAATAATGCCAAACTGCTGTATTTTCCAAGTTGTGTGCTTGAGTGATCTCTCTGTTTACCAGAAGCCTTGTGCTGCTGGACATTGAATTTCAACTTTCCAGAGTGCTACTGATAATGTTATTCATTGCCTGGAATTTTAGACATTTGAGGTTTTCTGGACCCTGGTCCTGCCCTAGTCCTATATACCCAACCTTAGCCCTAGCCCTAGCCCTAGCATGAGACTGACTAGTGTGCAGTGTTTGTACCTCTCTTGGCATGCGATCACTGACCAAGGTGGCCACAGGGTGCCGTGGTGACTCATAGCCCTACACCTACACACATCCCTCCCACACCACCATACTATATCAACAAGAGACAGAGAAGAATGACTGCACCCACTTCAACCCTCCTATCACGAGGTTCCTCTCTTTACACATACACAGAGGTGCTTGGACGTCCTCGTGACATCGTGTCCTTGCTCCCTCCTAATCGGAGGACCATATGGCTGATGGGAGTGAATCAGAGCATGTGGCATGTGTGTGTGTAGTGTATGTGGGTGTTAATGTGTGTGTTATGTGGTGTATTATATTAATGGGTGTATATGTTAAAATGTGTGGTGTATGTGTTAATGTGCATGTTGTATGTGTTAATGTTGTATGTGTTAATGTGTGTTGTGTGGTATATACATTAATGTGTGTATAATGTATTGTATGTGTATGCTGTATGTGTTAATGTGTGTTGTGTGGTATATATATATTGTGTATAATGTATTGCACTGTGTTAATGTGTATGTGTATTGTTAGTGCATATGCTTTAAGATATCTGTGTCAGTATCCGTGGTGTGTGTGTGTGTCTGTCATAATTATTTCTATGAGAGGCAAGGCAGCTGTGATTATGACTCGTTAGGATTACAAAATACCACGTACAAATTTAGTTTCTTTCATGGAGAAGGGGCGAGGCACCGACACTTACTCTTAGAGAGAAACATTCCCATTTATGTGTGTATGTGTGTGCTCTCTGAACCTTGACCTACAGCATGAGAATATTTATGGCACTGACAGGAGGCCCAAGCCGTCTCAGAATACAGCAGGTGATGAGGGCAGAGACATCTTTACCTTGACCGCTGCACCGTCCAAGGGCTGGCTTGGTATGAAGGAGGTCTCGCTGATCATGCAGCATCACCAGTTGTCTAAAGAGGAGGAGTGGACTGCTGCCAGAGTGACCGAGGTGTACGGTGTTGGTCAGGCTGATGCAGAGGCACTGCTCAAATACTTCATTGGGTACAAAGTTATCCACACGTTCCAGCAAGATCATCCCGAGATGAAGCTGCATCACCTTCACGAGTGATCTTAGCTATATATGTTGATGCGTAGCACAAGACTCGTGTTGCATTATGTTACACTATCTCTCATGTAGAATTGAACACCATACAAACGAGTAATTATAGCCCGAGTTTAGTGTATGGGAGTCGTATGCTTGTGTTATATTAAAAGTTATCCACATGGTATTGTTGTTCCTATTATTATCACATATCAATCTGCCTGGAAAAATAATGAAGGGGGTGGGGGGCGGAGCTTTGGAAATGCTTCCTAATGTCTTGTTTATAGAATATTTACAAATTTGCATGTTATATGAGTCAAGACCGAGTTAGCTACAATTCCTCCACTGGTATAGGCTGTCTATATATATATATTATAATAATAATATATATATATATATATATTAATGGGGGAATGATAGTCTGACATCGAACTTTTTCCAGTGTATTTGTTTGAATTTGCTCTGTCAAAAATGTCCGAGCAACACTAACGACTGCTCTAGAATGCATGCGCACAACCACAAACGTATGGAAGCATAAGATGTGACCGACGATGAGGAGAAGCTGTTACTGACTGACTCGATTTGTTACTTGCATTGTTCATTACAGAGTTTTATTGTGTTTGCTGCACTCAATAGTTTCGTGTGGGCTTTTCCCCCAAAAAATTGATAGCAGGCCAAAGTCTGAGAATGGCAGAGCAAAATTGAGTGTGCTCCAGTGGACAAATTGTCTAAACAGTTCTGTCCCCCTCCCCGCACTGGATCATTTTTGTTTATAAACTTGTAGCCTCATGATATGTTACTGGGTGTATATCACTATGTAGTATGTATGTAGTGGCTAATCTGGGATGACCTAGGAATGTCTCTCACCTTATACTCACTAGCTTAGCATTAGGGGGACAACAACTCTGAACTAGGGCATCCATAGGAATCCCAGGTTGTCCATGGTGCCTCTGGACCAGCCTAGCTTGGCCCAAATCAGAGGGTAGCTTGGCCCAGGACAGGAGGTAGTTTGGCCCAGGTCAAGGAGTGTTTGGCCCAGGTCAGGGGGTAGCTTGGCCCAGGTCAGGGGGTAGCTTTGCCCAGGTCAAGGGGTAGTTTGGCCCAGGTCAGGGGGTAGTTTGGCTCAGATCAGGGGGTAGCTTGGCTCAGATCAGGGGGTAGCTTGGCCTCGACTTGGGGGTCAATGGAATTCAATTTGTTGTGTTGATTCAATTAGTTTGCCTGCGTTGCTCTGAGTTATGCAAGCAAGTGCAGGTGGACTGTTACTTTATATATATATTGCAGAACAAAATTCCTAGAAATTATAAGTCTGCCTCATTTGCATATTTAGCTAGAACTGGTCATTCCAGCAGCCCTCATAAGGTGATGGGACAACCATCACTGCTGTGTTCTTGCTGAGCACCCCACATACTTCTCCCTCTGTCATGATGCAATTAAGTCCTTGTTTTCTCACCTACCCTTAGCAACTTGGTCTGCAACTTGGTCTGTATACACTGGCCATGGTAACATTTGAGCCATAACACATAAGTTATGCATGCAGAGTTTCTCGTATATGGTAGTTGTCTAATAGACCCTGTAATGATGATGTCAAGGCACGACCTTTGTATGTAATGACAAGCTGCCTGTGGGAGTGGTCTTTCTAGCCTACAGCCCAACCCATCAAAGTGGTTCGGCTGCCACCTACACGCGAACTTCCACCACTCTGATTTTTAATTAAGTACGTAAATTAATTCCCTGTACTCTATGGCCACCTGTGTATAGAGGCTATTTAAATATTCAGGGTGGTATCCTTCCGTTTTTGTTTTGGGGTGTGTGTTTTTGTCAGTATTCTTGTATATACTAGGCCACATGCTGTGCTGATGAATGATTGGGGGGGGGGGGGGGGAGGGGGAGGTGAGTGAGGGGGGGGGGGAGAAGGGAGGTGTGCATATACAAGAAGGCTTTAACATTCTATTACAGTATGTCCCTAATCCAAATGGACCTGTACCTAACTAAGAGTATTGTGAATAGTCTCCAGCTATAATTTGTACTGTAGTTGTACAGAACTACATGTGTGCATGTAACTATATACAGTGTATTACAAACAGAGAAGTATTCGCTAGCTTCTTCTGAGTAGTGGTGGCAGAGTTGGTTTCTTTGCACAGTATATATACATTAAAATCACCTCAATAATCAACTTCAATTTTTATTCACTCAACATTTCGACTAGATGCTCTCGTCTTCATCAGGAACAGAGCATCTAGTCGAAACGTCGAGTGAATAAAATTTGAAGTTGATTATTGAGAAGGTGATTTTAATGTTATTATGTCAACTGAGAGTTCATTGGGAGTCTATATACGGCTGGGTTTTAAACAGTGTACACTGTATTTTAAATTTAATGAAGGGGTGTATATAACCAGTCTGAAAACTATGGGTTACCATTTAAAGTACCACTTTTGCACACGTTCATGCTATAGTCCTGATTTGCATACCAAAATGTAGTCAATTTTCTGAGGATAGTTTTAGTTTTGCCAACATGTTTACCTTTTGGAACTGCAAGTTGGAATGTGAAGTAAGGTCAGGTAAAGAACTCGCCAGCATCAAGAATGACTGTGATAGATAAGAGCTGCACAACCTTGATGCACAGATATCTTTTTAGATATATTTTTAAAGTGGACTTACGTTCATGTGAAGGGGTCTAAAATTATATATACAAACACTAACAAAACGTTGTGGTTATGACTTTGGAGCTCCATAGATTCTTTACACTTTACCGTATGAACTTGCTATATAGTTCAAATGATAGATCTCTCTGTGTGCTCTCCTTTGGTATATAAAAAAAAAGTTGCACATGTATAACTATGCTGAAGTTACATGCAGCCAAAGTATGAGTCCTCAAAATCTGTGTGCCTGAGCTGTTTGTAGTTGTTCCTGTGGGAGCCAGAGGAAGTCAAAACAAGTGTATTCATTAGGCGCTAAACAGGCAAGCAGGTGCTGGAAGAAAAAAATCTATGGAATTTTTTCTCCTCCTTCTTCCTGCACAAATTCATTACGTTTTAGCACGTAAATCTGTGTAGAGTAGGGCTTCCTCTAGCCACAGATCATAATTTCAACTGGCTAGCACTTTTGAAGTCCCCACTTTGGCTGCATGTAACTTTAGATAGTTATAGCTATGCAACCTTTTTTTAATGTCAAAAGGGAGCACACAGAGAGATCTATCATTTGAGCTATATAGCAAGTTCATGCAGTCAAGCGTACAGAATCTATGGAGCTCCAAAGTTCCAACCACAAATCACACTTTCCAGCATGCTCAGACTTGTCCTCCCCCCCTGGAAATAATAGTTTACTTGTGCACACCACAAAACTTGTGTCTCACCACAAACAGCTGTTCAGGTTGCCTGTTCACTTGGAACTGGCAAGCTTATATAAATGATTGCTCTGTTGGATTAGCAAGATTATGGGAAGGGCAGCTGACCTTGTAATAACAAGTACTGAATGGCTATGAATATAGATAAATAGCATTAACAGATCAACACATTAAAATCACCTCAATAATCAATTTCAAATTGTATTCACTTGACGTTGATCATAACACTATACACAGTGGAAATGTGGGAACAAACTAACAGAAAATGACCTCTCAATGAACTCTCAGCTGACATAATAACATTACAATAACCTTCTCAGTAATCAACTTCAAATTATATTCTCTTTATTCCTGACGAAGGCTAGAGCATCTGGTCGAAACGTCAAGAAAATACAATTTGAAGTTAATTATTGAGAAGGCTATTGTAACAGACCTTCAATGTTTATGATTTTCGTGTAGTACAAAATCTAATGTGCATGTATGTGATATGTGCATATATGTGGTGTCTGTGTGCTTCGTGTGGGTCCGGAACACTGCCTTGCATGCACAGGCACATTGAACAATTTCCCAGAATGTCCCTTTTGAGGTGGGGGTGGGGGAAGGTCTCCTCCGATGTAGCAGAAGCATTAGTCTCAAGTGTCAAAGTGTCTGTCTCATTACATGTAATATGTTCTAATTACAGTGGGTCTTTCTGATACTTCTTGCAGTTGCTAATTTACTTGGAGACAAGAAAGTGACACTTGAGAAATTGGTAGTGCTATGTGGAATGATAGCCACCTGGCCACCACGTTGGGATGAAGGCCTACAGAGGAGCTGGTTCTTATCCCTTTACTTTCAGACTGCTCTAGCCAATGCTTTAGCCTCGATTAGTCACTGCCCTAGCCTGCCCTAGCCACTGCTCTAGCCCTAATACTAGCCATGCCCTAATATCCTAACCACTAGCCCTAATCCTAGACATTGCCCTAGCCTTAATCCTAGCCACTATTGCCCCCCAGTCATTATCCCAACCCTAATCCTAGAGCCACTATCCCAACCCTAATCCTAGACAATGCCCTAGCCTTAATCCTATAGCTCTAGACACTGCCCTAGTAATCCTGTCCGTAGCCCTAATCCCTAACCCTATAGATGAAAGCCTAATGTACTTCTCAGTATGTACTGTGTTTTGATGACATGATGATGATGTAATGCTTGTAGCCCTGAAAAAGATGTCTATATTTGTTAGTGCATGCCATGCAGTCTGTGGATACCTGACTAATGATTGTGGCCTTTGGTATTGCTGGTATTTTTCACCCACTCATATTTCGTGCCCTCCTCTGACCAATGAACTTTTTAGTTGTCAAGGCACTGCCATTAGCAAGAAAATAAAGAGAAGAAGGAAAGAGTAAGAAGAGAAGAGAGAGAGGGAAAGGTTCTCAGTAGATCACTTTTTATTGCCACTCATGTGTGTCTTGAAAATGACTTCCCTTTGTCTGTGTGGTATGTGCACGTGTGTGTGTGTGTGTTGTATGTATGTATTGTGTGTGTGTGTGTTTGTGCAATGCATGCACTTTAGGTTATCTATTTTGCCCGGGCTCTGTATCTTTGCCCTAGTTCTCTAACTCTACCTCTTACCCTAGCCCTCTACCTTAGCCCCAGCTCTCTCTACTTATCCCTACCAGCTCTCTACCTTAGCCCCAGCTCTCTACCTCTGCCTTTGCCCTAGCCCTCAGCAACCTTAGCCCCAAATAAATTGTGGCAATACAATTAGCTGGATAGCTAGGGCTAAATCTCCATGTGACGACATCATGATGATGTAACTAGGATACAACACTAGAGAATTAGTTGAAAACCCAAAGCTAAATGTGTTCTTGAGATTAATCATTCCTTCTGGTCTGACCCCACATCCCTGCAGGATTCCTCTAAGAATGTTCCCTCTGAGTCCAAGCATGTCGGTCATTAACTCTCACAACATTCCAGTCTCACAACAACAGTGATTGACTGTGTAGATGGATTTGCATTGGCAGGTGTGATGTTACAGGTGGGCTCTTTCTAAAGTCTTTATGTCATTTGTATCCTAATCACTTGCTCTCTCTCACTCTATCTCCTGTTCATACAATGACTGGCACTCACACACACACACACACACACACACACACACTCCACACTCACACACATGCACACACGCACTCACACACACACACTCACACACATGCACACATACATGCACACACACACACACATGCACACATACATGCACACACACACACACATACTCCACACACACACTCACACACATGCACACACGCACTCACACACACACTCACACACATGCACACATACATGCACACATACATGCACACACACACACACATGCACACATACATGCACACACACACACACATACTCCACACACACACACGCACTCACACACACACACATACATGCACACATACATGCACACACACACCACACACTCACACACATACATGCACACACCCACACACTCACACACACACATGCACACATACATGCACACATGCACACACACTCACACACACAAGCGCACACACACACATATGCACACACGCACATGCACACATACACACATGCATGTGCACACATATACACACACGCACACATGCATGCATGCACACACACACATGCAAACACACACATGCACGCACACACACATGCACACTCACATGCACACACACACATGCACTCACACATGCACATACACATGACACGCATGATGCACACACACATACACACCACATGCACACACTTCCACTCACACACACACACGCATGCACACATACACACAGAGGGCTGAGTGAGGAGAGACATTCATATCTGCTCTTTGCACTGTTCTAGGTGTTGGACAGGCACTGTGTGAATGCAACATGCAATGCTATTGCCCTTCACTGGTGCATGTTCATTTAGCATGAGGTGTGAAGAGATGTAGCATCAATTGGACCACATTTCCTCTCACAATAATGGACTGTACGTAGCCAGTGCCGAGCAAGTGTTTTCAATGTCCTCACGCCTCCTTCCTCCCACCCTTAAAGCAGGCCCTGGTTGTCTGCCACTACCACTCCATTCCTTAGTCAGGTCGCCTAGCAAATGCTCTAGGAGTTATTCTAACACATGGGTTGTGAAATTGGCATGCAGCTGAAGGAGTGAGTGTGCTATATATTGTTGGTGCAGTTGTTATGTTGTTGTTGCCCACCCACCGTCATCCCATCCTCATCTCCAGGACAGCTGCTAATTCATGCTTGAATTACTTGTTACCAGGTGTAAGCCAATACACAATACACGGCAGCAGCTGCACACTACAGCAGCTGCATTTCCATTTGCTTCTACACATCATGTCTCTAATCGTGATGTGATAGCTAATCTTGATTGCCAAAGTATTTCTCCTCAGAGCTCCTGAGTGTGTTTACACACAAGGTGCTAATATCACTTAGTCCAGAACATGGAGGTTGTTCACTTTCTGGTTGTGTACTTCAGACAGAAACAAATGTGCTATTAGTGTATGTGTGTGCTGACTGTCTACAATGCTGCTTCAAGCTATATATAATATTATATATATATGTATGTGTAGGTCTTATAGAGCAGTGGTCTTGGTATGCCAGCTATTGCAAGTAGGAGTGTTTACTGGTAGGACTCGGCCATGACAAATGACATGCATACAAACACACACATGCATGATAGCACATGATGCACACACACATTCTACATGCACACATACATGCATGTACACACACTATACATATGCACACACATATATATATACTCACACACGCATGCACACACATACACATGCTGGAAAGCACGATACTCACATGCACACACACACACACATGCTCACCCACCCACCCCGCATGCACAACACTCTCTCACAAACACCTACATGCACACACATACATATGCTCTCTCTCTCACACACACACACACACACACACACACATACACACACACATACACACACACAATCAGTGCCACTATATTGGTTTTGACTCGCTTTTTAAAATAGTGAACCAAAGCTATCAATATTGGTGAAGCTATCATATATTGGTGAAGCTGTCATATATTGGTGAAGCTATCAATATTGGTGAAGCTATCATATATAGGATAAGCTTGGTGAAGCAATCATATATTGTTGAAGCTATCAATAGTGGTGAAGCTATCAATAGTGGTGAAGCTATCAATAGTGGTGAAGCTATCATATATTGATGAAGCTATCATATACTGGTGAAGCTATCATATATTGGTGAAGCTATCATATACTGGTGAAGCTATCATATACTGGTGAAACTATCATATATTGGTGAAGCTATCATATACTGGTGAAGCTATCATATATTGGTGAAGCTATCATATATTGGTGAAGCTATCAATATTGGTGAAGCTATCATATATTGGTGAAGCTATCAATATTGGTGAAGCTATCATATACTGGTGAAGCTATCAATAGTGGTGAAGCTATCAATAGTGGTGAAGCTATCAATATTGGTGAAGCTATCATATATTGGTGAAGCTATCAATATTGGTGAAGCTATCATATATTGGTGAAGCTATCATATATTGGTGAAGCTATCATATATTAGTGAAGCTATCAATATTGGTGAAGCTATCATATATTGGTGAAGCTATCAATATTGGTGAAGCTATCATATATTGGATAAGCTTGGTGAAGCAATCATATATTGGTGAAGCTATCAATAGTGGTGAAGCTATCATATATTGGTGAAACTATCATATATTGGTGAAGCTATCAATATTGGTGAAGCTATCAATATTGGTGAAGCTATCATATATTGGTGAAGCTATCAATATTGGTGAAGCTATCAATATTGGTGAAGCTATCATATATTGGTGAAGCTATCAATATTGGTGAAGCTATCATATATTGGTGAAGCTATCATATATTGGTGAAGCTATCAATATTGGTGAAGCTATCATATATTGGTGAAGCTATCAATATTGGTGAAGCTATCAATATTGGTGAAGCTATCATATATTGGTGAAGCTATCAATATTGGTGAAGCTATCATATATTGGTGAAGCTATCAATATTGGTGAAGCTATCAATATTGGTGAAGCTATCATATATTGGTGAAGCTATCAATATTGGTGAAGCTATCATATATTGGTGAAGCTATCATATATTGATGAAGCTATCATATACTGGTGAAGCAATCATATATTGGTGAAGCAATCATATATTGGTGAAGCTATCATATATTGATGAAGCTATCATATATTGGTGAAGCTATCATATATTGGTAAAGCTGCCATTAGCTTCATAGCTGCCTTGGCGCTGGTTTTGGCTAATTAGAACTGCTAAAGAGCACAACCACTTTTAAAGAATCATCGAGAAAGTTTCTGTACGTGGGATGTCCGCTGAGAGTTTCTTGAGAACTTTTAATTTAGTGTGTGATTGTTTGTCCTATTTGATGAGGCACATTGCTGCGGCCATATTTGCCAGAGGTCATTAGGGGGGTATGGCCAGATAGAATGTATACTTGGAGTGTAGTTGTTACCAAAATAAGCGTGACTAGCAATTAACACGCTCCGGGACGTTGGCATTCTAATTGCTAGTGCCGAATCAAGAAAATGAGACGTCAATAAAAGATGTAAACCAGCCTGAAGCTAGCGGAATTAAAGGAGCCAGGCCATGCGCTTGCATGTAGCCTCATGGTAAGCCAACCAATCAACTTTGTGTTATAAACCACACCTCTAATGATGGTATTTTAGAAGAGGACGTCAATACGTCACCTCCTGACCAATGGCTCCCAAGATGGAATGGAGAAGAATGGATAAGAATTGTGACCCCTCAAAGAAAGGCCTTGCTATGAATATCTATAAACTAACCAACTATAACAACAAAATCCACCACCTCCTGATTGGTATCAATCAGACATACATTCCAGTGGTCTAAAGCAAACATGTTTGAATAGCTTTGTGAGCAAACATATTTGAATAGCTCTGTGACTATACGTGTGTGTGTGCATGCGTACATGCATGCATGCGTGTGTGTGTGTGTGTGTAACCTTGTCAGTATGTTTCCTCTTTCCAGTACACATGCTCTCAAGAGCAGACTCTCAAATATTGCTGCTTAATGTGTGCCTGTACCCCAGTACTGCAGTACTGGTGGTATATATTGAGCACTAGGTGGGCCAGGATAGACTCCTCTCTTCATAGTTGGCATCACCTTGTATAAACATGAATCTCACCCTTCACTGCTTGGGACAGCTGCCTGTGCAATGTTTGGTTTTCACTTTCCAAACTCCAAGCGTGCCTAAGCTTGCTAGAGAACAGCTACTATTATGTAAGTCTGCCTCTAGAAGCAAACTAGCCAGAGAGCAACTACTATTTAGTCTGCCTCTAGAAGCTATCCTCGGTCTAGAGAACAGCTACTATTATGTAAGTCTGCCTCTAGAAGCCAGAGAGCAACTACTATTTAGTCTGCCTCTAGAAGCTATCCTCGGTCTAGAGAACAGCTACTATTATGTAAGTCTGCCTCTAGAAGCAAACTAGCCAGAGAGCAACTACTATTTAGTCTGCCTCTAGAAGCTATCCTCGGTCTAGAGAACAGCTACTATTATGTAAGTCTGCCTCTAGAAGCAAACTAGCCAGAGAGCAACTACTATTTAGTCTGCCTCTAGAAGCTATCCTCGGTCTAGAGAACAGCTACTATTAAGTAAGTCTGCCTCTAGAAGCAAACTAGCCAGAGAGCAACTACTATTAAGTCTGCCTCTAGAAGCTATCCTCGGTCTAGAGAATGACTATTATTATGTAAGTCTGCCTTAGAAGCAATTCCCAGCCTAATTGAGTAGATAACAACTACCTCTAGAAACAAGTTAGCTAGAGAACAATTAAGTCTGCCACTAGAAGCTATAGTCTGCCTCTAGAAGTTATAGTCTGCCTCTGGAAGCTTTTCCCAACCTAATTGAGTAGATAACAACGACTAATATGCAAGTCGTCTGTCTTGAAGCAATTCACAGCCTAAGTTAGCTAGAGAAAAGTCTGCCTCTAGAAGCCATTCCCAGCCTAATTGAGCAGATAACAACTACTGTTATGAAGTCTGTCTTAGAAGCTATTCCCAGGATCTCTCCACAGGCTTGGCAAGTCCTAGACTAGTCTGGCAACTCTCAACAAACTCAGCTGACATAGTAAGATAAAATGACTTCCTTAATGATCAACTTATATTGGTTTTTTAATGTTTCGGCTGGATGCTCTAGCCGAAATGTCGAAAAACGAATTTAAGTTGATCATTAAGGAAGTCGTTTTATTGGTCCGGCATGGGCTACTTTTCATTCTAATTAAAATCCTAGGTGCTTGTTTGTAGCCTTTTGCCATACCCTTTTGAAGCATGCTGTATGGACTGCAAGAACAGATGAGTCATTAAAAAAATCGGTTCCTCCTCCACGCACTCAACGTTACGTGTAGTATAAAAGTGCACTCATTATGGCTCAACGTTAAGTGTACTATTAATGCACTCATTATGGCTCAACGTTAAGTGTACTATTAATGCACTCATTATGGCTCAACGTTAAGTGTACTATTAATGCACTCATTACGGCTCAACGTTAAGTGTACTATTAATGCACTCATTACGGCTCAACGTGAAGTGTACTATTAATGCACTCATTATGGCGCATCGACATGTACTATTATGACCCTTGTCTTCCAGACCATTCGGGGAAAGGTGGTCTCAAAAAGTTGAAGCCAACCTTATATTCTTATATAAGCCTCCAGCAGGTTAATGCACTCATTATGGCTCAACGTTAAGTGTACTATTAATGCACTCATTATGGCTCAACGTTAAGTGTACTATTAATTAATACACTCATTATGGCTCAACGTTAAGTGTACTATTAATGCACTCATTACGGCTCAACATTAAGTGTACTATTAATGCACTCATTATGGCGCATCGTTACATGTACTATTATGACCCTTGTCTTCCAGACCATTCGGGGAAAGGTGGTCTGAAAAAGTTGAAGCCAACCTTATATAAGCCTCCAGCAGGCATTGTTATCCTTGGCAGCAAGATAAATCTGAGGTGATGCTGAAGTAGCCTGTCTTCTTCCTCCCTCCCCGTCCTCCTTTCCTCCATAAGTGCCACCTTTACATTTTTGCCATGCATGGAGCAGCGTAAATCATGCTGTCCTTAGGAACAAGTCGGACAAGATACCCCACTTCCCTAATGGGGGAGCTAGAACAATATTGGGTCAGACTACTAGTCCTGGGGGGTGAGGCAGGATTTGCTCAGTCCAATTTAATTAAGTGCTGGCCTAAATATCTTTTTTTCTTCTTCACTACTCAGCCAGTAATTGAGCATTGCACTAGTCACTGAGAGTGCTCAATTAATTAAGCTCCACCTGCTCAAGGGCATTCAAGTAGGTGTTGGCAAGCACCTGGGGGTGGGGGAGGGGGCGTGGTTCCAGACCTGGGTCTTCTTCTTGGCTTGGCCGTGTCTAAAAGTTGGTGTGGTCAGGTCATTCAAGTCTGTGATCATTATTCCACCACGTGATCTTTATTCCACCACATGGTGGGCACAACTGTGGTTTAGAAAGCTCAAGTGTATTAATCTCAAGAAAGAGCAACTGATTTAATAACCTCCAACTGAGCAGGAATATCTACCAGACCACAGAAACAACATTTATCTGTCTGACCTCAATGCACAAGCAGGTGAGGTTAACTTAACAATTGGTGAAATGGCTGATGATAGATGATAGAGATCTGGTGCCTCCCAAGAGGGTTGTAATAGGTCGAAAAAAGTTCAATACCCCCCCCAAGTGAAATACATCAACAAAAATGCTCTTTACAGACCAGCAGATACACATATTTTATATTATACCCAGCGAGCGAGAAGATAATAAATTGGTTTATCAAAAGGAAGAATGATTTTGGGAATGTAGAGAGAAAACGTTGACAAGACAGAAGAAGATTAGAGGCTGTTCATGATGACTATGGACACACAAAGGACACAGTTAATTTACACGGGACTTTGTTCTTATACATACACGGGTTGTGGAGTTGCTTTCCGGCGGTCCCTTCCAGGTATGGGTGAGGAGGTGCTAGCGGTGGAGGAGGAGGAGGAGGAAGAAGAGAGAGCACTCGAGGAAGGAGGGACTTCAGGTTTGGGACCCCTCTTCTCCTTGTCATGCCGAGCTACTGACGACGAAGAACTAGGTGGAGGGGGAACAGGTGGAGCCTGAGCTGAGTAGGCGGAGCGTCGCTGATTGGGAGGAGTCGTGCTTGTGTTAACTGAAGATGGAGTGAGCACTGGCTTCTTATTCCCCAGGCCGCGTTCTGGGTAGAAGCGAATGAAGGTCCACTCGTAGAAGGCATGCTCCGGCTGACCTTTAGGCAAGGAAGAGACACCAGGCTGTTTCTTGCTCTGGAGTTTCTGCAGCTGGCTCTGTGGTATGGGATCAAAGTTCGAAGTGTCTGCGTCAAACATGATTTTTGGTATGTAAGGAGGCTCGTAGTTCCGTATTCCAACCGACCAATCAACAGCGCTGAAGAAAGGATGAGACTTGATCTCTTCGGAGCCATGCTTGCCGATTCTTTCCATCGGGTCGGAGCAAAATCGGAGAATGAGGTCGGCGGCAGCACGGGACATTGTTGTGTGTCGTGGAATGTGAAGGTACTGGGGCCAATTCATGATCTTGTGTTGGGTCTCCGATGGTGTTGGGGCCATGAAAGGGGGCTGACCTACCAACATTTCGTACATGATGACCCCCACCGACCACCAGTCGCACGGTTGCTTGTACCCTGTCCTCTGCAGGATCTCGGGGGCTATGTAGTTGGGAGTACCGACCAAAGAGTGGGCGATGGAGCGATCTGTCTCACGTAGTCTCCTAAGTTCAAGGGGCTTGATGGGTTCTTCGTCATCCCACTGCCCCGGCTCCATGCTGTGATGTCGCTGGTGGTGCCCCTTGGGCAGATAACGCTTGGAATCGTGCGTCCATCGAAACCCAGTGCACAAGCCGAAATCTGTCAGCTTGATGTGCCCGTCACAATCAATGAGTATGTTGTCAGGCTTGATGTCTCTGTGGATGAAACTCATCTTGTGCACAGATTCGATAGCACACACCAGTTCTGCGATGTAGAAGAGAGCCAAGTGCTCTGGAAAAGTACCAAGCTTTATCAACAAGCTCATCATGTCTCCACCAGGGATGTACTCCATGACAAAGTACAGGTTCTCCGAGTCCTGGAAGGAGTAGTAGAGCTTGACCACCCATTCGTTGTCGGCCTCGGCCAAGATATCTCGCTCCGCCTTCACGTGTGCCACTTGGTTCCTGCGCAGCACGTCCACCTTGCGGAGAGTCTTCATGGCGTACAGCTTCTTGCTCTCTGCCTTTCTGACAAGTGACACCACACCGAAGGCTCCGATGCCCAGGGGCTTGATGGTTATGAATAAATCCTTGTGCATCTTGGCTCGCTTAATCCGGAGAAAGTTAGACTCCTTTTGGTACAGAATCTTTCTCATCTGCTCCGTGGTGGGATCGTCGAGCCCTCTCTTGGCCATTTCCTGCTCCAACTTGAGCCTGCGTTGCATTCTCTGGTTGTAGGCCTTGTAGATATTCTCTATGTGCTGCTCCATGAAGAACTTGAAGGCCTCAGCAGGCACTGGTGTCCTCCGTGGAGTCATCTCCTCCTCAATCCCACTGTCAGATAATTCATTGGAAGGCGTGATGCGTGTGGACACACCTCCACTGCCTCCACCTCCTCCACCGTAGGATGATTTAGGGTACATGTTTCTCTCGTAGATGGGCATGCCCTCCTGTTGGCTTGCAACAGGAGCAGAACATGGGGAGTATGAGTGAGGGTGCACCTCTGGAGGAGGGGAGACATGGATGTGCGTCCTGTCGTCGGGGTTTGTGGCACCATTTTGGTTGAAGTAAGAATTGCTGTGTATATATGGAGGTGATGTCCTTGTCGGGGAAGAGTCCGAGTGCCCTTCTCTCTCATCCATCTGTCTCTGAGACATCTCTCCGCCTCCAACTGCACTTCTAAGTTTCTCCGACTCGTGGTAGATGGGTTGTGGGTTCCTGATCTGAGTCCTGCTCATCTGTTGCACCAGCTGATGGTCTTCCAGAGCTGGGGGAAGGTCGGGAAAGGAAATTGGCGTTCTAAATCCTTGCAGCTGGATGGGAGAAATCCTGGTGCCAGGATCACAAGCCCCGACCTCGCCAGTTCTCTGCTGCTGGGAGCTGACGGCAACAGGAGCACTAAAGGCAGACTTCTTTTCTGGGGATTGCCGTCTCTCGTGGTCACGAGCTGATTGTATGGGGGCATGTTGCCCACCGGCATCTGCTTGTGTACGTCTGCTCGCTTCACCTTCTTGGATGGCAAATAGCTTTTTCTTCTGCAAGTAGTCAAGTGCTGCTTCAATGCTGGAGCTGTTGACAGCAAGAAGTGCTCCAACTGCAGAGTTCTGTAACATGGAGGGGAAAAAAACAAGATGAAGAACATAAAATAACTCAAAAATAATAATTCAAGCTACTCTTTATTCCACCCTCCAGTTTTTTAAATTTGTTTTTAGCCAGTGAGTTGCCAAGTTTGTATAGCTATTTAGTCAAGAGAACAAGTCGGTGGACAGTGCTAGTAATTTCACCACAGAAAAATGACTCCGTGGTGCTCAACACAAAAAACCAAAAACAATTGTAAGCTCTTACTTGGCAAGAAAACATACATCCCAGCTAGATTGATGTAAGCCCCCAGGCACTCACCTCGCTGTGACCAAGATTGATAAGCTGCTCCAATATGTTCCTATTAACTTTCTCCTTGCCCACTGCTAGGCCTGGATCAGACTTGTAAAAAGGGCGCAGGGTCCTTCTAATATCTCGAAGGTGTTGTCTGTTTTTATCAGAGTTCAACTGCTTGGTAGGTGTCGATCTGTTCTGTTGCGTTCTGGGAGTCGCGCCAGGAGAAGCTTGCTCGCGATCACTATGAGGCGATCTTCTCTCTTTGGACTGTTCCAAATCCCTCGACTCAGGCCTCTCTCTCTCAGGCTGTCTCTCTCCTTTCATCTCGTTATCCGAGCCTGCGCTAATGGAGTGGCAACCTGTCTCAGCGTCTTCCTCTATCTCGGTAAGTGATTCTGAAGATGCTATGGAGTCCTTGATGTCCTGCAGCATTTGCTGGTTATCTGCAGCGTTGGGTCCTGGGTAAGTCTGTCTGTGCTTTCGCTCTGATCTTCTACTAGCCATACTAATAACTTACATGGATAGCGACAGACAAAAAAGGAACTTGCACACTCCGGGATTCGGAACTACTGCAGCATTCCTTAATTAGATGGGCGAGAGTATGCCAGTGTATACGTCGTCGAGTTCTCAGGAATTTAGATCGGAATGAAGGACAAACAGGACACAATTATTATACAACATCCTAAAGGTTGCAACATCCAAAAGACAGGTTTGCAAGAATCTTGCTCTAGAAACGTTTATTATGGATGCTGTATGCCAATGCTAGAAAAGTGCTATCAGCAATAATTGTTGAAGCCTATTTGGGAATATGTTATGTTATGTTTAGACAACTATAAAGAAAAAAAGAAAAATGAATGGAGAGAAAAAAACAAGCAGTTAAAATAAAAAGTTCAGATAATGAAGAGAAGCCATTATTACTGGAGTCTGCCTGGGTGGTACAAGTATCTCCATCTAGGCATACATATACAAGCAGCTGTCCTGATTATCTAACAGTACATATTCAATCTGTTACATATCATCTTGTGATTGGGTAGCAGCTGCCAACCACCAGCTAGTGCAGCTATAGTGTATAGGCTTATTGTAGAAGGGTTCTCGTGATGTGGTTAGTAGCTACAATCCTTGTACCTGTAGATCCCACTTGTAGATCTCAATACATATACCTATGTACAAGTACTGTCTGATTAGGAACAACTAGCTACTCATGGGAGTACAACTGCTACTATGGAATGTTCTGATTAAATACCTGACTGGCACAGGTTCATGATTAGCTAAGCACTCAAGACTGTGGTATTTGGACCCTTTTTTAAATATCCATAGATGGACCCTTTATTTTTTAATCTTTTATGATATGCTTCATGCTTCAAGATATTTCACATGTTTGCACAAGTCAACTTTGACTTCCTAAATATAGTGCTCTAGATAGAATGGTTGTAGACAGTGCTTAGTTACACAATCCCTAACCTTGTTGACATGGTTACATTACATTTCAATTGATTTGAACATCATTTGATATTCATGTATAGATTAGTTTATGGACTATTCACATTGCTTAATTATATCTGCTCCACAAGGAGTGTCCACAGTGCTTGTTATTTAGAAATTGAGCAATTCAAGTCAGTTATTCATAGGGGGCAAGCGCAATGTTATAAGGTGTGGCTTATCACTAATTAGTCATCCTGCTTCAACAGCCTTGGGAAAGATGTAAGCTTTTACTGCTGCCCCATGTACAAGTGTAGTACATGACTGTGCACTAGATATATTATGGAAAGTAAATCTGTTTCACTCAAAATTAAGACTAGTCTTGTGACAATCATACATAAACTAACCAGAATAGATTGTTCTTGCCAGTGGCAGATTTGGGGGGGGGACGAGGTTGAAACTTTCCGTACTTATGCACTGAAACGTACGCATCTTGTGCTCCCTGCGGACATCTGTGTGTGCACAACAAGAAGAAAGCTCAAGAGAGAACTGAGTGTGTTTGTACGCTAGAATGCAGCTATGCAGCTGGTTACCCGAGATCCCTCATGTCTGTCTTGAACAAACAGCGTGTGTGGGTCGTCGCATTGCCAGTTAATCTGTCGCCTGCTAGAAAATCACCTCCCGAGATGGTAAAAAAACATGTATAAATATATGCCCTAAGAATGTCAATAATTTTGATAGGGTTACTGCCCAGCATAATTATTGCTTACAGCAATAGCTTATGCAATTTGGCTAATAGTAAGTGTAAATAAAATTCAACTACTCCACACTGACAGGAAGCTGGCTAGATTTGAAGGTATGAAGTTAGACTAAGTGTACCACACTTTGCAATTTTTCAGCATTCCATAGTATTGCTATGGCAACGATGACCACCAGGTCACATTGTGCATGATCAACATTGAGAAAAATCCCCATTAGAAACCTTAGTAGCTGGCTGGCGGTGTGTTTGCTGGTCTGAGGTCAAGGCACTTGTGGCTGCCATCTGCAAGTTTGATTGACCAGTAAGGAGGACTGACTCCAGTACCTGCCTGAGCTGGTTTTGCTAGTAACCTAGGTGGGGGGAGAGAGGAAATTTGTGATACTTTGTAATGTTGATTATGGCCCACACTGGGGGGAGGGGGTTAATATTGCCACAGAAATGCCACAATAATGGGAACAAAGAAAGGAAGCATTCAGAGAATACATGCACTTTGTGTCCATACATATACTGGAAGTAGACTCGGCTTTAATTGCTTCCAATTAAAGTGTTGGCTTCTCAGACTCCATCAAATGCCCCAATCTTGCAACACTTGGAGCTGAACAATACGACCATTTTCAGATGACATCAAATACTTTTGAGGTTTCTCTTTCAGTCCAGCTCTTGCCAACGTTACAACTGAAATGGTTCCCATTTTTACTCCCCTCCTTCTTTATAGATCTGGCCTTGTGGATTGGGAGGGCTGAATGTTGTGATTGATGCTAAAATTACGTAAAGATGACCCAGAGACATTTATTTTGTAATGTTTGTTTGTTACTATAGCAACGTATAAGCTGAAATGGAGGTAAAAATATATATGGAAATTTCATGACGATTGGACAAATGACTATATATAGACACTGGCAGACCCTGTGACTGCACTGCATCGGCATGCACGACATGTGCTCACAAAGGAGCGGAACAAAACTGCCATGTGCACAGGTTGGCCTCTCACGTCACCTTTGCTGCAACTAGGGAGGACTTGACCACCAACAATGAGCCACCTGGACCTGGGCTTAAACCACACCATGAATGGAATGGCCACTGGTGGTTAATTAATCCCCAAGCAGGAAATGCCACACTGCCACGAATCCCAGTGATGATGTAATGCCCAACATTGCTTGGCTACTTATCATTTTGCTGTACTCCAGAGGGGGGAACCCCTAAATATTTTCTGTTAATATGGGGTTTTCCCTTTGAATATTTGCGAGCGGTTTTCATGAATGGATACAGGAAGAACAGTTTGGTGTGACTTTCATTAATGCTACTCAATTTTCTTCCGTGAATGCGAATATTTAATTCCTCGAAAATATTCCATAGGATAGACACATGTGCATTCACACCAAACCCCCCCCCCCCCCCCCCCCACACACACACATACCACACACACAACATAACACTAAAGGTGAAAACAGGGTAGTTTCCCTTAGTCAGACATAATAATTGTTATTGCTGTTTTTGGACACTGAAGTATGTCTGTACACACTGTATAACTAGACATCCCAAACAAAGTCTTGCAGCCAAGGGAATGTAAATTGATCGAAATGGACATCTTTCCCAACTGGCAACTGTGGAATCCTTGTGGGTGTGTGGATATGGCCATCACCTTCTCGAAGGAGCTGGGTCAGTGCACAAGACATGTTCATTGGGAGGATAAATCATTTGCTTTTCTTATCTAGTGACTGCTTGGAGAGGCAACAGTGTGTTCTTGATGGCAACATTAGGCAGGGAGGAAGATGAATCCAGAAAACACTTTCCTCTGACTCTGTAATTAAGAGCAGTTAGTATTATTTCCATTGAAGAGAAGTGCCTAGTCGGTGTAGATGATCTAGGCTGTTACGAGAGTGTGTCCATCTTAATAGCCAAAACCTGATGATGTGTGGTCAGGAGAAGTTGAACAAGTGGATAAATAGATTAAGAAAGTGGCCAAGCAAGCCAGTCTGGATCCTTGCCACTTTTTTGTGCCCGTGGCCATCGAGTCATTGGGGGTCAAACAGGTCGATGGCTTTCTCAGCCTCAGTAAAAGGCAAAGTACTGGGAAGGTGAATGCCCGTTCTCACCTCCTTCAGCGTCTCTCAGTTGCAGTGCAGAGGGGGAATGCCTTGTCTGTTTTGGGGTCGGTCGAGAGTTGAACTTGTTGTTAGCTTTTTATTTTATTTATTATTTATTTAATTAATTATTTATTTAATTATTAGTTATGTGATTATTAGTTATGTGTTATGTTACATATATATAATAGTAATTATGTTATTATTACTAAAATTAAAAACAAAAATTGATCACTAAATGCTTTCGCCCTGATGAAGACCAAAGTCCGGCTTCAGAACCAAAAGGCTGATTTAAACCTAAAGCATATGATGTCATCCAAGAGCAGTAATACAAGATAAAACATATTTACTCTTTGTGAAAAAAGAAAAAAAGAAGAAACCGTATCACTTCTGATGGTTACCATGGTTAGGATAGACACTCCCCTAAATGCCTAAATTGGCATACAATACACCTGCAAAATGGCTTATTAACTACGAATAACAACAAAAATTACAGCAAACCAGAGAGAAAGAAATGGCACATCAAACACATTCCCCCCCCCCCATACCCAAGAGCAAAATACTGTCAGTTGACATTGTATTCATATGGTCTTTTAATCAATTCTAAATTTGCTCATTGGACATTTTGACTCAAGTATAACGAGGTGCAAAATTCCTAGATTTGCGTCATAAAAAAACTCGTTATTGAACTGTGCTGAGGGACAGGTATGTATTATCAACTGCAGTAGACCATCTTTTATCCAAACCCTTAGGGACCCAACCCTGTTTAGATAAGTGAATTTTCTGGGTATGTGAAGTAGTTGTTTAGTGATTGTGTTCAGAAAATGGAGTGTAGAGGCAGTTATTTTAACTTTGCATGTCCCTAAACATGGGTAAGTGGAAGATATACACTGAAGGAAGGTTGGGGAAAGTCTGCACTAACAGACAAGTTTTAGTGCTAATGACTGAGTATTAGCTGGTTGCTGCAAAGTCAGGTACTTAAGTTGTACAAATTCTGTAGTGTACATGAAGAATAACTGCCACTTTAGAACTATTGCTAGGATCCTCATGGGGCTGGTAGACGATTAGGGAGGTGGACTATTAGGGAGGATGTACTGTAATGGGCTTGAATTAATGAGCCAAGATAAAGCATAAGTGAGGGCTCATTATGGGAGTGAGAGTCTACTATACCGAGTGACTCATTTCCACATGCTCAAGACAAGGAGAGAATGGGCAGTTCAGTCCTCCTTGGCCCTCCCTTGTTCACATCTTCAGACTCGTGAGACTGGGTACACATTAGTTGCTATGGTACTCTATCAACACTTGACTGAATTTCTATACAACACATTTAGCAACCAACAGAGACATTTTGTCACCTTTTAAGTTCACACCCATGGTCTGCAAGTTCATTTGCTAATGGCATTACACCATGGTAACATTATCAACATGATTAAAGTCATCCATCATAGCCAGCATTTTGTGTACATGCCTGTGACACTAGAACCAGCATTTAATTTGCCCATTTTAAGAGAAACCTCAAAATCAAACTTAAATTTGCTCCTCTACTTTATTATTATTATGAGTCTTGTGATCCATGGAGAAAGCTCCCTACCACATGAATTATGATAGATATTTCGTGCATCTGCTTCTGGTTCCTAGGCCCTGGATTTGTGCTGTTCTATATCAATGCTCTTGTGTCGAATTAACATGATGATATTGGATGATTTTTCAGAGACCAGGAGAAAATATTTGAAGCTCTTCGAAGTCCTGCAATTACATTCCAAATAAATGAGAAAGCGTCAAGGTCACACATAGATTATTCTATCACCATAACAGCAAGAGGAAAAAGAATTGATTGGTTCATTTCCCACGTTATGCTTTAACAGCAAGTTCACACACGTTATGATGCCAGGACGTGGTCGTTCAGGCTTCGTAGGATTCCTGACAACTGCCTAGGGAAAGAGTGAATATGCATTGGAGGAGTGAGGGGTGGACTGGTCAAGGGGTAGTGGCTACGCGCAAAGAATGAGCTCGCAGTGCCCTAACTGCACACTCCACACAGCTAGACACTAGTTCCAATAAAAATAGCAAATCTCCCCCGACTGAGTAGCGACACATTTGACCGCGTGGCGATCCGAGTGTGTTTTGTAGCTTGCAGTGGTGTCAGATGCGGAACTAAGCATTGCCGAGGCTGAGCAACCTCCTATTGGTCCTTGCAGTCCGGACGACCCGCCACAACTCTCTGTACATGCCTTAGCTGCTTTACAAGAGTTCTACATAGAACAGCAGCAGTCCTTGCTGGAAAACATTGAAGGAGCTTACTTCAACCTTCTCGGAAGATTGGGTAAAGTAACGTTACACTGATAATAGGTGTTAGGCTAGACGAAGCCTTGGCACAGCTGTGGTAGGAGTTGGGTAATGCATAATAATTCTTCAGAAGAAAGTGCTCTGGACATAGAAAGAAAAGAATACCATGTATGTAGAACTGCTGTTCGATTCGAATGTATTTGTCTGTTGGTGGTAGTCAAAATGATATTTGGTTTTTATCAGCAATCGCTTATCTGCTTGTTTATCCAACTTCCATTATACTCCCATAGCATTGGTATGATGAAGAGACGACACAAATTCTTGCTGACGAGGCAATTAGGGCTAGTCAAGACAAAAGGTTTGTTGGACTACCTACCATGGTGATGCTATCAGAAATAGCCATGCATACATATTGCTTTTCATACACGTCCAGCAGGTTTTCTATGACATTTCCAGGAGTAAGCATGGAGTATGGCAAAGATGGGTGATCTCTCACCAGATATCTCACCACAATAGTTGTAAATTATCCTGCACCTAAAGTGGTAGGGGGAGGGGTTTAGACCTTCTATTGGGACACTGTTCCTGCACTTGTTGCTAGCGTTACGACATTTTTTAATGCATTGTGCAAGTTTGCCGTGGTTACTGCACTGTCACAGTCACAGGAAGGTGCATAGTGTTGTGTCTCGTGGAAAAGGAATTGCAGTTCTTTTGCTTCATCCTGATTGTGAGCGATGGGTTCCTCTTTGAGTTGCTTCCTGTTATGATGGAGCAATGGCCATTTCTTGCATTGTTGCCTTTGTGTGTGTTCAGTGGAAAGATTTGTGCCAGCATTATAAAATGCCCGATGTGGTAAGCTTAATTAATCAGCCTCATCCCTTGGATAAATGGAGGCAAATGTCTTGTCCCCTTACAGTTGCTCTTCTCCTGACAGTGTGCAAGCAGCTTTTGCTATCGCTAGAAAGATTTCTTTCGGGCTTTGAAGCTCTAAGTTAGGAATGTTATTCCAGGGTTGTCACTATGAAATAATTTCTTATTTGTAGTTGTTTCTTCAAATTTGCGTGATCTAACGTTTTCAAAATGCTCCTAGCAACTTAGTGCTTCCAGAAATACTGCAGCACAATGCTCCTAGGCAGCACTGCTCCTCCAGCATACATGTATACTGGTGCTTGCTTGGCTAGCTGGAATCCAAGTTCTCTCCTAACAAACGTGGAGTTGTCTGGAGTGTTTGTACGCACTTCTCATGTTACTTGTTAGAGATCAGCTGGTACTGTACAACACTGTTATACTGGTCTTAGTTAGCAGCTCTTTGTGTTTGCGGTCTCGCTTTATATAGGCAGATATGTATAAAACCCAGACAGATCTAATTTAGCTCTCCTTATATGGCTTCCTTTTCTTGGTTGCGCTGATAGCTCGTGTTGTGTCAACTATATTCATTGATGCCTCCTTGAGCTGGTAATGCGGTAAGCTGGTGCAAAGGTCATCGCAATGCAGTAACTCTTGAACTACGTTGCAAAGGCTACGAGTCCTCCAGTGATTACTCCCGCCTCGTGTCGATGCTGCACTGAAACCTCCTGAGTGATTACGCCCGCCTATGTCGATGCTACACTGAAACCTCCTGAGTTGCACATCTTGTCGTTGGAAGATTTTTCTATGTGGTGCTTGAAGCAGTACCCAGTGGCATTGTAGCATCCTCTTGCTGCTCGGCTCATCACACTGTCTAGATATTTAGTGAGTGTACGACCTGTGTGGGAGAAGAGGATTTAACACCACCTCATTTAGCCAGTAATTCTGGGGGAGGGAGAATTCTGGATGAGGGAGGGACATTCAACAGCCTATATATAGTTATGACCGGCGTCAGTCTGAGAGGTGTTAATTATGTTTTAAATATTTCTGGCGGCTGCCACATGGGGGTGAGTGTCGTCTTGCCCAAAGGCTCAGAATTGGCAGAAGTGACTATTTTCGATGTATGAGAGGAACGTCGTCTTGCCCAAAGGCTCAGAATTGGCAGAAGTGACTATTTTCAATGTATGAGTGGAAAATGGGACAAAAGCCTAAAAAAACTGCCCCCGGCCCCCAGCAGGAGCTGTTGTTTTCAATCCCGCTTCCCCCCATGCATTTACTGTTCCATTATTCGTGTGTTGCTTGTAGGATAGCGTGCATTTCGTGCCCCACCCTCTACTCCAAGCCTCCAAGTCAAGTCTTCGGAACACCACGTGGTTCTGCTCGAGTACGACACACACTTCCAATTCCACGGGGGAAACGTTGTGCACTACGACTACAGAGAGCCTCGGCAACTACCCGCCACTCTGGAGGAAGGGTCCTTCGGTGTTGTCGTTGCAGATCCACCTTTTTTGTCAGAGGAGTGCCTCGCGAAAGTGGCGCAGACCGTACGTAACGTATCTCGCGAGGGATAAAGTCATCCTGTGCACAGGTATGCACAGGTATGCCTTTGCATGCTTGCCACGACCTAACCTTAGCCCTAGGGTAAATTTCTCCGACACCATATGGAGAAATCGCCATCTTACCAATTCATTACAGAAAAGCTAGGTGCCAGCCCCTCATGCTTAGTGCATTGTTCCACTAACATCTCCCATTTTTATATTCCTTGAGGATGTTTATAATTCTGTTTCATGGATCCTTGGACATCCAAAGGTCTCCACCACCTAATTCTGGGTAGGGCTAGGAGTTGATCTGCGCCAAACTACACTGCCTCAGTGCAAGCAGGAGTGGATCTGCGCCAAACTACACTGCCTCAGTGCAAGCAGGAGTTGATCTGGGCCAAGCTGCACCAGCCCAGTGCAAGCAGGAGTTGATCTGGGCCAAGCTATACCAGCTCAGTGCAAGCACGAGTTGGTCTGGGCCAAGCTGCACCAGCCCAGTGCAAGCAGGAGTTGGTCCGGGCCAAGCTACACCAGCCCAGTGCAAGCAGGAGTTGGTCTGGGCCAGGTTATACCAGCTCAGTGCAAGCGGGAGTTGGTCTGGGCCAGGTTATACCAGCTCAGTGCAAGCTGGAGTTGGTCTGGGCCAGGTTATACCAGCTCAGTGCAAGCACGAGTTGGTCTGGGCCAGGTTATACCAGCTCAGTGCAAGCTGGAGTTGGTCTGGGCCAGGTTATACCAGCTCAGTGCAAGCACGAGTTGGTCTGGGCCAGGTTATACCAGCTCAGTGCAAGCTGGAGTTGGTCTGGGCCAGGTTATACCAGCTCAGTGCAAGCACGAGTTGGTCTGGGCCAGGTTATACCAGCTCAGTGCAAGCTGGAGTTGGTCTGGGCAAGGTTACCAGGCAGGAGTTGGTCTGGGCCAGGTTATACCAGCTCGGGAGTTGGTCTGGGCCAGGTTATACCAGCTCAGTGCAAGCAGGAATTGGTCTGGGCCAGGTTATACCAGCTCCGTGCAAGCAGGAATTGGTCTGGGCCAGGTTATACCAGCTCAGTGCAAGCAGGAGTTGGTCCGGGCCAGTTCGTCTGGGAGAATTCTTGTACATAGCTACAGTGTATTTCCTTTGAGCATCAAACTCTGGCTTCTCTTCATGCATGGCTTCCTACCTTCTCTGGAGCCATTGTGACATTCTGAGGTTGCCCTCAACTCCATCCAGGCTCACCAAGGATATAATTAACATAATTATTCATTAATCTTGTTACTTGCCACTCATTTACTCCTAACATTAATTATTTACAAAAAGTTAAAAAAATGTCTGCTGAAAGAGGAACACAACTGTTTAGACATGTACATGTATAGACAATGCACATGTATGTTTGTATAACTGTATTAGACACATGTACACATGTTTGTGTATCTGTATTAGACACATCACATGTATGTTTGTACAACTGTATTAGACACATGTATGTTTGCATAACTGTATTAGACACATGTATGTTTGTATAACTGTATTAGACACATGTATGTTTGTATAACTGTATTAGACACATGTATGTATGTATAACTGTATTAGACACATGTACATTTATAACTGTATTAGACACATGTACATGTGTGTATGTATAACTGTATTAGACACATGAACATGTATGTTTGTATAACTATTAGACACATGTCCATGTACGTTTGTATAGATGCATGTACATATATTATTAGACACATGTATGTTTGTGTAACTGTATTAGACACTTGTACATCATGTATGTTTGTATGTCTGTATTAGACACATGTACATGTATAACACTACTAGAATGTACATGTATGTTTGTAAAAATGTATTAAGACATGTACATGCATGTTTATTAGATGTATAACTGTATTGGACACATGTACATGCATGTTTATTAGATACATATATGTATAACTGTATTGGACACATGTACATGCATGTTTGTATAAGGATTCAAGCAACTTCAAACAAAAAACAGATGACAAGCAGGGGCAAAGCTATAGAGGCATCTGCCATTCCTAAAGTGCATGTTGGTTTTCTTCCTTCCTCTCAGGTGCAGTGATGGAGGAACTGTCCAGGGACATGCTGGGTGTGAAGGCCACCAGGTTCATTCCCAGACACAGACACAATTTAGCCAATGCCTCCAAGTGCCACACCAACTATGAGGCGACCTCCCAACATCTCTGAGTCCATAAACTCACTATTGCTGCCGCAGCAGTTCAGGTTACTAATTACCAGTTGTGACATGTTGTTTGGGTAATTAACTCCCAGGGGTGTGTCTGTAATGATGTCCAAATATAGACCACTACACATGTTTGTAAATCTCTATAGCAGGAAACCAGCATGATGCAATCTTCGCATGGGAGGCGTGGCACAATGGTCCGGCCGGTCCATCTGTTGCTGGACCAATGTTGAGGAGGGTTTTTTTTCCTCGCAAAGGTTCAAAGTATATTCATTGTAACCATGCCCTGTTGAGTGGTAGAATCTCCCTAGAGGTAACCATGACTACACTGCTACAGCCACAAGCTATCGTCTTCATCAGCCACATCAACAAGCATAGAACTGAATCCCCCCCACCCCCCCCACCCCAAACACACTCCAGCCCTCCTTGGCATTTATTGGAGTAAAGAACATTATATTGATCTTCACATTGACGTAATTAATTGTGGTATTAATCATAATTATATGCATGTGCATTATACATATGGGATGTCAGGACACACATGGAGTGGTCTTTGCAGTTAGATCTGTCCTTTTGACCTCGGGTTGAGGGGGTCACTGAATTTAATGTGGGTGTGGCACTTGCTGGACTGACCAGAAATTGCTTCCACCTCATCTGCATTACATCATGATGACATCATCAAACTGGACAGAGCAGTACTGGATTAGGCCTTCAGCTAGAGGGTTAGAGCCAGGGCAGAGTTAGTGTTAGGTCTGGTAGCAGCTAGAGCAGTGTAATCTAATAATGACGAGGTTATCATGATGTAATGCTAGGATTTTTTGACATTGATATGCATGAGGAACCAGTCCTTACTTCATGTGACATGAGGAACCTTCATGTGACATGAGGATCCAGCCCCTTTACTTCATGTGACGTGAAGAACCAGGCCCTTTACTTCATGTGACATGAGGAACCAGCCCCTTTACTTCATGCGAGGAACCAGCCTCTTTACTTCATGCGACATGAGGAACCAGCCCCTTTACTTCATGTGACATGAGGATCCAGCCCCTTTACTTCATGTGACATGAGGAACCAGCCCCTTTACTTCATGTGACATGAGGAACCAGCCCCTTTACTTCATGTGACATGAGGATCCAGCCCCTTTACTTCATGTGACGTGAAGAACCAGCCCCTTTACTTCATGTGACATGAGGAACCAGCCCCTTTACTTCGTGACATGAGGAACCAGCCCCTTTACTTCATGTGACGTGAGGAACCAGCCCCTTTACTTCATGTGACATGAGGAACCAGCCCCTTTACTTCATGTGACATGAGGAACCAGCCCCTTTACTTCATGTGACGTGAGGAACCAGCCCCTTTACTGTGACATGAGGAACCAGCCCCTTGCTTCAGCATCTCTGTGGCTGTCCGGAGAGGCAATGCTGTCTCAATCATGCACACCATTTCTGCCTCAGTGGGTTTGGAAGACCTTTATGCACCTGTTACTATTGTAGTAGTAGTGCTGGCAATGGTATTATGTTGCAACGACTCAATTAACTTGAAATTTACTCCCTCTAAGTTTCGGCTGATGCTCTGGCCTTCATCAGCCGAAACGTCGAGAGTGCAAATTTAAAGTTGATTATTCAGAAAGTGATTGTAATTTGTTATGTCAACTGAGAGTTCATTGAGAGTTGGAGAGTTGGTGAGTGAAGCCCTCAGTGGGGGGGCATTGGGTAGAAAACTTCATATCTATGTATGTATGTATTCATGGTATGTTCACCCGTAAAAAATATGAACGGATCACCCGTCTTAAATAATACAGGCTTATTTAGTTGTCGTAGTGAGAATGAACGGCAAAAGCTAGAGGAAAGAGAACTGGCAGCTCAGGAACGCGAGACTGGGCTACGTGGGTAATAGGTGATAGGAAGGGATGTTGGAGTTTCATTCTGACATGGTTCATGAGCATGCTCAAGCTGTGGAGGCGTGGCAATGCTGATCGTCTGGGTGAATCTTGAGTGGACTTATCATCTCAATATAGGATAAGTTCGGCATCTGTAAGAAATGTGTATACGTGTGATGATCACTATTGTTGTAATTTTCACCACAGTTATCCTCTAATTAACACCATACCGGCTCCTCCTAATTGGCACTCTCTGTCTACAACAGGTAGCTGCCTGTGAGATCAACACTTCCGTGGACACACCAACCTGCTCCCTTGCAAGGACCAGTGAGGCTTGGAGTGGACACACCATCCTGCTCCCTTGCAAGGACCAGTGAGGCTTGGAGTGGACACACCATCCTGCTCCCTTGCAAGGACCAGTGAGGCTTGGAGTGGATACACCATCCTGCTCCCTTGCAAGGACCAGTAAGGTATGGACTGGACACACCATCCTGCTCCCTGCAAGGACCAGTGAGGCTTGGAGTAGACACACCATCCTGCTCCCTTGCAAGGACCAATGAGGCTTGGAGTGGATACACCATCCTGCTCCCTTGCAAGGACCAGTGAGGCTTGGAGTGGATACACCATCCTGCTCCCTTGCAAGGACTAGTGAGGCTTGGAGTGGACACACCATCCTTCTCCCTTGCAAGGACCAGTGAGGCTTGGAGTAGACACACCATCCTGCTCCCTGCAAGGACCAGTGAGGCTTGGAGTCGATACACCATCCTGCTCCGTTGCAAGGACCAGTGAGGCTTGGAGTAGACACACCATCCTGCTCCCTTGCAAGGACCAGTGAGGCTTGGAGTGGATACACCATCCTGCTCCCTTGCAAGGACCAGTGAGGCTTGGAGTGGACACACCATCCTGCTCCCTTGCAAGGACCAGTGAGGCTTGGAGTGGACACACCATCCTGCTCCCTTGCAAGGACCAGTGAGGCTTGGAGTGGACACACCATCCAGGGACCAGTGAGGCTTGGAGTGGACACACCATCCTGCTCCCTTGCAAGGACCAGTGAGGCTTGGAGTGGACACACCATCCTGCTCCCTTGCAAGGACCAGTGAGGCTTGGAGTAGACACACCATCCTGCTCCCTTGCAAGGACCAATGAGGCTTGGAGTGGATACACCATCCTGCTCCCTTGCAAGGACCAGTGAGGCTTGGAGTGGATACACCATCCTGCTCCCTTGCAAGGACTAGTGAGGCTTGGAGTGGACACACCATCCTTCTCCCTTGCAAGGACCAGTGAGGCTTGGAGTAGACACACCATCCTGCTCCCTGCAAGGACCAGTGAGGCTTGGAGTCGATACACCATCCTGCTCCGTTGCAAGGACCAGTGAGGCTTGGAGTAGACACACCATCCTGCTCCCTTGCAAGGACCAGTGAGGCTTGGAGTGGATACACCATCCTGCTCCCTTGCAAGGACCAGTGAGGCTTGGAGTGGACACACCATCCTGCTCCCTTGCAAGGACCAGTGAGGCTTGGAGTGGACACACCATCCTGCTCCCTTGCAAGGACCAGTGAGGCTTGGAGTGGACACACCATCCAGGGACCAGTGAGGCTTGGAGTGGACACACCATCCTGCTCCCTGCAAGGACCAGTGAGGCTCGGAGTAGACACACCATCCTGCTCCCTTGCAAGGACCAGTGAGGTTTGGAGTGGACACACCATCCTGCTCCCTTGCAAGGACCAGTGAGGCTTGGAGTGGACACACCATCCTGCTCCCTTGCAAGGACCAGTGAGGCTTGGAGTGGATACACCATCCTGCTCCCTTGCAAGGACCAGTGAGGCTTGGAGTGGATACACCATCCTGCTCCCTTGCAAGGACCACTGAGGCATGGAGTGGACACACCATCCTTCTCCCAAGGACCAGTGAGGCTTGGAGTAGACATAACCCCGGCTGCCCTGACCATAACCCCGGCTGCCCTGACCATAACCCTAGCTGAAGGCCTAATCCAGCACTGCATGGCATTGATGAGTCATAGTGATGATGCACCAGTTGTAAGTTGCTGAACCTCCCCACCACTCCCATCCTCACCGGCCAATGATGCTGCGACCACTCGGGTGGAGCAACATCAGGAGTGCTGCTGATATTAGTTAACATACACAATGTGTCTATGATATTCAAGTGTGTAGACATCACCTGACAACAGGAAGACTAGAGCATCTCGTCGAAATGTCGAGAGAGTAAAATTCAAGTTGATTATTGAGAAGGTCATTGTAATAATATATAAAGAGTCTGACATCTCTCTTAATTGGAACTTTTCAACCAATATACTTTGGGCTTGAGGGAAGAAGCATGCACCGACACCAGCCACTTCTCTAACCCTAGGTGCAGGCATGCTCTGGCCTAGTGCACTGACACCAGCCACTTCTCTAACCCTAGGTGCAGGCATGCTCTGGCCTAGTGCACTGACACCAGCCACTTCTCTAACCCTAGGTGCAGACATGCTCTGGCCTAGCGCACTGACACCAGCCACTTCTCTAACCCTAGGTGCAGGCATGCTCTGGCCTAGTGCACTGACACCAGCCACTTCTCTAACCCTAGGTGCAGGCATGCTCTGGCCTAGTGCACTGACACCAGCCACTTCTCTAACCCTAGGTGCAGGCATGCTCTGGCCTAGTGCACTGACAACCAGCCACTTCTCTAACCCTAGGTGCAGGCATGCTCTGGCCTAGTGCACTGACACCAGCCACTTCTCTAACCCTAGGTGCAGGCATGCCCTGGCCTAGTGCACTGACACCAGCCACTTCTCTAACCCTAGGTGCAGACATGCTCTGGCCTAGTGCACTGACACCAGCCACTTCTCTAACCCTAGGTGCAGGCATGCTCTGGCCTAGTGCACTGACACCAGCCACTTCTCTAACCCTAGGTGCAGACATGCTCTGGCCTAGTGCACTGACACCAGCCACTTCTCTAACCCAAGGTGCAGACATGCTCTGGCCTAGTGCACTGACACCAGCCACTTCTCTAACCCAAGGTGCAGACATGCTCTGGCCTAGTGCACTGACACCAGCCACTTCTCTAACCCTAGGTGCAGGCATGCTCTGGCCTAGTGCACTGACACCAGCCACTTCTCTAACCCTAGGTGCAGGCATGCTCTGGCCTAGTGCACTGACACCAGCCACTTCTCTAGCCCTAGGTGCAGGCATGCTCTGGCCTAGTGCACTTCTCCCCAATGATGCATACAAAGTACTGAATTTGCACGTGCCACAGAAACTGAAAGGTCATTACATCAGGACTATCGGAGTTTTGGTGTTATTCCTTGTGCCACTAAACTATTACATCATCAGGGGATCACATACTCACAACTAACCAAGGCCAGCATTACAATATCACGAGGTCATCAATGCTATACAAATCAGTACCGGATTAGGCCTTTAGGCAGGGTTACGTCAAATGGCTAGGGTTAGGACTAGGGTAATGGCTAGGGTTAGGGCAGGGCTATGACTAGGGTTAGGGCAGGGCTATGACTAGGGTTATGACTAGGGCAATGGCTATGGTCAGGACTAGGGCAATGGCTAGGGTTAGGGCAGGGCTATGACTAGGGTTAGGACTAGGGCAATGGCTAGGGTTAGGGCAGGGCAATGACTAGGACTAGGGCAATGGCTATGGTTAGGACTAGGGCAATGGCTAGGGTTAGGGCAGGGCTATGACTAGTTAAGGCCATGGCAATGGCTAGGGTTAGGACTAGGGCAATGGCTAGGGTTAGGACTAGGGCAATGGCTAGGGTTAGGGCAGGGTAATGACTAGGGTTAGGACTAGGGCAATGGCTAGGGTTAGGACTAGGGCAATGGCTAGTATTAGGGCAGGGCAATGACTAGGGCAGGGCAATGAATGGGGTTAGGACCAGAGGGCTAGGGTAATAGGGTTAAGAACAGGGCAATGGAATATACATGTAGAGTTAGGGTGGGTGATGGGGTTACAGCCAGTGCAGTAGCTGGACAACAATGCTTGTGTAGGGTGGGTGATGGGGTTACAGCCAGTGCAGTAGCTGGACAACAATGCTTGTGTAGGGTGGGTGATGGGGTTACAGCCAGTGCAGTAGCTGGACAACAATGCTTGTGTAGGGTGGGTGATGGGGTTACAGCCAGTGCAGTAACTGGACAACAATGCTTGTGTAGGGTGGGTGATGGGGTTACAGCCAGTGCAGTAGCTGGACAACAATGCTTGTGTAGGGTGGGTGATGGGGTTACAGCCAGTGCAGTAGCTGGACAACAATGCTTGTGTAGGGTGGGTGATGGGGTTACAGCCAGTGCAGTAGCTGGACAACAATGCTTGTGTAGGGTGGGTGATGGGGTTACAGCCAGTGCAGTAGCTGGACAACAATGCTTGTGTAGGGTGGGTGATGGGGTTACAGCCAGTGCAGTAGCTGGACAACAATGCTTGTGTAGGGTGGGTGATGGGGTTACAGCCAGTGCAGTAGCTGGACAACAATGCTTGTGTAGGGTGGGTGATGGGGTTACAGCCAGTGCAGTAGCTGGACAACACTGCTTGTGTAGGGTGGGTGATGGGGTTACAGCCAGTGCAGTAGCTGGACAACAATGCTTGTGTAGGGTGGGTGATGGGGTTACAGCCAGTGCAGTAGCTGGACAACAATGCTTGTGTAGGGTGGGTGATGGGGTTACAGCCAGTGCAGTAGCTGGACAACAATGCTTGTGTAGGGTGGGTGATGGGGTTACAGCCAGTGCAGTAGCTGGACAACAATGCTTGTGTAGGGTGGGTGATGGGGTTACAGCCAGTGCAGTAGCTGGACAACAATGCTTGTGTAGGGTGGGTGATGGGGTTACAGCCAGTGCAGTAGCTGGACAACAATGCTTGTGTAGGGTGGGTGATGGGGTTACAGCCAGTGCAGTAGCTGGACAACAATGCTTGTGTAGGGTGGGTGATGGGGTTACAGCCAGTGCAGTAGCTGGACAACAATGCTTGTGTAGGGTGGGTGATGGGGTTACAGCCAGTGCAGTAACTGGACAACAATGCTTGTGATATCATTGTGATGGTGAAAACCTTTTTGCAACCCGAACCCATTATGGCTCCTCTGACCAGTCAAGCCTGCTGCTACCCTCCCAGGTGATCACAATGGAACATGTGGTTAGCCAGCAGCTGTTTGAATTCCAGACATTCCTTGCGAGCCTGGCACACTCTCGAGATGAGATGGGCGTATGGCGAGTCCACTGTGGCCATGACAACTTCTGTGACCTCTAGCCTTGAATTGTGTGGGCAGCCACCATGATAAACCTTGAACACAACCCATGACAGCAATCATGCCTGGTTTGAAAGGCACAGGAATTTATGTTGGTCAGAGAGTGTTTCTTCCCTGAATAGGAGCAGGCCAGTGATGCTATTGTTAGTTTCACCAACCCTCACTGTTGATACGGCTCAAATGCAGGTCAAAGAGCCGAGCTTGTGGTGGACTTCAGTGAGGACCTGTGGCAGCTCTGTATTTGGTCTCGTGATGTCAGGACTGTCACAGGCCTGGCTGCTGCACAGTACAGTGGGCCCAGGCCTCACTGTGGTGGGCTTCAGTGAGGACCTGTGGTTTCACAGATGCTTCCCGAGGCTCTGGAGTATCTTGTGGGAACATTCCTAAAAGCAACAACAAAAAGCCCTAGCCCTAGCCACTGCCCTAGCCACTCCCTGGACCTAACTGCCCTAGCCCTAGCCACTCCCTGGACCTAGCCCTAGCCATTGCCCTAACCCTAGCCACTGCCCTGGCCCTAGCCACTCCCTCGACCTAGCCCTAGCCACTGCCCTAACCCTAGCCACTCCCTCGACCTAGCCATTACCCTGGCCCTAACCTAGCCACTGCCCTAACCCTAGCCACTCCCTCGACCTAGCCCTAGCCATTGCCCTGGCCCTAACCTAGCCACTGCCCTAACCCTGGCCACTGCCCTAACCCTGGCCACTGCCCTGACCCTAGCCACTGCCCTGACCCTAGCCACTGCCCTGGCCCTAGCCACTCCCTCGACCTAGCCCTAGCCATTGCCCTGGCCCTAACCTAGCCACCTAGCCACTGCCCTGGCCCTAGCCACTCCGTCGACCTAGCCCTAGCCATTGCCCTGGCCCTAACCTAGCCACTGCCCTAACCCTAGCCACTGCCCTGGCCCTAGCCCTAGCCATTGCCCTGGACCTAGCCACTGCCCTGGACCTGGCCACTGCCCCGGCCCTGGCCACTGCCCTGGCCCTAACCTAGCCACTGCCCTTGACCTAACCTAGCCATTGCCCTGGCCCTAACCTAGCCATTGCCCTGGACCTAGCCCTAACCCTGGCCACTGCCCTGGCCCTAACCTAGCCACTGCCCTGGCCCTAACCTAGCCACTGCCCCTAACCTAGCCATTGCCCTGGCCCTAACCTAGCCATTGCCCTGGCCCTAGCCACTCCCTGGACCTAACCCTAGCCACTCCCTGGACCTAACCCTAGCCACTGCCCTGGCCCTAACCTAGCCATTGCTAATCTTAGCCATTAACCTGGCCCTTGGCCTATCCATTGCCCTGCCCCCAATCCTAGCCATTGCCCTAACCCCCCGGCTCTAGTCATTGCCCTAACCCCCCGGCTCTAGCCATTGCCCTAACCCCCCGGCTCTAGCCATTGCCCTAACTCTAGCCATTGCCTAACTCTAGCCATTGCCCTAACTCTAGCCATTGCCTAACTCTAGCCATTGCCCTAACTCCCCGGCTCTAGCCATTGCCCTAACTCTAGCCATTGCCTAACTCTAGCCATTGCCCTAACTCTAGCCATTGCCCTAACTCTAGCCATTGCCTAACCCTAGTCCTGGCCCTAACTCTTGTTGAAGGGCTAGATCTGAAGTATTGATGACATCATGTTAGAATTGTGACTTGGAGAAGTATCCCGCTCAAGTGGAAGGACATTAGGGAAGATTAGGGGGAGAAGGACAGTGGTGAGGGGGCACTAAGGTAGGGGAGGTTACGCTAGGAGAGACACTGTATTATTGGAAATGCCACAGTATTAAGGCTACAGTTGGAGGAGAAAAGCTTCTGACAAGTAGGCAGGTGGAGAGTTCCTGCTCTGCAGACACAACATAACAGGTCAATTAGCCACAACTATTAAGGAGTGCCGGCAAGCATAGTGACTAATTCTCACAAGATTTATATCGACAAATATGGATATAAATACATACACAAGATTTTGTTCGCTCACATGGTGTTAACGAGGTTAGTGTTAATGAGGTTAGTGTTAACGATGTTAGTAGGAGGAGTTACAACACCACACACACAAAACACACACAAAACATCTGGTAAAGAGAGTGGGCACTAGGAAGCGAGAGGTTTTCACCTCAAGGTCAGATGGGGTACGATGAAGAGTGCTTCTCCGTCGGTTCCACATACCAGTCTCTGTGACTCCACGTCCAGGGAGTTGACGGACAAGCCCCGGCCGGGGGAATAATCCTGGATGTTGACCTTGCCACGCTGGACCGCGTCAGAGAGCCATGGACTTGTGACTGAGCCCGCTCCCATTCGGGTTCCACTCTGGCTGTCTTCGATGGAACAGGACTCCATCTGAGAGGCGTACGCACCGTGAAGTGTGTTAGCGTACCCAGAGGACGTGAGTGGGTAAGGTGTGGGTCCTGCTATGGGTGTGGTGTCATTGACGTCCCAGTGCCAGAGAGACCCGTCTTGGGAGCACGTGAAAAGATTGTTGGGATGACAAATGTCGAACTTCACCTCCCACACTGCATAGGAAGATGAATCAAAAGTGTTTGTGAAGTGTGTTCTGAGAAATGTTCTTGTGAAAGGACTTGATGGTGAGCCCACCCTTCTCAATTATGTTTTATTACCAACGAGCAAAGAGGCTGCAAACATCAGCCACTCCCAACAATTTGATTAGTGAGCTGTCGTTGCCAATGCATAAGACACATGTGCAGGTATATTCCTAAACAAAATGGCTGATGCCAAGTCCGTGCTGTTTCTAGTGAGAATGGCTCCTGGCCACGTGGATCACCACCAATATTTAATGGCTTTGTCCTTGACCCATGCCTGACCTGGCCACACAATTTCGTGAAAGTACACCTGTTAAGTTTTTGGGTAATCCTTCTAACAAACGGACAGACCAATGAAGCAGGGGTGAACATGTCCCCTCCTTGGCAGAGGTAATGGTGCCTAGCAGCTTGACACCATCACTGCAGACCCATCGTTAGACCATTGGAAGTGAGAAGAGTTGAATTAAGGTCCATCAAATTGCATAGATCACTGACGTGGACCCCAAAGGCTTGATCGTCTCGTATCTAGTAGTATGGTATCAGAATACCACAAGATATTTACAACATTAGCTAGGATATTAGACGACCTATTTCAACAAGAACCTCCTCATCATGTGGGGAGAGATGGGGAGGAAGTAGGGAAGGTGAAGTACGGAGACAAGTACTGATAGTATGTCCAACATAGCCAAGGTGATGGTCAGCACCAATAAATGGATGGAATGATCCACAGGCTTGATGGTGTGCACATCAGAGAGTGCGGCAAACACAACTCATCTTTGTATCCATGGAAACAGCAACACAAAAAGATGCACACTGTAACTAGTAATCAAGGGGCAAGACATAGTTACCCAAAATGGTCACAAGAGACTTTATAATGTTTTCCATAGACTTGAATGCCATACAGAAGCTACACAAGGACAATGAAGAAGAGAAAGAGGGAACATCACTTTTTTATTTATATTATACATATGTTACCCAGGGACAACACAATTACACGACCTGCCTTGCTATGCATGGCAAGGGTGATAGAGACTCCAAACCAGCATTGCCAGTAGTCAGATGCAGACCATGTAAATACAGGATGTTGAAAGATACAATCTAGCTCCTCATGCAATTAGCCAGCTGCCCACATTCCTCTGACCATTTTCTGTGCTTGGAATTCCAATTTATGTCCAGGAAGTTGGTGATACCCGGTTCCAGACATCTGCTGCCATGGCAACCCTAATTGAGGAGCTAGGTTTCTTTCCCGATATCTCTCTCCCTAGGGAACAAGAGGTGTCTTCTCCCCCCATGTGTGTAGCTTATGCTCCTGGGAACTAACAGAGCCAAATCCAGTACAGTGGTGAAGCCACCAAGCTATCTGACCACAGACATTCTTCCTGGGGGAAAACACACTGTGCTAGTCCATTCGGCTCATGCTCTTGCCCAGAAGAAACTTCTCAGCAATTTTTCGCATTGTGGAGACACTTAAAAAACCCTATGCCAACATGCTACTAATAGCCGCCAGGTGGTGCCTGAGCAGTGGTCTCCCCAAGTATCTAGGGCTGAGAAAAAATGTCAATTAGATCATACAGAGTTGTGGTAATGAGCCAAACAAGACTGCCACGGTGCAGAGTCTTTCACCAGCTCAGGTCTAATGGACATTCTTCTCAGGTAACCGAACTATATATGCGTATATGATGTTAATACATTATCGCAGTCCAATCTACGTGTAGGGGAGGAGTTATGATAGGAAGGGTTGTTCTAATTATGTAATTTCTGGTTGTAGGGAAGGAGGGAGGCAGTTTTCCATAACATTTATATAGTACATATCACTGACCGACAATCTCAATTGCGATATTTGATGACCTGTTTTTGACACATCCCTACTGTTTCTGGAAGCTCTGCCGAGGAAGGCTGCACAGGCACATGTGGTTACTGGGGAAACGGTTACTGGGGAAACGAATGATTTTGCCTTTCATTTTGGGGATTTCTTTTCTTCAAGTTCTGTTGTAGTCCTAGCTAGAAGGTGACTTTGTATGTTGGAACCAGAAGTTCTGTTGTAGCCCCAGCTAGAAGGTGACTTTGTATGTTGGAACCAGAAGTTCTGTTGTAGTCCTAGCTAGAAGGTGACTTTGTATGTTGGAACCAGAAGTTCTGTTGTAGCCCCAGCTAGAAGGTGACTTAGTATGTTGGAACCAGAAGTTCTGTTGTAGCCCCAGCTAGAAGGTGACTTTGTATGTTGGAACCAGAAGTTCTGTTGTAGTCCTAGCTAGAAGGTGACTTTGTATGTTGGAACCAGAAGTTCTGTTGTAGTCCTAGCTAGAAGGTGACTTTGTATGTTGGAACCAGAAGTTCTGTTGTAGTCCTAGCTAGAAGGTGACTTTGTATGTTGGAACCAGAAGTTCTGTTGTAGTCCTAGCTAGAAGGTGACTTTGTATGTTGGAACCAGAAGTTCTGTTGTAGTCCTAGCTAGAAGGTGACTTTGTATGTTGGAACCAGAAGTTCTGTTGTAGTCCTAGCTAGAAGGTGACTTTGTATGTTGGAACCAGAAGTTCTGTTGTAGTCCTAGCTAGAAGGTGACTTTGTATGTTGGAACAAGAAGTTCTGTTGTAGTCCTAGCTAGAAGGTGACTTTGTATGTTGGAACCAGAAGTTCTGTTGTAGTCCTAGCTAGAAGGTGACTTTGTATGTTGGAACCAGAAGTTCTGTTGTAGTCCTAGCTAGAAGGTGACTTTGTATGTTGGAACAAGAAGTTCTGTTGTAGTCCTAGCTAGAAGGTGACTTTGTATGTTGGAACCAGAAGTTCTGTTGTAGTCCTAGCTAGAAGGTGACTTTGTGTATGTTGGAACCAGAAGTTCTGTTGTAGTCCTAGCTAGAAGGTGACTTTGTATGTTGGAACCAGAAGTTCTGTTGTAGTCCTAGCTAGAAGGTGACTTTGTATGTTGGAACCAGAAGTTCTGTTGTAGTCCTAGCTAGAAGGTGACTTTGTATGTTGGAACCAGAAGTTCTGTTGTAGTCCTAGCTAGAAGGTGACTTTGTATGTTGGAACCAGAAGTTCTGTTGTAGTCCTAGCTAGAAGGTGACTTTGTATGTTGGAACCAGAAGTTCTGTTGTAGTCCTAGCTAGAAGGTGACTTTGTGTATGTTGAACCAGAAGTTCTGTTGTAGTCCTAGCTAGAAGGTGACTTTGTATGTTGGAACCAGAAGTTCTGTTGTAGTCCTAGCTAGAAGGTGACTTTGTATGTTGGACCAGAAGTTCTGTTGTAGTCCTAGCTAGAAGGTGACTTTGTGTATGTTGGAACCAGAAGTTCTGTTGTAGTCCCAGCTAGAAGGTGACTTTGTGTATGTTGGAACCAGAAGTTCTGTTGTAGTCCTAGCTAGAAGGTGACTTTGTATGTTGGAACCAGAAGTTCTGTTGTAGTCCTAGCTAGAAGGTGACTTTGTATGTTGGAACCAGAGGTTCTGTTGTAGCCCTAGCTAGAAGGTGACTTTGTATGTTGGAACCAGAAGTTCTGTTGTAGCCCCAGCTAGAAGGTGACTTTGTATGTTGGAACCAGAGGTTCTGTTGTAGTCCTAGCTAGAAGGTGACTTTGTATGTTGGAACCAGAAGTTCTGTTGTAGTCCTAGCTAGAAGGTGACTTTGTATGTTGGAACCAGAAGTTCTGTTGTAGTCCTAGCTAGAAGGTGACTTTGTATGTTGGAACCAGAAGTTCTGTTGTAGTCCTAGCTAGAAGGTGACTTTGTATGTTGGAACCAGAAGTTCTGTTGTAGTCCTAGCTAGAAGGTGACTTTGTGTATGTTGGAACCAGAAGTTCTGTTGTAGTCCTAGCTAGAAGGTGACTTTGTATGTTGGAACCAGAAGTTCTGTTGTAGTCCTAGCTAGAAGGTGACTTTGTGTATGTTGGAACCAGAAGTTCTGTTGTAGTCCCAGCTAGAAGGTGACTTTGTGTATGTTGGAACCAGAAGTTCTGTTGTAGTCCTAGCTTGAAGGTGACTTTGTATGTTGGAACCAGAAGTTCTGTTGTAGTCCTAGCTAGAAGGTGACTTTGTATGTTGGAACCAGAAGTTCTGTTGTAGTCCTGGCTAGAAGGTGACTTTGTATGTTGGAACCAGAAGTTCTGTTGTAGTCCTAGCTAGAAGGTGACTTTGTGTATGTTGGAACCAGAAGTTCTGTTGTAGTCCTAGCTAGAAGGTGACTTTGTATGTTGGAACCAGAAGTTCTGTTGTAGTCCTAGCTAGAAGGTGACTTTGTATGTTGGAACCAGAAGTTCTGTTGTAGTCCTAGCTAGAAGGTGACTTTGTGTATGTTGGAACCAGAAGTTCTGTTGTAGTCCTAGCTAGAAGGTGACTTTGTATGTTGGAACCAGAAGTTCTGTTGTAGTCCTAGCTAGAAGGTGACTTTGTGTATCTTGGAACCAGAAGTTCTGTTGTAGTCCTAGCTAGAAGGTGACTTTGTATGTTGGAACCAGAAATTCTGTTGTAGTCCTAGCTAGAAGGTGACTTTGTATGTTGGAACCAGAAGTTCTGTTGTAGTCCTAGCTAGAAGGTGACTTTGTATGTTGGAACCAGAAGTTCTGTTGTAGCCCCAGCTAGAAGGTGACTTTGTATGTTGGAACCAGAAGTTCTGTTGTAGTCCTAGCTAGAAGGTGACTTTGTATGTTGGAACCAGAAGTTCTGTTGTAGTCCTAGCTAGAAGGTGACTTTGTGTATGTTGGAACCAGAAGTTCTGTTGTAGTCCTAGCTAGAAGGTGACTTTGTATGTTGGAACCAGAAGTTCTGTTGTAGTCCTAGCTAGAAGGTGACTTTGTATGTTGGAACCAGAAGTTCTGTTGTAGTCCTAGCTAGAAGGTGACTTTGTGTATGTTGGAACCAGAAGTTCTGTTGTAGTCCCAGCTAGAAGGTGACTTTGTGTATGTTGGAACCAGAAGTTCTGTTGTAGTCCTAGCTAGAAGGTGACTTTGTGTATGTTGGAACCAGAAGTTCTGTTGTAGTCCTAGCTAGAAGGTGACTTTGTATGTTGGAACCAGAAGTTCTGTTGTAGTCCTAGCTAGAAGGTGACTTTGTGTATGTTGGAACCAGAAGTTCTGTTGTAGTCCTAGCTAGAAGGTGACTTTGTATGTTGGAACCAGAAGTTCTGTTGTAGTCCTAGCTAGAAGGTGACTTTGTGTATCTTGGAACCAGAAGTTCTGTTGTAGTCCTAGCTAGAAGGTGACTTTGTATGTTGGAACCAGAAGTTCTGTTGTAGTCCTAGCTAGAAGGTGACTTTGTATGTTGGAACCAGAAGTTCTGTTGTAGTCCTAGCTAGAAGGTGACTTTGTGTATGTTGGAACCAGAAGTTCTGTTGTAGCCCCAGCTAGAAGGTGACTTTGTATGTTGGAACCAGAAGTTCTGTTGTAGTCCTAGCTAGAAGGTGACTTTGTATGTTGGAACCAGAAGTTCTGTTGTAGTCCTAGCTAGAAGGTGACTTTGTATGTTGGAACCAGAAGTTCTGTTGTAGCCCCAGCTAGAAGGTGACTTTGTATGTTGGAACCAGAAGTTCTGTTGTAGTCCTAGCTAGAAGGTGACATTGTATGTTGGAACCAGAAGTTCTGTTGTAGCCCCAGCTAGAAGGTGACTTTGTATGTTGGAACCAGAAGTTCTGTTGTAGTCCTAGCTAGAAGGTGACTTTGTATGTTGGAACCAGAAGTTCTGTTGTAGCCCCAGCTAGAAGGTGACTTTGTATGTTGGAACCAGAAATTCTGTTGTAGCCCCAGCTAGAAGGTGACTTTGTATGTTGGAACCAGAAGTTCTGCTGTAGTCCTAGCTAGAAGGTGACTTTGTATGTTGGAACCAGAAGTTCTGTTGTAGCCCCAGCTAGAAGGTGACTTTGTATGTTGGAACCAGAAGTTCTGTTGTAGTCCTAGCTAGAAGGTGACTTTGTGTATGTTGGAACCAGAAGTTCTGTTGTAGTCCTACCTAGGTGACTTTGTATGTTGGAACCAGAAGTTCTGTTGTAGTCCTACCTAGGTGACTTTGTATGTTGGAACCAGAAGTTCTGTTGTAGTCCTAGCTAGAAGGTGACTTTGTATGTTGGAACCAGAAGTTCTGTTGTTGTCCTAGCTAGAAGGTGACTTTGTATGTTGGAACCAGAAGTTCTGTTGTAGTCCTAGCTAGAAGGTGACTTTGTGTATGTTGGAACCAGAATTTCTGTTGTAGTCCTAGCTAGAAGGTGACTTTGTATGTTGGAACCAGAAGTTCTGTTGTAGTCCCAGCTAGAAGGTGACTTTGTGTATGTTGGAACCAGAAGTTCTGTTGTAGTCCTAGCTAGAAGGTGACTTTGTATGTTGGAACCAGAAGTTCTGTTGTAGTCCTAGCTAGAAGGTGACTTTGTATGTTGGAACCAGAAGTTCTGTTGTAGTCCTAGCTAGAAGGTGACTTTGTGTATCTTGGAACCAGAAGTTCTGTTGTAGTCCTAGCTAGAAGGTGACTTTGTATGTTGGAACCAGAAGTTCTGTTGTAGTCCTAGCTAGAAGGTGACTTTGTATGTTGGAACCAGAAGTTCTGTTGTAGTCCTAGCTAGAAGGTAACTTTGTATGTTGGAACCAGAAGTTCTGTTGTAGCCCCAGCTAGAAGGTGACTTTGTGTATGTTGGAACCAGAAGTTCTGTTGTAGTCCTAGCTAGAAGGTGACTTTGTATCTTGGAACCAGAAGTTCTGTTGTAGTCCTAGCTAGAAGGTGACTTTGTATCTTGGAACCAGAAGTTCTGTTGTAGTCCTAGCTAGAAGGTGACTTTTGTATCGTGGAGACAATCAGTCGATAGCTTGTTGTGGACATGGATACATTTGAGTTACAGGTGGAGGGTGTGGTTTCAATTGGAGGGGCAGTTATGACTTGTACATCCACCTTCACATGTATATGTACATCCACCTTCACATCCACATGTATATGTACATCCACCTTCACATCCACATGTATATGTACATCCACCTTCACATCCACATGTATATGTACATCCACCTTCACATGTATATGTACATCCACCTTCACATCCACATGTACATCCACATGTACATCCACATGTACATCCAGTGAAGTCTAAATGAGGCGAATACAATTCGATGGTGTATACAACCCCTAGGCTATAGGCATTGGCAAGCTCAGTTAGCCTTGCGCAATGGCTCCTCCCAGTCATTGTCCAGCTCGTGCCAAGCACAAAGAAACTGAATATAGCATGAGGAAATAGCTCTGCCCATGTTGGAAACAAAGTTTTGCTAGTCCTCAGCCATCAACTAATATTTCATTCGTTTTCAGCTCATTGTTGGCTATCGTCGAGCTCCAAAAAAGGGTTGCTATAGAATCCTGAACTTCTGGAATGAAAGTGAGCTCAGCAATTTGTGTGCGGCTTTAGCTGCGACCCCTCCCTGCTTTAGGCAGTGAGTTCCGCCATCTTCTCTGCCTGTCATTCTCAACTTGTGGCTTGGAATTAAAACTAACCAGTGCATGCGCGAGGCGAGTGCACATTGCGAATACAATTCAAGGGAGAACCTATTAGAGGACTAATATCCTCCAAGGAAGCACAGATGTAACATGGTGGGAATTATTGATGGCGATTTACTTCTTGTGTGATGATCGACAATCTGTATCATGCCAATTTGCACTTGTAATTTGGTTACTTGCACTACAACCCAGTGTGATGTTGGTCGAGTGTGTGTCCCCATAGAGCTATTGTGCCTCAACCCAGTGTGACCCCATAGAGCTACGTACTTGAACCTGGCTCAACCCAGTGTGATGTTGGTCCAGCGTAGAGCCTATTGTCAACCTAGTTGAACCTGGCTCAACCCAGTGTGATGTTGGTCCAGTGTAGAGCTATTGTTAACCTACTTCAACCTGGCTCAACCCAGTGTGATGTTGGTCCAGTGTTTGTCCCCATAGCAACCCAGTGTGACGTTGGTCCAGTGTTTGTCACCATAGCAACCCAGTGTAACGTTGGTCCAGTGTTTGTCCCCATAGCAACCCAGTGTGATATTGGTCCAGTGTTTGTCCCCATAGCAACCCTGTGTGGCATTGGTCCCGTGTTTGTCCCATAGCAACCCAGTGTGATGTTGGTCCAGTGTTTGTCCCCATAGCAACCCAGTGTGACGTTGGTCCAGTGTTTGTCCCATAGCAATCCAGTGTGATGTTGGTCCAGTGTTTGTCCCCATAGCAACCCAGTGTGACGTTGGTCTAGTGTTTGTCCCCATAGCAACCCAGTGTGACGTTGGTCCAGTGTTTGTCCCCATAGCAACCCAGTGTGACGTTGGTCTAGTGTTTGTCCCCATAGCAACCCAGGATGACGTTGGTCCAGTGTTTGTCCCCATAGCAACCCATGTGACGTTGGTCTAGTGTTTGTCCCCATAGCAACCCAGTGTGACGTTGGTCCAGTGTTTGTCCCCATAGCAACCCAGTGTGACGTTGGTCCAGTGTTTGTCCCCATAGCAACCCAGTGTGATGTTGGTCCAGTGTTTGTCCCCATAGCAACCCAGTGTGACGTTGGTCTAGTGTTTGTCCCCATAGCAACCTATTGTTCTGGAATGCGATGCTGACTGCGGGCCTCATCCCGCCACACCCCTTCCCTCTTACCTTCAGCAGAGTGAGCCTGAAGGAGCTGGAGGGAGTGCTTTGGCTGGCGAAGGTCTTTGAGACAGAGGGACCCGTCTCCTCTCCCTATGGCCACCACGTGAGGCTGGTGAGGGTGTCGGGCAAGGCTCTCCATGGATGTGTACTCCCCAGGGCTGCACGGGTCAACACACCACGGGTGATTGTTAGGAGGGTGCTGCTAAGGTCACGCGGAGGAGAGGGGATAGTGTGGTTGAGGGAGGAGTGGTTACTGGCACTATCTCGGGAGTAATGCCGAGGGCAATCCTGGGATGGATGGTCAGAGTTCCGGGTTGCCTATCTAGCCCTATAACGCTAGCCCTAGTCACAGCCTAGCCCTATAACACTAGCCCTAGTCACAGCCTGGCCCTATAACACTAGCCCTAGTCACAGCCTAGCCCTATAACACTAGCCCTAGTCACAGCCTAGCCCTATAACACTAGCCCTAGTCACAGCCTAGCCCTATAACACTAGCCCTAGTCACAGCCTAGCCCTATAACACTAGCCCTAGTCACAGCCTGGCCCTATAACACTAGCCCTAGTCACAGCCTAGCCCTATAACACTAGCCCTAGTCACAGCCTAGCCCTATAACACTAGCCCTAGTCACAGCCTAGCCCTATAACACTAGCCCTAGTCACAGCCTAGCCCTATAACACTAGCCCTAGTCACAGCCTAGCCCTATAACACTAGCCCTAGTCACAGCCTAGCCCTATACGCTAGCCCTAGTCACAGCCTAGCCCTATAACACTAGCCCTAGTCACAGCCTAGCCCTATAATGCTAGCCCTAGTCACAGCCTGGCCCTATAACACTACCCCTAGTCACAGCCTAGCCCTATAACACTACCCCTAGTCACAGCCTAGCCCTATAACACTAGCCCTAGTCACAGCCTAGCCCTATAACACTAGCCCTAGTCACAGCCTAGCCCTATAACACTAGCCCTACTCACAGCCTAGCCTAGCAAGTGTTACGTGAACTAGCCTAGCCAGTCAATTCCCTAGCCCAAGCCAGTATTAGGTGGGCAAGAAATCTGAATGTGGGATATCCACAGTTCATCCTGGTATCGGCCTTTCAGTGCATCTGTATGAGGTCAGTGTGATGGTTGATAAAAGAGGGGGCTTGGGGGGAGGGATGAGGGGGAGAGGGGGCTGCGTGGATATAGGTGAGGGGTGATGAATTATTTGAATGCAGAAGGTGATGTTAAAAGAGAAGGGGCCGTGCAGTGTGACAAGTATCAGCTTGACCGGAAATACTACAGCGCTACACACAAGATGTCTGTGTCAACCTTAGTGCCAGATCGGGTGGCCTAGTCTTTGCAGGTGTGTGACTTGGTGGGCAATAATGTCACACACTACACACAAGTCATCCACACTACATCACACTATACACAGGTCATCCACACTACATCACACTATACACAGGTCAACCACACTACATCACACTATACACAGGTCATCCACACCACATCACACTATACACAGGTCATCCACACCACATCACACTATACACAGGTCATCCACACCACATCACACTATACACAGGTCATCCACACCACATCACACTATACACAGGTCATCCACATCACACTATACACAGGTCATCCACGCCACACTATACACAGGTCATCCACACTACATCACACTATACACAGGTCATCCACACCACATCACACTATACACCTAGGTCATCCACATCACACTATACACAGGTCATCCACATCACACTACACTCAGGTCATCCACGCCACATCACACTGGTCATCCACACCACATCACACTACACTCAGGTCATCCACACCACATCACACTATACTCAGGTCATCCACACCACATCACACTACACAGGTCATCCACACCACATCACACTATACACAGGTCATCCACACCACATCACACTATACACAGGTCATCCACACCACATCACACTACACTCAGGTCATCCACGCCATGTCACACTATACACAGGTCATCCACACCACATCACACTATACACAGGTCATCCACATCACACTATACACAGGTCATCCACACTACATCACACTATACACAGGTCATCCACACCACATCACACTATACACCTAGGTCATCCACACCACATCACACTATACACAGGTCATCCACACCACATCACACTATACACAGGTCATCCACACCACATCACACTATACACAGGTCATCCACACCACATCACACTACACTCAGGTCATCCACGCCACATCACACTATACACAGGTCATCCACACCACATCACACTACACTCAGGTCATCCACGCCACATCACACAGGTCATCCACACCACATCACACATCGCAACCGAAGCTAGAAAGAAATCAAGTCCATTCAAGAGAAGTGGGGTGACTTCACGTTGCCATATCACAAAAGCCTTGCGCTGCATCGCTTAGCGAGCGGAACATTGTGAAGCCTTCCTTCTCCAGGCTACAGTTCAAAAGTTCGCCGTTCCTTCTAGCCACCCCCGGCACATACAGGCAGACCTCCGTACCTCCACTACTGCCGTACATTATCTGGAAACATCAGCCCAAACTCAAGGATGTTGCCCATCCAACACCCGCTAGGGCTAGGGTGTAGGTACTAGGACAATCTTACTAGGACAATCTTGCTGGCCGTAGATGTAGGGCTAGTCTAGGCAGACAAGAAAGCAATGCATGGACATTGCTCTTTAAGCAGCTGCTCAGTGTGAAAGCAACCACTTCCTTGTTGTAAGCACCTTGCTTAACCACTAGCATCTATGATGCACTACCTGGGACGTGCTTCCAGGAAAACCAGTCTGATCCATATTTTCTAAAAGATGCTGGATGCAGACGTGTGGGATCAGAAGCCACAGAAAATACCCCTGCGAGGATATCACTGCGAGGATATCACTAACACAAATGCAGCCATGAGCTTATTAGGTCAGGAAGAACAGCTTCACGGCCAGCAGCATTGCAACATCAAGAGTATCTTTCTTTGTAAGGTAAGGGAGGTGCTGGAAACCTGGCAGTAGTGCTTGCCGAGGCAAAAAGAAAAGAATAAAGAAGAAGACGTGTGTGGCTGAGTGAGCGTGGGATCTCCCTTACCCTGTAACCATGGCAACGTGTTGTTATTGTTTTGCACAACTGCATTAGCTTAGTAGGCAGCTGGCATGTGCGTGCATGTGTGTGTGTATCCAACAGGAAAAAAACCCTGCCTTAACTTGGTAAGCAGTCACGTCAATTATGATTAGTCTGTTTTCAACTTGAAAACCTACAAGATTTCTTCAAAGGGAGCATCTCACATTCCTTGTCCACTTGACCTTTCACCTTCTTTATTGGGCGCTGTCTCGTGTGAAAGTGGGAGGACCGAGAAGATAATGAGGCAATTCCGAGCATACCAAACATTCCCTTCCCTTATAAGGTTTCCTAGAGGACAGTCGGAGAAATGCCACAACAACAACATTTCCTAGTCATAGCCATCAGTCATGGCCCCAACCAGCCCTCCCAGTCATGGCCAGCCCTTGGTCTCCTCCCAGTCATGGCCAGCCCTTGGTCTCCTCCCAGTCATGGCAAGCCCTTGGTCTCCTCCCAGTCATGGCAGCCCTTGGTCTCCTCCCAGTCATGGCCAGCCCTTGGTCTCCTCCCAGTCATGGCCAGCCCTTGGTCTCCTCCCAGTCATGGCCAGCCCTTGATCTCCTCCTAGTCATGGCCATCCCTTGGTCTCCTCCCAGTCATGGCCAGCACTTGGTCTCCTCCCAGTCATTGCCAGCCCTTGGTCTCCTCCCAGTCATGGCCAGCCCTTGCTCTCCTCCCAGTCATGGCCAGCCCTTGGTCTCCTCCCAGTCATGGCCATCCCTTGGTCTCCTCCCAGTCATGGCCAGCTGCTTCACTGTGTGGGACTCAGACTTCCAGGCAGGATTTTTTAAAAAATTTTGCTTGGGGAGAGGGGTGGTGGGGTATTTGAATATTTGGTGCGTCTGATGAAATTAATGAAATTATTATTATTATCTTGTTCACCTGTTCACCCACTTATACAACTACTTGACTGTATCTTTGGGGGTGTGTGTGGCTTCTTCTGAGAAGCTATCCACCTTCCAACTGCCCCTCCTTTTGTGTGTGTGAGACCTTTCTAAGTGAGTGGGACCTGCTAGCTCTTGTGTACGCTGGAAAATGACAGGAGAGGAACACGTCTTGTTATGTTCTTTTGTGGGCGTGGCAAGGAAGCCTCACAAGGACATTGGTCCAGAGGTGCTGGGGACAATGGGAGTCCTATGGAAGTCCAAAGTTCACATTTATTGCACATCTAATCCTTCTACTAGCCCTGTAGTCCTATGTACATCCTAGTCCTATATCCCTGGCCCTAGTCCTACATCTGTAGCCCTAGATCCCTGGCCCTAGTCCTAGATCCCTAGCCCTAGATCCCTGGCCCTAGTCCTACATCCCTGGCCCTAGTCCTACATCCCTGGCCCTAGTCCTATATCCGTAGCCTATCCCTAGCCCTAGTCCTACATCCGTAGCCCTAGTCCTACATCCCTAGCCCTAGTCCTACATCCCTAGCCCTAGTCCTACATCCCTAGCCCTAGTCCTACATCCGTAGCCCTAGATCCCTGGCCCTAGTCCTAGTCCTATATCCCTAGCCCTAGATCTCCCTGGCCCTAGTCCTACATCCGTAGCCCTAGATCCCTGGCCCTAGTCCTAGTCCTATATCCCTAGCCCTAGATCCCTGGCCCTAGTCCTACATCCATAGCCCTAGATCCCTGGCCCTAGTCCTATATCCCTAGCCCTAGATCCCTGGCCCTAGTCCTACATCCCTAGCCCTAGATCCCTGGCCCTAGTCCTATATCCCTAGCCCTAGATCCCTGGCCCTAGTCCTACATCCCTAGCCCTTACCTGGTCTAAGTGAATTAGCTCTATCTGGCATTCCCTAGTCCCGGTCAGAGTGGGCAAGAAATCTGAACGGACATCCACAGATATCCTGGGGTTGCTCGCAGTACTAGTGGACACCTGTCAAAGTGTCCCTTCTAGCTGACACAGACAAGGCTGGTTATTGAGGACATTCAGTGCGCACCTTCTCCAGAGAGCCACCGACCATGTCAGCATCTGCTGCACACACATTCACCACAATAACATTCCTATCTTTTCAAGCGACCTCCAAGTTTTGGAACTACTCCACTGAACAACAGTTAGCACAGGGGCGTCGTCACCCCCCCCCCGAAGACAAGCTTTAAAAAATAGCTTCGATCAGCACATGTATTGACATATGTGATCAGCACATATGTATTGATGTGAACACACTAACAAACACACTCCTCCTCCTCACAGCTTGCTCAGGTGCCAAGGAAACACCGGGAATGAGAGACACTTCCTTCGGGAGCTCATGGCGGTGACCTCAGAATACTTATCCTAATTAGGTGTGGAAGCTCTGCAATTCAGAGAAGGTGAGGAAAGTTCATACCTGTTGCATTCCAGAGAGGCAGTGACTTCCTGTCCTAGAGTAAACCTTACACTATTCAGACATTTGCTTTATGGAATCATTTCTGAAGGTGAAGAAGTGTCGTCGGCGCTGAACACTGGTTAATCTTTAGAGGTAAATGCTATCTTTAGGTCAAAATCGCAAATGAAAGAAAAAGGGTGTGGCCTACTTTAGAGCTCATAACTTCCACATGTTTCATAGTTAACAAAAATGGGTGGAGTCTACTTTAGAGCTCATAACTTCCACGTGTTTAGTTAACAAAATGGGGTGTGGCCTAGTTTAGAGCTCATGACTTCCACATGCTTTAGTGTTAACAAAAGGGGTGTGGCCTGCTTTAGAGCCACATGGTAAGTCAGCGTATTCGTTAAAAATGGGGGAAAAATAAACATGTGCTTCCTCTTGGCATTAAAATTGTGGGCATAGGTGAACCAACATGCACCCAAAGTCAGAGACCTCCCTCCCACGATGCCTAAAGACCACCTCAGCCTGAGTGGTGTTGGTGCTGAATAGCACACCATCTCAGCCTGAGTGAGGTGGTGCTGGTGCTTGAGTGAGGAGGTGCTGAATAGCACACCATCTCAGCCTGAGTGAGGTGGTGCTGGTGCTTGAGTGAGGAGGTGCTGAATAGCACACCATCTCAGCCTGAGTGAGGTTGGTGAATAGCACACCATCTCAGCCTGAGTGAGGTTGGTGAATAGCACACCATCTCAGCCTGAGTGAGGTGGTGCTGAGCACACCATCTCAGCCTGAGTGAGGTTGGTGGTGAATAGCACACCATCTCAGCCTGAGTGAGGTTGGTGAATAGCACACCATCTCAGCCTGAGTGAGGTGGTGCTGAGCACACCATCTCAGCCTGAGTGAGGTTGGTGGTGAATAGCACACCATCTCAGCCTGAGTGAGGTGGTGCTGAATAACACACCATCTCAGCCTGAGTGAGGTGGTGCTGAATAACACACCATCTCAGCCTGAGTGAGGTGGTGCTGAATAACACACCATCTCAGCCTGAGTGAGGTGGTGCTGGTGCTTGAGTGAGGTGGTGCTGGTGCTTGAGTGAGGTGGTGTTGGTGCTGAATCTCTTCGCAGGTTTAGTGTTGATTGAACGAGAGAAAAACATCAACAAAGTGTGAATTTTATAAAAGTGCAAACCTCATTCCTAAATCATAACATTATTAGTGATTTCTCTCATCTATTATGTTCCCATAGCAACACTAAACCAAGTTAGACTTTCAAGTCGACCTCTGGCATGCATCTGCACACTAGCTGCACTACATCCTAACCATTTCCTTGGAACTAGTTAGGAGCTGGTATAAACTGCCCACACTGCCCAAGTAGAAAGCGTCTCCAGGGTTACATTCACGCTTATTTACAGTTGTGTTAAGTAACAAAAGGTCGCAATGAGCAATGACCTCTTGGCAGGCCGTGTTTTTTCTGTTGTTGTCCCTTTCCATACATAATGAGATGTTGAGCTGCCGTAGGACTGAGGTTGCAGAGAGGGGAGGGGCTTGGTGCTAGAAGATGAGGTTTTCCATCGGGTAGGACTGAGGGTGCAGAAAGGGGAGGGGCTTGGTGCTAGAAGAGCATGAGAGGTTTTCTATACTGCTCTGAGACTCACTGCAAATGGTATATCAGCCATCATGAAGCCAGCAGAATGAAGCCAGCAGAAATAATCATCTTGCCAGCTGCATTCTCCTCTGCGTGCACAATCACTAGTACAATGACTTGGCACTACTAATAAAAAAGCTCAACTCAAAGAGAACCCTTAAAGCACATGTATAATCATTGTGGGATCATTTGCTTGCAAGCAATGGAGAAATGTTATTATTATTCCTCGGTTGGCCTGGAGATGCTTATCCACACAATAACTGCAGCTGCTGGAGATGTCTGTCCATGCTACTGATGCCATATATAGCCTCAGGAGGCAGCGGTTCTGAGGAAGCTGCAGAATTGTGAGCCTCGAAAATAGCTAGCTGCTAAACTTCCTGTACACACTGAGCAATGGCTGAGCTGAATAGTTGTTCATGCACTAAGCCAAGCCAAGCAGATTTGCAGCCTCTACTAACCTTCAGGTCGTTCCTAATAGCAACTGTGGAAATGGCACCTCCTCCGATTGCGCCAACTTGTAAAAGAGCTCGCAGATGTGCATGCACCTTACCTGAACCCATTTGGATTTTATCCTAAACCACCACCTGAAGTAACTCCAACTAAATGCAGTGTGTGTGTGGTGTGTGTGTGTGGTGTACATGGTGTGTGTGTGTGTGTGTGTGGTGTGTGTGCAGTTGTGCAGTGTGTAGTGCTTTAGCCTACATGACATCTGGTGTCATTATGAAGTTATGAAATTCAGGTCCCTGACTTTGGGGCAGCATTAACCACGCCCATATTTTTCATTCCAAAAGAAGCACCCCGGGGGTCATCCACGCATAAACACAGGGGACATCCATGTGACCACCGGGTATTCATGCATGTCCAAAATTCAAAGTTTTGCCCACATCTAATCCTGGCAGGGGCTAGGGCTAAGATGGGGCTAGGGCTAAGATGGGGCTAGGGCTAAGATGGAGCTAGGGCTAAGATGGGGCTAGGGCTAAGGTGGGGCTAGGGCTAAGGTGGAGTTAGGGCTAAGATGGAGCTAGGGCTAAGGTGGAGCTAGGGCTAAGGTGGAGCTAGGGCAAGATGGAGCTAGGGCTAAGATGGAGCTAGGGTTAAGATGAGCTAGGGCTAAGATGGAGCTAGGGCTAAGATGGAGCTAGGGCTAAGATGGGGCTAGAGCTAAGGTGGAGCTAGGGCTAAGATGGAGCTAGGGTTAAGATGGAGCTAGGGCTAAGATGGAGCTAGGGCTAAGATGGAGCTAGGGCTAAGATGGAGCTAGGGCTAAGATGGAGCTAGGAGCTAGGGCTAAGATGGAGCTAGGGCTAAGATGGAGCTAGGGCTAAGATGGAGCTAGGGCTAAGATGGAGCTAGGGTTAAGATGGAGCTAGGGCTAAGATGGAGCTAGGGCTAAGATGGAGCTAGGGTTAAGATGGAGCTAGGGTTAAGATGGAGCTAGGGCTAAGATGGAGCTAGGGCTAAGATGGGGCTAGAGCTAAGGTGGAGCTAGGGCTAAGATGGAGCTAGGGCTAAGATGGAGCTAGGGCTAAGATGGAGCTAGGGCTAAGATGGAGCTAGGGTTAAGATGGAGCTAGGGCTAAGATAGGGCTAGGGCTAAGATGGGGCTAGGGCTAAGATGGGGCTAGGGCTAGAGCTAAGGTGGAGCTAGGGCTAAGGTGGAGCTAGGGCTAAGATGGAGCTAGGGTTAAGATGGAGCTAGGGCTAAGATGGAGCTAGGGCTAAGATGGAGCTAGGGTTAAGATGGAGCTAGGGCTAAGATGGAGCTAGGGCTAAGATGGAGCTAGGGCTAAGATGGGGCTAGGGCTAAGGTGGGGCTAGGGCTAAGGTGGAGTTAGGGCTAAGATGGAGCTAGGGCTAAGGTGGAGCTAGGGCTAAGGTGGAGCTAGGGCAAGATGGAGCTAGGGCTAAGATGGAGCTAGGGTTAAGATGAGCTAGGGCTAAGATGGAGCTAAGGTGGAGCTAGGGCTAAGATGGAGCTAAGGTGGAGCTAGGGCTAAGATGGAGCTAGGGCTAAGATGGGGCTAGGGCTAAGGTTGAGCTAGGGCTAAGATGGAGCTAGGGCTAAGGTGGAGCTAGGGCTAAGATGGGGCTAGGGCTAAGATGGAGCTAGGGCTAAGATGGAGCTAGGGCTAAGATGGAGCTAGGGCTACGATGGGGCTAGGGCTAAGATGGAGCTAGGGCTAAGATGGAGCTAGGGCTAAGATGGAGCTAGGGCTAAGATGGAGCTAGGGCTAAGATGGAGCTAGGGCTAAGATGAAGCTAGGGCTAAGGTGGGGCTAGGGTTAAGATGGAGCTAGGGCTAAGATGAGCTAGGGCTAAGGTGGAGCTAAGGTGGAGCTAGGGCTAAGATGGAGCTAGGGCTAAGATTGGGCTAGGGCTAAGGTTGAGCTAGGGCTAAGGTTGAGCTAGGGCTAAGATGGAGCTAGGGCTAAGGTGGAGCTAGGGCTATGATGGGGCTAGGGCTAAGATGGAGCTACGGCTAAGATGGAGCTAGGGCTAAGATGGGGCTAGGGCTAAGATGGAGCTAGGGCTAAGATGGTGCTAGGGCTAAGATGGAGCTAGGGCTAAGATGGAGCTAGGGCTAAGGTGGGGCTAGGGCTAAGATGGAGCTAGGGCTAAGATGGAGCTAGGGCTAAGATGGAGCTAGGGTTAAGATGGAGCTAGGGCTAAGATGAGCTAGGGCTAAGATGGAGCTAAGGTGGAGCTAGGGCTAAGGTGGAGCTAGGGCTAAGATGAAGCTAGGGCTAAGATGGGGCTAGGGCTAAGGTTGAGCTAGGGCTAAGATGGAGCTAGGGCTAAGGTGGAGCTAGGGCTATGATGGGGCTAGGGCTAAGATGGAGCTAGGGCTAAGATGGAGCTAGGGCTAAGATGGGGCTAGGGCTAAGATGGAGCTAGGGCTAAGATGGAGCTAGGGCTAAGATGGAGCTACGGCTAAGATGGAGCTAGGGCTAAGATGGGGCTAGGGCTAAGATGGAGCTAGGGCTAAGCTAAGATGGAGCTAGGGCTAAGATGGAGCTAGGGCTAAGGTGGGGCTAGGGCTAAGATGGAGCTAGGGCTAAGATGGAGCTAGGGCTAAGATGGAGCTAGGGTTAAGATGGAGCTAGGGCTAAGATGAGCTAGGGCTAAGATGGAGCTAAGGTGGAGCTAGGGCTAAGGTGGACCTAGGGCTAAGATGAAGCTAGGGCTAAGATAGGGCTAGGGCTAAGGTTGAGCTAGGGCTAAGATGGAGCTAGGGCTAAGGTGGAGCTAGGGCTATGATGGGGCTAGGGCTAAGATGGAGCTAGGGCTAAGATGGAGCTAGGGCTAAGATGGGGCTAGGGCTAAGATGGAGCTAGGGCTAAGATGGAGCTAGGGCTAAGATGGAGCTAGGGCTAAGATGGAGCTAGGGCTAAGGTGGAGCTAGGGCTAAGATGGAGCTAGGGTTAAGATGGAGCTAGGGCTAAGATGAGCTAGGGCTAAGATGGAGCTAAGGTGGAGCTAGGGCTACGGTGAAGCTAGGGCTAAGATGGAGCTAGGGCTAAGATGGGGCTAGGGCTAAGGTTGAGCTAGGGGTAAGATGGAGCTAAGGCTAAGGTGGAGCTAGGGCTAAGATGGGGCTAGGGCTAAGATGGAGCTAGGGCTAAGATGGGGCTAGGGCTAAGATGGAGCTAGGGATAAGATGGAGCTAAGGTGGAGCTAGGGCTAAGGTGGAGCTAGGGCTAAGATGGAGCTAGGGCTAAGATGGGGCTAGGGCTAAGGTTGAGCTAGGGCTAAGGTGGAGCTAGGGCTAAGATGGGGCTAGGCCTAAGATGGAGCTAGGGCTAAGATGGAGCTAGGGCTAAGATGGGGCTAGGGCTAAGGCTAAGATGGAGCTAGGTCTAAGATGGAGCTAGGGCTAAGGTGGGGCTAGGGCTAAGATGGAGCTAGGGCTAAGATGGAGCTAGGGCTAAGATGGGGCTAGGGCTAAGATGGAGCTAGGGCTAAGATGGGGCTAGGGCTAAGGTGGAGCTAGGGCTAAGATGGAGCTAGGGCTAAGATGGAGCTAGGGCTAAGATGGAGCTATGGTTAAGATGGAGCTAGGGCTAAGATGAGCTAGGGCTAAGATGGAGCTAAGGTGGAGCTAGGGCTAAGGTGGAGCTAGGGCTAAGATGGAGCTAGGGCTAAGATGGGGCTAGGGCTAAGGTTTAGCTAGGGCTAAGGTGGAGCTAGGGCTAAGGTGGAGCTAGGGCTAAGATGGGGCTATGGCTAAGATGCTAAGATGGAGCTAGGGCTAAGATGGGGCTAGGGCTAAGATGGAGCTAGGGCTAAGATGGAGCTAGGGCTAAGATGGAGCTAGGGCTAAGATGGAGCTAGGGCTAAGGTGGGGCTAGGGCTAAGATGGAGCTAGGGCTAAGATGGAGCTAGGGCTAAGATGGGGCTAGGGCTAAGATGGAGCTAGGGCTAAGATGGGGCTAAAGTGGAGCTAGGACTAAGATGGAGCTAGGGCTAAGATGGAGCTAGGGTTAAGATGGAGCTAAGGGTAAAGGTTGGACGACACATGTAGGTAACAGTAGCAGAGCTGCCAACTCACCCGATGCTGCCGGGTGTCACCTTATTTCAACACTAATCTCGAGATCTCCCGATTGAATATCCAATTAACCCGACTTTCTGAGGATTGATTTTTTAAAGATCAGGGTTAAAAAAATTTTTTATGAAAGATCGAAGTTCAAATCAAAATAAAATGGCCAAGCGACCTGCGTCAGCGAGTGCAAACTACTCTGAAAATGGCACAGACGCCAAGAAGACACGGATGGATGGATCAGGCAAGTATTCGTGTTCTTATAATTCCCTGTGGGCCCATAATTATCCTGTTCGAGCTGTTCCTCATTGCACTTCGATGTTTCACTGCATTCCATGCAGTAAAAACATTCTCTGTAGCGGTTTGAGGGATGTCAAGGCTCATTGCGAGAGAGATTCTCATAAAAGCAACGTGAAAGGGCTTCAAGAATAGATGCCACTGAACTCTTTTCTTAGCAAGCCAGGAGAATCTGAGATTGGAAGAAAGACCACAAGAGCTGAGGTAATGATCACCAATTTTCTCATTCAGCATAACTACTGCTCATCATTTAGGATTGCTTGTCGATATGCATCTGCCAGAACAAAAACCTCTGCTATTCTTAATGTTGCTATGAGTCCATATTGCCATGAGATACTTGTCCAACACTGCAAAGCTCATCCTTTTAGCTTTGGGACAGATCCATCCAATGACAAAGGACTGTTGAAGATGAACCCAGTCACCACAGTCACCATCCATTTTTTTGACATTAAACAGGTCCAAAAAAGTAACTAGCCAATTTTATGACATCTGCACAACATCTGGGGAGGATTGTGGCAAAGCTTATTCCATATTTGATGCCATAAATGGAGTCAGATTCAGTTCCTTGGGTCAATGCTATATATCGGTCTTAGCGTTGATAATACCAATGCTATGATTGGCACTCAAACTTCATTGCTTCAAGATGCAAAGAGAAGAATCCCAGTGTCTTTATTTCTGGATGCCCATGCCATCTTGCTCACCTTGTTGCCAGTGAGGCCAATGATGCTTTTACGAAGATTGCTGGAATCAACATTGAAGATGCTGTAATCGATTTGTTCTATTGGTTCGATAAGAGCTCGAAACGCAAGGGGAAGTTTGCCGAATACTGTGAATTTTGTGACCAGGAGTATCAGCAAGTCCTCAAACATGTTTCAACACGCTGGCTATCACTAGAAAGATGTGTTGATTGAGTTTAAAAAAAGTAATCCAGCCTTAAGTCATACTTCCAGTCAGAGCACTTTGCTGATGAATGTTTTCGTCGACTTCATGCAGCATTTTGTAATCCAGTTCTGGAACCAGTCCTTCTGTTTCACAGTGCTTCTATTCAATTATTCACCAAGTTTAACAAATTGCTACAACGTGAAGAGCCAACAATCCACATTCTACAAGATGCTATGATTAGTCTGGCCAAGAAGCTAGCTTCTCATATTGTTCTACTGGACATACTCGGGGACACACCATTGATGGAAATGAACTTAAACGATGAAATCTTCAAGCCAACCAATCAAATTTTTTGGGGAGGATTGACCAAGACAAAGCTGTCCAAACTGTAAAGATGGTGACATTTCCCTGACAATGTCTAACAAGTTTTTTGATGCCACTCATTGCTACTTTAAGTATGCACAATAGTGCATGCAAGCAAAATTCCCTTTGACTGATGAACTACTTGCAAATGCAAAGTGGATTGATGTGCCCAGAAGGACTGAAAGCAAGTGGGGAAACCTTGAGTACTTTCTAGAGAAGTATTCAAACTTGCTACCTGACATACCACAGGATGCCCTCTTTGATGAATTTGTTGACTATCAGATCCTAACGGATGATGACATTGGCCAGTCTGCATGGGAGGAAGCCAAAGTAGTTGATAGTGAGATGGAAGGGTCCTCACCCTTTCACTCTAGAGTGGATGTGCTATGGTGGCTACATTGCCAACATGAAACTTTCTGGTACAAATGTTCAGCGTTTCAAATACCTATTTCGTGTCGCTGAGGTAGTTGTTGTCCTCCCTCACAGTAATGCTGAAGAGGAACGACTCTTTAGCATTGTCAGAAAGAATAAGACAGACGCTCGGTCATCAATGAAGCTCGATGGCACTTTGTCAAGCATTCTAGCCATGAAGCTAGCATTCCCTGAATCTGAAGTTCCCTGTTACCGCTGGGTGCCTGATGAGAAAATTTGGGACCATGCAAAAAGGGCAACTTCTTGCAATAATCAGAATCATTAAACTGATAGCAGTGTGTTATTAAAAAAATTTTTTTTTAGTATGCTTAGTATGCTCATGTTATGACTTGATGCAAATGATAACCACATTTTATACCAAATCTCCAGATTTTTTGAGGTTGGTCTTTGAGGTTGGTCTCCAGATTTTCATGCCTCTTGGCAGGTCACAGTAGCAACATTGCACATCAATTTAGTGATATTGTGAACATGAAAATGTGTTGCATCACTTCATCATGTGAATAGAATCAGGTTGTATTCAAGAGGCAGTTGAAACGTGTCACATTGGTGTGCTTTATTTGAAAATTCATTGTATATGGATGATGCAAGCTTAATCGGGTGCAACTCTTCACTGGCTGTCAAGTTCATCATCCACTCCTTCAACACCAACACCCTCTACCAAAAGCTCTATATTTATCATCTCAAGCTCATGAAAAGCTCTATATTTATCATCCCAAGCGCTCTATATTTATCTTATGAAAAGCTCTATATTTATCATCTCAAGCTCATGAAAAGCTCTATATTTATCATCTCAAGCTCATGAAAAGCTCTATATTTATCATCTCAAGCTCATGAAAAGCTATATATTTATCATCTCAAGCTCATGAAAAGCTCTATATTTATCATCTCAAGCTCATGAAAAGCTATATATTTATCATCCCAAGCTCATGAAAAGCTCTATATTTATCATCCCAAGCTCATGAAAAGCTCTATATTTATCATCTCAAACTCATGAAAAGCTCTATATTTATCATCTCAAACTCATGAAAAGCTCTATATTTATCATCTCAGGCTCATGAAAAGCTCTATATTTATCATCTCAAGCTCATGAAAAGCTATATATTTATCATCCCAAGCTCATGAAAAGCTCTATATTTATCATCCCAAGCTCATGAAAAGCTCTATATTTATCATCTCAAACTCATGAAAAGCTCTATATTTATCATCTCAAACTCATGAAAAGCTCTATATTTATCATCTCAGGCTCATGAAAAGCTCTCATCTCAAGCTCATGAAAAGCTCTATATTTATCATCTCAAGCTCATGAAAAGCTCTATATTTATCATCCCAAGCTCATGAAAAGCTCTATATTTATCATCTCAAGCTCATGAAAAGATCTATATTTATCATCTCAAACTCATGAAAAGCTCTATATTTATCATCTCAAACTCATGAAAAGCTCATCTCAAGCTTATGAAAAGCTCTATATTTATCATCTCAAGCTCATGAAAAGCTCTATATTTATCATCTCAAGCTAAAAGCTCTATATTTATCATCTCAAGCTCATGAAAAGCTCTATATTTATCATCTCAAGCTCATGAAAAGCTCTATATTTATCATCTCAAGCTCATGAAAAGCTCTATATTTATCATCTCAAACTCATGAAAAGCTCTATATTTATCATCTCAAGCTTATGAACAGCTCTATATTTATCATCTCAAACTCATGAAAAGCTCTATATTTATCATTCTATATTTATCATCCCAGGCTCATGAAAAGCTCTATATTTATCATCTCAAGCTCATGAAAAGCTCTATATTTATCATCTCAAGCTCATGAAAAGCTCTATATTTATCATCTCAAACTCATGAAAAGCTCTATATTTATCTTCTCAAGCTAAAAGCTCTATATTTATCATCTCAGGCTTATGAAAAGCTCTATATTTATCATCTCAAGCTTATGAAAAGCTCTATATTTATCATCTCAAACTCATGAAAAGCTCTATATTTATCATCTCAAGCTAAAAGCTCTATATTTATCATCTCAAGCTCACGTCTCAAGCTTATGAAAAGCTCTATATTTATCATCTCAAACTCATGAAAAGCTCTATATTTATCATTCTATATTTATCATCCCAGGCTCATGAAAAGCTCTATATTTATCATCTCAAGCTCATGAAAAGCTCTATATTTATCATCTCAAGCTAAAAGCTCTATATTTATCATCTCAAGCTCACGTCTCAAGCTTATGAAAAGCTCTATATTTATCATCTCAAACTCATGAAAAGCTCTATATTTATCATCTCAAGCTCATGAAAAGCTCTATATTTATCATCCCAAGCTCATGAAAAGCTCTATATTTATCATCCCAGGCTCATGAAAAGCTCTATATTTATCATCTCAAGCTCATGAAAAGCTCTATATTTATCATCTCAAACTCATGAAAAGCTCTATATTTATCATCTCAAGCTAAAAGCTCTATATTTATCATCTCAAGCTCATGAAATTATCATCTCAAGCTTATGAAAAGCTCTATATTTTGGCTATCCAATTACATCAATAGAGTGCATGAGAAAAAATAGAGCTACAGGATTTAGAAAACACTTCTTAACGACGTTTGACCTTTTGTCTCCCCTGGGCTAAATTGAGCATGTCCACGGCTAAGCTGGGCTAGGGCTAGGGCTAGGGCTAGGGCTAGTTATAGGCTAAGATAGGGCTAGGGCTAGTTATAGACTAAGATAGAGCTAGGATAGGCTAGAGCTGGATGGTTGTGGTTATGCACAGGCCACTGGAGCTCACAAAGATTAGATCTTTAGTTTGTTACATGAAACACCAGAGACATCACACACAGCACCTTCAGACTCTGAGGGGCAACACACGGCACCTTCAGGGGCCACTATCTACTCCAGCAGAGAAGCATGGTATCACTAGATCACACATTGTGGCCAAACTCACACCAACACGTAGCTGGTGGGTCTGTCAGACTTGCTGCGAAGATCCCAGACCTTGAGTTGTCCAGATGAACTAGTGGACAGCACTTCAAGTTGCAAGCTGCACGATAGAGCTGTCACCGTGCTGCTGTCTGCTGATTCTGGAGAGTAGTGGGGGAGAAGGGGAGGGAGTGGAGAAGTGAGGGTGGGAGTGGAGGGAGGGAGGTGAGGGAGTGGAGGATAGACATTAATTACATGTGCAAGGTCAGGAGTGCACCAGACTAGACATTAATTACATGTGCAAGGTCAGGAGTGCACCAGACTAGACATTAATTACATGTGCAAGGTCAGGAGTGCACCAGACTAGACATTAATTACATGTGCAAGGTCAGGAGTGCGCCAGACTAGACATTAATTACATGTGCAAGGTCAGGAGTGCACCAGACTAGACATTAATTACATGTGCAAGGTCAGGAGTGCACCAGACTAGACATTAATTACATGTGCAAGGTCAGGAGTGCACCAGACTAGACATTAATTACATGTGCAAGGTCAGGGGTGCACCAGACTAGACATTAATTACATGTGCAAGGTCAGGAGTGCACCAGACTAGACATTAATTACATGTGCAAGGTCAGGAGTGCACCAGACTAGACATTAATTACATGTGCAAGGTCAGGAGTGCACCAGACTAGACATTAATTACATGTGCAAGGTCAGGAGTGCACCAGACTAGACATTAATTACATGTGCAAGGTCAGGAGTGCACCAGACTAGACATTAATTACATGTGCAAGGTCAGGAGTGCACCAGACTAGACATTAATTACATGTGCAAGGTCAGGAGTGCACCAGACTAGACATTAATTACATGTGCAAGGTCAGGGGCGCACCAGACTAGACATTAATTACATGTGCAAGGTCAGGAGCGCACCAGACTAGACATTAATTACATGTGCAAGGTCAGGAGTGCACCAGACTAGACATTAATTACATGTGCAAGGTCAGGAGTGCACCAGACTAGACATTAATTACATGTGCAAGGTCAGGAGTGCACCAGACTAGACATTAATTACATGTGCAAGGTCAGGAGTGCACCAGACTAGACATTAATTACATGTGCAAGGTCAGGAGTGCACCAGACTAGACATTAATTACATGGACAAGGTCAGGAGTGCACCAGACTAGACATTAATTACATGTGCAAGGACAGGAGTGCACCAGACTAGACATTAATTACATGTGCAAGGTCAGGAGTGCACCAGACTAGACATTAATTACATGTGCAAGGTCAGGAGTGCACCAGACTAGACATTAATTACATGGACAAGGTCAGGAGTGCACCAGACTAGACATTAATTACATGTGCAAGGTCAGGAGTGCACCAGACTAGACATTAATTACATGTGCAAGGTCAGGAGTGCACCAGACTAAGACATTAATTACATGTGCAAGGTCAGGAGTGCACCAGACTAGACATTAATTACATGTGCAAGGTCAGGAGTGCACCAGACTAGACATTAATTACATGTGCAAGGTCAGGAGTGCACCAGACTAGACATTAATTACATGTGCAAGGTCAGGAGTGCACCAGACTAGACATTAATTACATGTGCAAGGTCAGGAGTGCACCAGACTAGACATTAATTACATGTGCAAGGTCAGGAGTGCACCAGACTAGACATTAATTACATGTGCAAGGTCAGGAGTGCACCAGACTAGACATTAATTACATGTGCAAGGTCAGGAGTGCACCAGACTAGACATTAATTACATGTGCAAGGTCAGGAGTGCACCAGACTAGACATTAATTACATGTGCAAGGTCACGAGTGCACCAGACTAGACATTAATTACATGTGCAAGGTCAGGAGTGCACCAGACTAGACATTAATTACATGTGCAAGGTCAGGAGTGCACCAGACTAGACATTAATTACATGTGCAAGGTCAGGAGTGCACCAGACTAGACAATTAATTACATGTGACAAGGTCAGGAGTGCACCAGACTAGACATTAATTACATGTGCAAGGTCAGGAGTGCACCAGACTAGACATTAATTACATGTGCAAGGTCAGGAGTGCACCAGACTAGACATTAATTACATGTGCAAGGTCAGGAGTGCACCAGACTAGACATTAATTACATGTGCAAGGTCAGGAGTGCACCAGACTAGACATTAATTACATGTGCAAGGTCAGGAGTGCACCAGACTAGACATTAATTACATGTGCAAGGTCAGGAGTGCACCAGACTAGACATTAATTACATGTGCAAGGTCAGGAGTGCACCAGACTAGACATTAATTACATGTGCAAGGTCAGGAGTGCACCAGACTAGACATTAATTACATGTGCAAGGTCAGGAGTGCACCAGACTAGACATTAATTACATGTGCAAGGTCAGGAGTGCACCAGACTAGACATTAATTACATGTGCAAGGTCAGGAGTGCACCAGACTAGACATTAATTACATGTGCAAGGTCAGGAGCGCACCAGACTAGACATTAATTACATGTGCAAGGTCAGGAGCGCACCAGACTAGACATTAATTACATGTGCAAGGTCAGGAGCGCACCAGACTAGACATTAATTACATGTGCAAGGTCAGGAGCGCACCAGACTAGACATTAATTACATGTGCAAGGTCAGGAGCGCACCAGACTAGACATTAATTACATG